>CM047812.1:59537260-60137260 GCA_026214975.1 Gentiana macrophylla
ACAACATCCTCGACCTTTGCAAAAATTCTCCAAAAAGTGGAATTATTGCTCAATACACAATGCCTGGATCTCCATGGAGAAATTGTGTAGTAGAAAGGCGTAATAATACATATATGGAAATGGTTAGATCTATGACGAGTCATGCTAATGCCTATATCATTGTGGATGGATGCTTTACGCACATCTATTTACATTTCAAACAGATTCCCAAGAAGGCGCTTCAAAGACACCTTTTGAATCTGTGGAAATGGTGGAAACCTAATTTGAAGCATCTCCAAATATGGGGATGTCCAATTTGAGGCTAGAATTTACAATCCACAAGTAAAGAAATTGGATTTAGAGCAGGTTAGTGGTTACTTCAAGGTTACGAGAGAAAAATCCAAAGGATATAGGTTTTATTGTCCTAACCATATTACGAGAATTGTTGAAACTCAGTAATGCCATATTCTACAAGAATGGCGAAATTAGTGGGAGTGATAAAATTCGTGATGTGATCATAAAGGAAATAAGGGTACCCGCCCTTTTAACCCTATTTCAAAAGTATTAGGAATCTCTCTATTGTTGAACTGTTGAAAAATGAAGAAAATCCAATAAATGATCAACAACTCCATGATGAGATCATCGCCAATGAAAATAGTAATGAAGCACCACATGAACTAAAGATTAAGAAGATCTCAAAGACAAATGAGATCTCGCTATTCCTCGATGATTATATGCTTTATCAAGTAGAATTTGAACAAGTGGACAAGTAAAGATTCGGTTTCGTTTTCACAAGCCATTAAGGAAGTTAATTCTAGTAAGCGGATTGATGCCATGAAAGATGAATTGAAATCTATGAATGAAAATCAAGTATGGGAAGTTGTTTAATTACCTTCATGACACAAACCAGTTGGCTGTAAATAGGTCTTCAAGACTAAGCGCTACTGTAATGGTAATATTGAACGATATAAAGCCCAACTTGTTGCCAGAAGTTTCAATCAGAAAGAAGGCGTTGATTATAATAAGACTTGTCCCCTGTGTCCAGGAATGACTCCTTTAGAATTATCATGGTACTAGTAGCTCATTATGATCTCGAGTTACACCACATGAATGTGAAAATAGCCTTTCTAAATCAAGACTTGAAAGAAGAAGTATACATGCGTCAACCTAAAGAATTCATTGTTGACGGTCAGGAAGACATGGTTTGTAAGCTTAAGAAATCAATATATGGACTGCAACAAGCTTCGAGGTAACAGTACTCAAAGTTTCATGAAACCATTACGGTTTTCGGTTTCAATGAGAACACAATCGACCCTTGCATTTACCTCAAGATCAGTGGGAGTGTGTTCATATTTTTTATTCTGTATATTGGTGATCTATCATTGGCCAACAGTGATCTTGGTGTATTACATGAAACCAAGGCCGATCGCTTCAAGAACTTTGAAATGAAAGACTTAAGCGGGGCTTCCTATGTGTTAGGGATAGAAATATTCCATGTCACGGCACTTAAATTTAGGATTGTCTCAAAAGCCTATATTGATAAAGTTTTGGAAAGATTTGGCATGATGACATGTTCTTCCATTATTGTTCTAATATTATTCCGCAGAATGAGTTGGAACGTAAAGAAATGGAAAAACATCCTTATGATTCTCTTGTAGAGAGTTTATAGTATGTACAGGTTTGTACAAGACCTGACATTAGTCATGTTGTTGGCATGATAGTAGTGCGCTTCACAAAGAATCCAAGAATGTCTCACTGGAAAGTCTGCTAAGAAAGTATCGAGATACTTAAAGGAACATGAATTACATGCTCACATATCGAAAATCAGGACACCCACAGGTGACTGGTTATTCAGACTCAGATTTTGGAGGATAACCTGACACCAAACTTTGTACTCTTGGCTACGTGTATCTTCTAAATGGAGGTGCCATATCACGGAAAAGCAGAAGTCATAGTTGACTTACTCATCCACCATGAAAGATGAGTATGTGGCATGTTATGAGGTTGCGATCTGGGGACATGGATCCTCACAAGCATGACAGATATCTAAGGGACCAAAACACATGGACCTTAAATATCAATTCATGAAGCAAGATGTTAGCGGATATTTGTTTGTCATTGAACATATATGGACAAACCTTATGGGTGCAGACATATTTTTGAAAGGACTACCCAAAGACATAACATAGAGACACTGAAAGAATGAGTCTTGAGGATAGCTCCTTATTATCGTGTTCTACCATTTATTTAGTACTTACGTTTGACATTTGTTGAGCTCTTAATGTCACTCATCTACATCATTATTATTTTCTATTTTCCATTGTGTACACACCTTACGAATGGATATATTATGACAGAAATTGTCTCTTGCAAAGACATAACGGGACCGTTTATGTAATCTCCGCTTATGGTCTAGTTAAGACAGTTGTCAATGTTGTGGAACATAGAAGGAAGCATGTTGCAGAATGATGTGTAACCACTATGACTCCCATTGACAACTAGATTAATGATGACACTTACGCTAACCGACTAAAGGAAATGTTTAGCATATAACGCGCGTCTTATGATCCTTGAAAGGAAAACACTGATGAATGTTCCTATCGACCAAGTGGGAGAATGTAAGAAAAATTATGTCGTGGCTTTTATAGAGCTCGACTAATTTCCTTCCCCGTAATAGTGGTCTTATAGGAAATTTGTTTTCCCTAGGAAATATGCTATTTATTATTTATTGGCTATTCAAAATGAGTTTTAATCCGATTAAAACTCGGCTTTGATGGACGGCTGAGATTAAAGCTAAACCCTAAGTCATTCGGATTTCGGCCCTCTCTCCACCTATAAAAGCAATGCTTTATTCCATCATAAAACATACGAAAGAAACCAACACATAACGGTTGTAGGCAAGGAGAGAGATATCGGAATCCTCATCAAACCGGCTACAACAACGGAATAGAAGTCGAATAACAATGGAGGTAGAAAACGATCCTGATGATTTCTTCCGCTATTAAGGTACTCTGAATCTATTATTTAATTTACATGGACATCAACGAATAAACAAAGGTGTTTGGGACTTTATTTGTGACTTTTTATGACACCGTTTCGTATGTATTAGAGTCGTAACTTACTGGTCGGGTATTTTATTTTATTTTTTTGATTTTTTTTTTGGCATTCGTCTCTAGTTTTGAGCACAAATTTTATGTTGGTCCTGATGCAAATCCTAGTTGGTGCATCAAAACCAATAGGAATCCAATATTTTAAAATGTGCCCCTACCTGTAAAAACATTCCACCAATGTATCCCTTTAAAAGTACTGACTTGGTGGTCCAAAACTTGCACCTGGACCACCATAAAATTTCACAGGTTTGAGGTAGGTCAAAATCATTTTATAGTTAAATCCATTTGATTTCCGTTCAAAACATAGTTTTTCTTCTATTTATGGAGTTTATCAATTTACAAGTATATTATCAAATACTTCTTGTTTTCCGTTATTCTTTTCGAATATATTGATTTTCACATGTTTGTCTGATATTGTAATACACTTCTTTGGCACATGATATCTATTCAAGTCTGGTTTTTTTTGTTATTATTATAGATTTGGCTAAAAGGACATCTTATTAACTAAATAGGGATAAATTAAAGAATATTGAGTTTTAATTAGGACAAAATGCATGGTTTTTACCAAAATTACCCTCATTTTACTTTTTTATAGCCACTTGTGATACTTAATATAATAAATAAATAAAAACGGTTCTTTTTAAAGGTAGCGATTAATATTGTAACTGTCAATCCATTTTTCATGATATTATGGAAGAATTATCACAACATATTTTTGAATTTAAGGGATAATACAATTTTGACAAACGAATTAATCAATCTTTAATGCAAAAATCCATCTTTTTGACAAACAAAAATTACTCCAATGTTTTACGCAAAAATTAATCCACCATTTTTTCGATCCTTATCATTATTACTACATTTTTTGTCGTAACAATATCTATTTTATTAATTGTTACAACTTCTTTTTCAATTTTACTCTATTTTGTCGGTAACTATATCTATTTTATTGGCTGTTACTTTTTTTTCAAGTGTCACTACAATTTTCTTTCTGTGACTATATATATTTCATTGATTGTTACTATTTCTTATCATTTGTTACTACATTATTTAGCTGCAACTACATCTTTCTTTTCTTTTTTATTTTTTTATTATCATTTTTACTATATTTTTCTGCCGTAACTCCATATATTTTATTGATTTGTTACTTCTTTTTTAATGTTACTATATTATTATTTTAATTGTTTTTAAATCCCATTTCACGCTGTCAATGAGGAGTTAATTAGTAAAAAGCTATTAATGTGTGGGAAAGTTACTATGGACAGATTTTCTGTTCTTTTCAAAAGGTTCAATAAATGCCACTTCTGATTTTCTGTTCTTTCCACATTTTATGGCATGTTATAAGATTTACTCTACGTCGGCAATTACTTCAAGATTTACAAAAAAAGGGTATTTCGGTACATTTATTTTGAAATTGTCTTTTTTAATCACACAAAATTGAAGTTGTCCCAGGGCCGGCCCTGTGGATTTGGAGGCTTAAGGCCATCCCTATCATTCGAGGCCCTCTAATATATATATATATATATAACCAAAGATTCAAAACATTCAATAACTTACATGTTATGCTATCAAAGTACACTTTTTTTTTCCGGTGATTCATCCAATCAAAATATCAAATATAGCAAAAATTCTTATGAAAACAAAAACGAAAAAGACTAAAAGAGTATATTTTAATACCTACAGATTTAAGAGCCGGAGGGGTGAGGGGTGAGGAAGAGTGAAGAGACAAGCAGCAGGAGGACCTGGAGGAGTGCCGAATCGATCTGAGGAAGGAGGAATCTGAGAGGCGGCGGTGTGCGGATCAATTGCCTCCGATTTGGGGATTTTTCCTGATGGAGTCACCAAAGCAAGTGTTTTGTGAGAGATGAGAATTGTGAAAGTGAGAAAGTGATTTACGTTGGTTAAAAAAGAATTGTGAATTCTTTTTTATGATTAACAATAAAAAAAAATTTGTTATTTAATCATATTATTTCAAAAAATTTCCCACATTTTTTTCCGTGGATGGATATATACCAAAATATTTTCTTTTGAGCCACTCATGCATTCAAATTTTATATTACTGATTGCATTTAATTTTTTTCTTTTACATTTTTTTTTATTTTACATATGAAAGGTGCAAAAATGGAGGCAGCTGAGCTCAGTGGGTTAAGGCCAGAGTCTCAGTAGGCCTGCCACTGAGGCTGGCTCTGAGTTGTCCTTCCATCCATATTTAAGACATTTTTATCTTCTTTTTTTTTTTTTTTTTTTTTTTTTTATTTATAAAAATCTCAAGAACTGGGTGTTTGTAAATGAAGAAATTTGAACTTCTGAGCAAATTCTTGTCTTGTGAGCAATTATCACACTTTTTTGACATCTCACCCATAAAAGTTCTTAAAATGTAGGAATGGTACGGGAAAAACTAGGATGAAATGAGGTTATTTCTTAATTAATATTTTAACGCTTTAATTTTGATTGGTTTAAATATAATTAAAGTGTTTGTTCTTGCAATAAATAACATTTGATGGATGTAATAAAAACACAATATATATATATATATATATATATATATATATATATATATATATATATATATATATATATATATATATATATATATATGTGACGGAGGAAAAATTGTTGAACGCAATACTTTAAAATGGACTTTCTTATTCATGATGTGGTATAAGATTGGAAAATCAAGGCTCAAAATGTACCGAGCATGAATACAATCTACATGGAAATGTAATGGAGCATCAAATGAGGCTCATTGGAACTACAACTTCAGTGGGAGACCACAAACAATGAAGCCCTTGCAGATGCTGCTTTTTGGTCCAGTATCAGTACATGTGAAGTTCTTAGGCATTGCGGGTTCTCTATATTTTCCGAAAGCAAGGCCCAAACAATCTATTCTGGTCTCGTCCTCGCGCCTAACATTTCTGGTGAAGCTTGTTGGGCAAAAGTTAGGTTGTTGACCTAGAAACAAAGTTCACCAAAATGAGTATTCATCATCGTTAATAGAAACAAAATGACATTTATATACACTCTAACGTGTCAGAATGTAAAATTGATTAATTATTGTTTATGTAACGCCCCGCTCCCAGATACCGAGCCCTTATCCGGAAAAGAACGTTCGGCGCGTATAGCATTAAATAAAATTAATATTTACGCCAGCCTCTACGTCGTTGTATCAAAATTAAAGCAAACGGAAGCTAAAAAGGCTCGGGTAGAACCATAAATGCTACTAGAATAGAATACAAACCGACTAGGGGTAGAAAGGAAAACCTTACAACAACGAGATAAAACTTACAACGTACGATGCTACAAAAGAAAGATACAACACTTGTATTACAAAGATCCTTTTAGAAGAAGGTACAACAGGTTCTTTAAAACAAAAGGTACAAAATCTAGTACAACCTATAATAGAAAGTAAGAAGAAAGCGTCATCATGGCATCAACGTCACTGAATCGTCATTGAACTCTTCAACGAGCTCAAGGCTAACCTGTTCGTCTTCTCACCCCAAAAGCACACCAAAACAACATATGCAATTGAGGTAAGTACAAAGTACTTAGCAAGAGGAAGAAGCTAATGTATAATCAAGACTTACAACGAAAGGTTCATTAATTAATATTATGTTATATTATGAGACCGACTCGATCTAGGGTTCACTCTATGTCCATCAACATGTCGTGACTAAACGTTTCTAACATAACCTATCTTTGTCACATCGGCACTCAAGGGCACAACGCATGGTGCTACCCACCACGAGGTATCGTTTGCAACCTATCAGTGGATCACACCGATAGCCACGGGGGAAAGCCCGATGGTGCAGACGTTCGGCGAAGTCCCACTGCCATTTAGCCGTTTATAGGCCAGCAGAGTTATTCACTTTATCTGACCGCCCACACATCGCGATATAGCTAGTGCCTTACCAAGAGTGTTACGATGTTTAGTCTTTTACTACACAAGTATGTTTATTATTAATTGTTAACTAGCCACCTAAATATTTTCAAGTAAGCTCCTCACAATTACTACTCTCTTACTTAGACCCTAGACAAGGACAATCCCTAGCACATACGGACATTGAAGAATACTAATTCCGAAAGCACAAGCCATTCATACCTTTACGACGGTCCCGAACTTCTACTCCCTTGAAGAGTACATTCGGTGCCGGAACTAAACGCATCAGAAGCTTAATCCAGGCTTGTTCATGTTCATTTATTGTTATTAGATCAAGAGATAACATTTAGAACTCATCTCGTAGCTTAAAACAATCAAAATAACATTTAAACAGTGTTGGAGGGCGCCAACACCTTTGGCGTGCGCCAAAATTGCTTCAGAGACTTCCTTAAACTCTCTGTTCAGGTCTGGGGGGCGCCAAAGCCTTTGGGGCGCGCCAAAAATATTCCAGAAAGCCACTGAACTCTCTGGTTCAGGTTTGGGGCGCGCCAAAAGCTTTGGTGGGCGCCAAAACTGGGCAAAACTGCATAAAACACAGTTTTCTGCACTCTATCGATTTCTACTCAAACCCAACCAAGTTTAAACACCAAATATACATCCAAATAGCATCAATACATGTCTTAAACATGCTATAACACTTTGTATTACAACAACAACAACTATCATGATTTCTAAACACAAATCATACCCAAACACAACCTTAACACCATAAAACTTTAATTAAACATTATGAAGAGCCTCTTACCTTATTAGCAAGCAAAACCAAGCAACACCACAAGAAGGACTGCAGCACTCTTTAGCAAACTTCAACTAAAACCTAATTGATCAACAATTAAACCTAAATTAATTGTGATCAAAGGTTTCTAAACAATCTAAACTATGAATTGATCAACTAGAACACCAAAACAAGATCTAATCTTCAAGATTCTAGATTTAGAGCCAAAACCATACCTTTACGAAACTACGAAACCTTACTACCAAAACGATCCTCTCTCGTCACGATTACGAATCTTCAAACGATTTAGAAAACCGACTGACGATCAAGAAGATCCTTTGGAGATTGTCTTTTGCTTTCTTCTCTTTTCTGATTTGTAGAAAAAGATTGAACGTTCTTTTCTGAATTCTCCAACTCCCTTAGATAATGGGAGGTTTTATTAGAAATAAAAACCTCCACATTAACTTCCCCTTTTATTTCCACTTATTATTATTATTATCATTATTATTATTATTTTTTTATTTATTATTAAAACAAAAACTTAAATCCTTTACTAAAATTAAACAAAAATCTGAATCTTTTTTTTTGTTAAAAGACTCTTTTGCTCTTTTCTGAAAAGTCGGGATGTTACATTCTTCCCCCCTTAAAGAAGTTTCGCCCTCGAAACTTGCCAGAACAAACTCCACTTTCATCTTAGTTACCAGCTTGTCTACCTTCTAGTTCACTTTCAAAAAAAAAATGTTATCTCCAACTGATTTGAACCTCAATATTTTCAACATCAAGACTTGACGCAGCGTTCAACACTTTGTTGATCCTGTAACTCAACTTATTTACCTCTAGCTTATTTGCACCTTTCATCTACCTTATACCCAACTCTACTAACCTTACTTCTTAAGCTCCTCCTATAACACTTTGTCCCAAAAGTCATATGTCAATCCACTAATTAACAAGTATTATTCTTCTAGATTCTTCGTCCATTTGTCACCCTTACAGCTGTTTCCATACTTATACGAGGGTTGCTTTGACCTATACATTCGCCTTACCTTCAAGAAACTAAGTATTAACTTTGGGAACTTCAACTCCGTCTTGTTGTCAATCCAGGACTAATCCATCTATAGCACACCCAAACATAGACATACTTCAATCTTTACTAGTCTTCAAAGAAAGAAACCATATAAACATCTTCTACCAAACTTATAAGGCTTTCCTATAGACAAGAAAACAACTTTTGACAGTGAGTTTATCAGCAACCATAATTTTATAGTCCACCAGAAGACTGGAGTTGTAAAAGAATTTATTTTTAAGCAAAACATATACAAGAAACAAAGTTTTAAACTTATTCTCACCTTGATTCCAGAAGAAAGGTAAGAATGGTTATAAAAGTCTTTTGAAAACTGAAACTACTAAAGGAGATAACAAATCGGAAATTTTGAGACGTGTAACACAAAATGAAAGATGGTTTGAACTTGGTTCACATGCATATAGTAAAACATTTGTTTGGATAACACAAAATGGATGACATATAAAATTTACCAAGATGAGGCCACTTGTGATAAAATCGATAAAACAAAAGTTCTCTCTTTGGGACATTTATTGTAACCAAAATATCATTCTATATAACTCATATTGAAAACATTTTTCTTTCCTTGAAGTAATTGGTATGATTGAATGCAAAATAAATTTTCTTACTTAACCCGTTAAAGGATTCAACAAAATAGGTCTGACAAAGTGGAAGAAGTTTCAAATCTTATTCAAATATGTACATATATATATATATATATATATATATATATATATATATATATATATATATATATATATATATATATATATATATATATATATATATATATATATATATATATATATATATATATATATATATATATATGATAACAATTTTTTTTTTGAAGACGAGTAATATTTTCTCGAAAGGTTTCATGATGAAAATCCAAGTGAATTGGAGAAATGTTGCGAATAGGTCATGACTGATAACGTGGAAAAGTAAATAAATGAACTTAGAGGATGAATTTACTATTTCTTTCAACAACCATTGTAGTTTTTTTTTTTTTTTTGAAACGGTGAATATCTTCTCCAAAGGTTCAATGATAAAGTTAAATCGGAGAAGTACTTCGTGAAGAAATCATAAGTGACGACTGAGTAAAGAGAACACAAGAGTTTCAAATAATGCATGTTTTCGTGTCGTTCAAAGGCTAACACAAGAAGGACTATTGTGAAATTTTTAAAAGGTTGGCATCAAGGATGCAAATGTTTAAAGGAATGAGGATAACCCTTTGTTAAAACAAAATCAGAAAGTCATTTCTTCCAACTTGAAGAAGGGAGGTTTAAAATAAGACATAATAACTTAACACTTGTGGCAAAATTTTGTCAAGGAATACTCTTAACAAAAATAAGTTGCAGGTTAAAATTCTTTATTAAAACATAACTTTAAAATGCATGCATGATACGTAAAAGAGGTTCGACTACTCGCTTATTCCAAAATTTTGTAAAAAAAAAAAAGTAAAAAAAAAAAAATGCAGTACTTTGAAAGTAATTATCGACAGGACTTTTGAACATATGTATATATATGTATCTTTCTAAAATAGTCTGGAACTATTAAATAACACTTAGGTAAGAAATGGTTGTTCACGTATTCTAACCGGAAGACAAAAGGATATGTAATTAAAATGGATGTTTTGAGAAAGTTGATCTTTCAACCGGTTTTCGAAATGGTATAAAATTCTTATAAAAGAGTCGAGTCTTTAAACAAATGTTTTTTGCACTAAAACGGCGTGTAGGGTATGTATTGAAGGTAATCACTAGGATGCAAAAGTGTATTGTCCCGAATTTACTAAATATGATGCATTGGAAGGGTATGCAGTTGTCAGTTCAAAAGTTTGAAGGATGAGAAACTTATTTCCTTAAGTCCAGCATTTGACATGATAAAAATATCTTCATAAAAAAATAAGACACATCAAAGTATGTGCACACTTGGAAAACAAAACTTCGCAATGAAAGGACTTTTACCGAGTTCAAAAAGTTTCAAATGGATGATCTAGCTAGCACATTGGTTACAAATAGTATGCATGGGGAAACATTTGAAATTAGAGGTAACTAAGTATGAAACCAATGATTATAAAAGAGCACCTCGTCAAAGAAAATGTGAGATTGGAAAGTCACCATGTAATTGTTTCTTGTCACAGAAGGGTATTAAATCTACAACACTTAGTACCTACCTACTAAACTCCTTATTTTGGATAACAACTAAGTTAAAAGTCTTATGCTTCAAGGCCTTCCCAACACCTAAACTTACAAGGTGAAAGAATGTTGTCTAGCCTTTCATGAACAAGTATTTAAATGGTTTTAAAAGTTTAGGTACATACATCAACCATGAAATTATTGACTTACACAAAACAAACCAAACTGATTTGAACATGATACAAAAAGAAAAGTTGTAGGTATATAAGTTTTACACATGCTACTCAAAATTCAAAATTTCTAGAAAAGCATAAGTCTGTTAAAATAATTATTTTCGTCGACTGCTGCAAGCTGTCAAAAATTTCAGAAATTTATAATCTGCATTGTGTTGCAGATTGTACTCAAACCAGAAAGAATTGGCACTTGGATCCAAAAAAAAAATTTCAGAGCTGAAAGTTTTCTACAACATATCAAAAATTCAAGTCATTTGAAGGTGTTTAGCTTAGTCAAAACAGATTCATAAGTAAGAGTACCGCTGCAGAATTTTTCTGAACAGTATTCCTCCTTGTTAAGCAATTTATGAACACTCCATATTGAAAACTAAGTTGATGTAAAGAGAGAAATTATAGATAAGACAACTTTATAAGTGGCTGAAAATTTATAGAATTTTTTGGAACATCAGAAATGATATTACAAGACATATAGAAAAGTGAACAAAATCGTTTACTCATTTTGCGTAACACCAAATTATAAAATAAAAGAAATGATTAAATCAAAATGTCGCAATAAGAAAACATTAAATCCTCCAACAGAAAGAGCAATGAGAGAAAAGTCTGAAAGCTCCAAAAGAAGATAGGGATTCTATTAAGGATCCGAGAAGGAACAAACTTGAGGGCACCACATAAAAGATGTGAGCTTAGAACTCAACATAACCTTCGCCTAAGAAGACTCTTCACTTGGACATAGTGAAACCTAACCACGGTTTAAAGATCTTATCCTTACGAAATTTACCACCAAGAATAAGAGAGATCGGAAAGGTTCTAAAAGATCTAAGACACCTACAGAAGCTTAGGTTAGCAAGGAAACTTCTACGGGTTCCTACCATTCTGAAAGATCAAGAAAGGATCAGATCGGTTCTAAGAGGTCTAAAGAGATCTCATCTTAAGAAAGGAAGCCTAGAAAAGCAAGGAACGCTCTCTCGATACCAAGCTGTGCGCGCCCGCTCCCGGATACGAGCCCTTATCCGGAAGAGGACGTTCAGCGCGTATAGCATTAAATAAAATTAATATTTACGCCAGCCTCTACGTCGTTGTATCAAAATTAAAGCAAGCGGAAGCTAAAAGGCTCGGGTAGAACCATAAATGCTACTAGAATAGAATACAAACCGACTAGGGGTAGAAAGGAAAACCTTACAACAACGAGATAAAACTTACAACATACGATGCTACAAAAGAAAGATACAACACTTGTCTTACAAAGATCCTTTTAGAAGAAGGTACAACTGGTTCTTTAAAACAAAAGGTACAAAATCTAGTACAACCTATAATAGAAAGTACGAAGAAAGCGTCATCATGGCATCAACGTCACTGAATCGTCATTGAACTCTTCAACGAGCTCAAGGCTAACCTGTTCGTCTTCTCACCCCAAAAGCACACCAAAACAACATATGCAATTGAGGTAAGTACAAAATACATAGCAAGAGGAAGAAGCTAATGTATAATCAAGACTTACAACGAAAGGTTCATTAATTAATATTATGTTATCTTTATGAGACTGACTCGATCTAGGGTTCACTCTATGTCCATCAACATGTCGTGACTAAACGTTTCTAACATAACCTATCTTTGTCACATCGGCACTCAAGGGCACAACGCATGGTGCTACCCACCTGCAGGTATCGTTTGCAACCTATCGATGGATCACACCGATAGCCACGGGGAAAGCCCGATGGTGCACACGTTCGGCGAAGTCCCACTGCCATTTAGCCGTTTATAGGCCAGCAGAGTTATTCAATTTATCTGACCGCCCACACATCGCGATAGAGCTAGGTGCCTTACCAAGAGTGTTACGATGTTTAGTCTTTTTACTACACAAGTATGTTTATTATTAATTGTTAACTAGCCACCTAAATATTTTCAAGTAAGCTCCCTCACAATTACTACTCTCTTACTTAGACCCTAGACAAGGACAATCCCTAGCACATACACAGACATTGAAGAATACTAATTCCGCAAAGCACAAGCCATTCATACCCTTCCGACGGTCCCGAACTTCAACTCCCTTGAAGAGTACATTCGGTGCCGGAACTAAACGCATCAGAAGCTTAATCCAGGCTTGTTCATGTTCATTTATTGTTATTAGATCAAGAGATAACATTTAGAACTCATCTCGTAGCTTAAAACAATCAAAATAACATTTAAACAGTGTTGGAGGGCGCCAACACCTTTGGCGTGCGCCAAAATTGCTTCAGAGACTTCATTAAACTCTCGTTCAGTGTCCTGAGGGCGCCAAAGCCTTTGGGCGCGCCAAAAATATTCCAGAAAGCCACTGAACTCTCTGGTTCAGGTTTGGGGCGCGCCAAAAGCTTTGGTGGGCGCCAAAACTGGGCAAAACTGCATAAAACACAGTTTTCTACACTCTATCGATTTCTACTCAAACCCAACCAAGTTTAAACACCAAATATACATCCAAATAGCATCAATACATGTCTTAAACATGCTATAACACTTTGTATTACAACAACAACAACTATCATGATTTCTAAACACAAATCATACCCAAACACAACCTTAACACCATAAAACTTTAATTAAACATTATGAAGAGCCTCTTACCTTATTAGCAAGCAAAACCAAGCAACACCACAAGAAGGACTGCAACACTCTTTAGCAAACTTCAACTAAAACCTAATTGATCAACAATTAAACCTAAATTAATTGTGATCAAAGGTTTCTAAACAATCTAAACTATGAATTGATCAACTAGAACACCAAAACAAGATCTAATCTTCAAGATTCTAGATTTAGAGCCAAAACCATACCTTTATGAAACTCTGAAACCTTACTACCAAAACGATCCTCTCTGCCCGCTGATTCTGAATCTTCAAACGATTTAGAAAACCGACTGACGATCAAGAAGATCCTTTGGAGATTGTCTTTTGTTTTCTTCTCTTTTCTTATTTGCAGAAAAAGATTGAACGTTCTTTTCTGAATTCTCCAACTCCCTTAGATAATGGGAGGTTTTATTAGAAATAAAAACCTCCACATTAACTTCCCCTTTTATTTCCACTTATTACTATTATTATCATTATTATTATTATTTTTTTATTTATTATTAAAACAAAAACTTAAATCCTTTACTAAAATTAAACAAAAATCTGAATCTTTTTTTTTGTTAAAAGACTCTTTTGCCCTTTTCTGAAAAGTCGGGATGTTACATTCTTCCCCTCTTAAAGAAGTTTCGCCCTCGAAACTTGCCAGAACAAACTCCACTTTCATCTTAGTTACCAGCTTGTCTACCTTCTAGTTCACTTTCAAAAAAAAAATGTTATCTCCAAATGATTTGAACCTCAATATTTTCAACATCAAGACTTCGACGCATTCAACGCTGTTGATCCTGTAACTCAACTTACGTACCTCTCTAGCTTATTTGCACCTTTCATCTACCTTATACCCAACTCTACTAACCTAACTTCTTAAGCTCCTCCTATAACACTTTGTCCCAAAAGTCATATGTCAATCCACTAATTAACAAGTATTATTCTTCTAGATTCTTCGTCCATTTGTCACCCTTACAGCTGTTTCCATACTTATACGAGGGTTGCTTTGACCTATACATTCGCCTTACCTTCAAGAAACTAAGTATTAACTTTGGGAACTTCAACTCCGTCTTGTTGTCAATCCAGGACTAATCCATCTATAGCACACCCAAACATAGACATACTTCAATCTTTACTAGTCTTCAAAGAAAGAAACCATATAAACATCTTCTACCAAACTTATAAGGCTTTCCTATAGGCAAGAAAACAACTTTTGACACTGTGTTTATCAGCAACCATAATTTTATAGTCCACCAGAAGACTGGAGTTGTAAAAGAATTTATTTTTAAGCAAAACATATACAAGAAACAAAGTTTTAAACTTATTCTCACCTTGATTCCAGAAGAAAGGTAAGAATGGTTATAAAAGTCTTTTGAAAACTGAAACTACTAAAGGAGATAACAAATGGGAAATTTTGAGACGTGTAACACAAAATGAAAGATGGTTTGAACTTGGTTCACATGCATATAGTAAAACATTTGTTTGGATAACACAAAATGGATGACATATAAAATTTACCAAGATGAGGCCACTTGTGATAAAATCGATAAAACAAAATTTCTCTGCTGGGACATTTATTGTAACCAAAATATCATTCTATATAACTCATATTGAAAACATTTTTCTTTCCCTTGAAGTAATTGGTATGATTGAATGCAAAAATAAATTTTCTTACTTCGCCGTTAAAGGATTCAACAAAATAGGTCTGACAGTGGAAGAAGTTTCAAATCTTATTCAAATATGTACATATATATATATATATATATATATATATATATATATATATATATATATATATATATATATATATATATATATATATGTATATATATGATAACAATTTTTTTTTGAAGACGAGTAATATTTTCTCGAAAGGTTTCATGATGAAAATCCAAGTGAATTGGAGAAATGTTGCGAATAGGTCATGACTGATAACGTGGAAAAGTAAATAAATGAACTCAGAGGATGAATTTACTATTTCTTTCAACAAACATTGTAGTTTTTTTTTTTTTTTTTTTTTTTTTTTTTTGAAACGGTGAATATCTTCTCCAAAGGTTCAATGATAAAGGTAAATCGGAGAAGTACTTCGTGAAGAAATCATAAGTGACGACTGAGTAAAGAGAACACAAGAGTTTCAAATAATGCATGTTTTCGTGTCGTTCAAAGGCTAACACAAGAAGGACTATTGTGAAATTGTTAAAAGGTTGGCATCAAGGATGCAAATGTTTAAAGGAATGAGGATAACCCTTTGTTAAAACAAAATCAGAAAGTCATTTCTTCCAACTTGAAGAAGGGAGGTTTAAAATAAGACAGAATAACTTAACACTTGTGGCAAAATTTTGTCAAGGAATACTCTTAACAAAAATAAGTTGCAGGTTAAAATTATTTATTAAAACATAACTTTAAAATGCATGCATGATACGTGAAAGAGGTTCGACTACTCGCTTATTCCAAAATTTTGTTAAAAAAAAAAAGTAAAAAAAAAATGCAAGACTTTGAAAGTAATTATCGACAGGACTTTTGAACATATGTATATATATGTATCTTTCTAAAATAGTGCGGAACTATTAAATAACACTTAGGTAAGAAATGGTTGTTCACGTATTCTAACCGGAAGACAAAAGGATATGTAATTAAAATGGATGTTTTGAGAAAGTTGATCTTTCAACCGGTTTTCGAAAGAAATGGTATAAAATTCTTATAAAAGAGTCGAGTCTTTAAACAAATGTTTTTTGCACTAAAACGGCGTGTAGGGTATGTATTGAAGGTAATCACTAGGATGCAAAAGTGTATTGTCCCGAATTTACTAAATATGATGCATTGGAAGGGTATGCAGTTGTCAGTTCAAAAGTTTGAAGGATGAGAAACTTATTTCCTTAAGTCCAGCATTTGACATGATAAAAATATCTTCATAAAAAAATAAGACACATCAAAGTATGTGCACACTTGGAAAACAAAACTTCGCAATGAAAGGACTTTTACCGAGTTCAAAAAGTTTCAAATGGATGATCTAGCTAGCACATTGGTTACAAATAGTATGCATGGGGAAACATTTGAAATTAGAGGTAACTAAGTATGAAACCAATGATTATAAAAGAGCACCTCGTCAAAGAAAATGTGAGATTGGAAAGTCACCATGTAATTGTTTCTTGTCACTGAAGGGTATTAAATCTACAACACTTAGTACCTACCTACTAAACTCCTTATTTTGGATAACAACTAAGTTAAAGTCTTATGCTTCAAGGCCTTCCCAACACCTAAACTTCCAAGGTGAAAGAATGTTGTCTAGCCTTTCATGAACAAGTATTTAAATGGTTTTAAAAGTTTAGGTACATACATCAACCATGAAATTATTGACTTACACAAAACAAACCAAACTGATTTGAACATGATACAAAAAGAAAAGTTGTAGGTATATAAGTTTTACACATGCTACTCAAAATTCAAAATTTCTAGAAAAGCATAAGTTGGTTAAAATAATTATTTTCGTCGACTGCTGCAAGCTGTCAAAAATTTCAGAAATTTATAATCTGCATTGTTTTGCAGATTGTACTCAAACCAGAAAGAATTGGCACTTGGATCCAAAAAAAAAATTTCAGAGCTGAAAGTTTTCTACAACATATCAAAAATTCAAGTCATTTGAAGGTGTTTAGCTTAGTCAAAACAGATTCATAAGTAAGAGTACCGCTGCAGAATTTTCTGAACAGAGTATTCCTCCTTGTTAAGCAATTTATGAACACTCCATATTGAAAACTAAGTTGATGTAAAGAGAGAAATTATAGATAAGACAACTTTATAAGTGGCTGAAAATTTATAGAATTTTTTGGAACATCAGAAATGATATTACAAGACATATAGAAAAGTGAACAAAATCGTTTACTCATTTTGCGTAACACCAAATTATAAAATAAAAGAAATGATTAAATCAAAATGTCGCAATAAGAAAACATTAAATCCTCCAACAGAAAGAGCAATGAGAGAAAAGTCTGAAAGCTCCAAAAGAAGATAGGGATTCTATTAAGGATCCGAGAAGGAACAAACTTGAGGGCACCACATAAAAGATGTGAGCTTAGAACTCAGCATAACCTTCTCCTAAGAAGACTCTTCACTTGGACATAGTGAATCCTAACCACGGTTTAAAGATCTTATCCTTACGAAATTTACCACCAAGAATAAGAGAGATCGGAAAGGTTCTAAAAGATCTAAGACACCTACAGAAGCTTAGGTTAGCAAGGAAACTTCTACGGGTTCCTACCATTCTGAAAGATCAAGAAAGGATCAGATCGGTTCTAAGAGGTCTAAAGAGATCTCATCTTAAGAAAGGGAAGCCTAGAAAAGCAAGGAACGCTTCTCTCTGATACCAACTGTAACGCCCCGCTCCCAGATACCGAGCCCTTATCCGGAAGAGTACGTTCGGCGCGTATAGCATTGAATAAAATTAATATTTACGCCAGCCTCTACGTCGTTGTATCAAAATTAAAGCAAACGGAAGCTAAAAAGGCTCGGGTAGAACCATAAATGCTACTAGAATAGAATACAAACCGACTAGGGGTAGAAAGGAAAACCTTACAACAACGAGATAAAACTTACAACATACGATGCTACAAAAGAAAGATACAACACTTGTCTTACAAAGATCCTTTTAGAAGAAGGTACAACAGGTTCTTTAAAACAAAAGGTACAAAATCTAGTACAACCTATAATAGAAAGTAAGAAGAAAGCGTCATCATGGCATCAACGTCACTGAATCGTCATTGAACTCTTCAACGAGCACAAGGCTAACCTGTTCGTCTTCTCACCCCAAAAGCACACCAAAACAACATATGCAATTGAGGTAAGTACAAAATACTTAGCAAGAGGAAGAAGCTAATGTATAATCAAGACTTACAACGAAAGGTTCATTAATTAATATTATGTTATCTTTATGAGACCGACTCGATCTAGGGTTCACTCTATGTCCATCAACATGTCGTGACTAAACGTTTCTAACATAACCTATCTTTGTCACATCGGCACTCAAGGGCACAACGCATGGTGCTACCCACCACGAGGTATCGTTTGCAACCTATCAGTGGATCACACCGATAGCCACGGGGGAAAGCCCGATGGTGCAGACGTTCGGCGAAGTCCCACTGCCATTTAGCCGTTTATAGGCCAGCAGAGTTATTCACTTTATCTGACCGCCCACACATCGCGATATAGCTAGGTGCCTTACCAAGAGTGTTACGATGTTTAGTCTTTTTACTACACAAGTATGTTTATTATTAATTGTTAACTAGCCACCTAAATATTTTCAAGTAAGCTCCCTCACAATTACTACTCTCTTACTTAGACCCTAGACAAGGACAATCCCTAGCACATACACAGACATTGAAGAATACTAATTCCGCAAAGCACAAGCCATTCATACCCTTCTGACGGTCCCGAACTTCTACTCCCTTGAAGAGTACATTCGGTGCCGGAACTAAACGCATCAGAAGCTTAATCCAGGCTTGTTCATGTTCATTTATTGTTATTAGATCAAGAGATAACATTTAGAACTCATCTCATAGCTTAAAACAATCAAAATAACATTTAAACAGTGTTGGAGGGCGCCAACACCTTTGGCGTGCGCCAAAATTGCTTCAGAGACTTCATTAAACTCTCTGTTCAGGTCTGGGGGGCGCCAAAGCCTTTGGGGCGCGCCAAAAATATTCCAGAAAGCCACTGAACTCTCTGGTTCAGGTTTGGGGCGCGCCAAAAGCTTTGGTGGGCGCCAAAACTGGGCAAAACTGCATAAAACACAGTTTTCTGCACTCTATCGATTTCTACTCAAACCCAACCAACTTTAAACACCAAATATACATCCAAATAGCATCAATACATGTCTTAAACATGCTATAACACTTTGTATTACAACAACAACAACTATCATGATTTCTAAACACAAATCATACCCAAACACAACCTTAACACCATAAAACTTTAATTAAACATTATGAAGAGCCTCTTACCTTATTAGGAAGCAAAACCAAGCAACACCACAAGATGGACTGCAGCACTCTTTAGCAAACTTCAACTAAAACCTAATTGATCAACAATTAAACCTAAATTAATTGTGATCAAAGGTTTCTAAACAATCTAAACTATGAATTGATCAACTAGAACACCAAAACAAGATCTAATCTTCAAGATTCTAGATTTATAGCCAAAACCATACCTTTACGAAACTCTAAAACCTTACTACCAAAACGATCCTCTCTGCCCGCTGATTCTGAATCTTCAAATGATTTAGAAAACCGAATGACGATCAAGAAGATCCTTTGGAGATTGTCTTTTGTTTTCTTCTCTTTTCTTATTTGCAGAAAAAGATTGAACGTTCTTTTCTGAATTCTCCAACTCCCTTAGATAATGGGAGGTTTTATTAGAAATAAAAACCTCCACATTAACTTCCCCTTTTATTTCCACTTATTATTATTATTATCATTATTATTATTATTATTTTTATTTATTATTAAAACAAAAACTTAAATCCTTTACTAAAATTAAACAAAAATCTGAATCTTTTTTTTTTTATTAAAAGACTCTTTTGCCCTTTTCTGAAAAGTCGGGATGTTACAGTTTAGCATAATATAAACCATGTATTAGTGAAATAAACTTGATTATTTTAATAGTTACCTTGTGAAATGTTCAGAAGAGCTAGGATTGACAATGTAAGAACAACATATGCAATGAACTTATTCATTTTTCTATTGCTTTCAACCTGACAAACAATTCCTCTTTTTATCCACTGACTTCTTTTTATGTTAGCTTTTTTGTTAGGTAGGATAGACAAACAACCTCGTTGTGCCCCTATTTATAACATTAGTGGTAGAATTGATTAATATCATGGCTATTCAATAATTTCTATAATAAAATATTGTTTCCATTGAAAACTGATTTTTTTTTTCTTAATAGTCCGTCATCATTAACTTTCCATCCCTATTTGATGCCCAAATTATTATAAAATGTATGTTTGTTGACAAAATATAATTAATGTGAAATTTCTAAAATTTTAATCGATTCACATGTCTTTATTAATTTAATTATACACCCTATTCATTAAACAAGAACTGAGATTTCTTTATCAAATTTTAAATGATTCAATTTGCCGTTAAGAGGATATAACTTTTCATATTTCCCTTTCAAAAAAAACTTTTCTTATTTTCGTCCTAAATTGCGTGAAACACAATATCACTTTTATAGAGAAAAAAATTAATATTTCCCTTCAAAATTTGTAAATGTTTTGTCAATTTTAATCATTTTCGACAATTTAATCAATTAATCCCTCCTCTGGAGATCATCGCCGCTCTCTGAGCACTCCCCCTCCTGTAACGCCCCGTTTCCGGACACCGAGTCCTTATCCGGAAAGAGCGCTCGGCACATATATTATCAAATAAAAACTCAATAATACATGCAAGCCTTACGTCATCCATCAAAAATCAAACGACGCGGAAGCTAAAACAACTCAACAACTCGGGAAAACCAAACGATCGAAACATACGGTAATCAATGCTGTGAAGAAAAACTAAATCCAATAAAAGATCTAAACATCCAGAATTCAATCCAAAAGGTCTCAAAGGTAACTAATCCAAAAGGAAGAACAACATTATTCAAAACTTGAAACAACTGTTTTAAAAGAAACAAACTAAAAGATCTAAGTCTTCAAACTCCAACTCAAACGTCCTCGTCACCAAAGAACTCATCAGCGGTAACTACCTGTTCATCTTCTTTGGGGAAAGGGAAAGACAAAGACAACGTAACGGGGTAAGTACAAAAGTACTTAGTAACGTGTAGAAGATCGTACAACCATGCCCTCATAAAGAAATAAAAGCAATACCGTCTTTTATTAATTCATTTCCGTTATTAGCCCTAGCTAACTATCATATTATGTTCATCGCATAACATGAGGTTCCAAGGGTATCTATCTTAGCTCAAGTTTGTTACATCACGAATAACAAGGGCACTACGCCTAGTAATAGGATGTACTAGGACAGCCAGGTGCAACCTACTTAGAGACTCGCTAGTAGCCCGGGAATATCTCGAGTCCCGATAGTGTGATGACCGGCAGAGTGCACCGGACGCTTTATCGGCCAATCGATTGACCGGCGTAGAGTGCGATCTACTTTGTGCAGTCGGAGGACACATCGCGATATTGTACTATGCCTTACCAAGCATTGCATGATGTTTAAGATTTTAATCTAGCACATACGTTTGATTAGATGTTTAACTAGCCACCTAAGTGTTTTGGGTAAGCTCCCTCACACTTCCTACCCTCGTATTTTAGACCTCTAGACACGGACAAGCCCTAGCAATTACGACATCGATAAACTCTAGCTTATCGAAGCACAAGGCAAATCCGAAGCTTCCAGGTGGTCCCACACTTCATCTTTTAGGGAATCCATGTGGTGCCGGAACTAAACGCACGAAGCTAGTTGAGCTTTGTCACGTAAGGTTATGCATTAGAACAAGATACAATAAAGCTCGAACTCAAGGCGACATGACAAAAAAACAATGAAAAACTAGAACCACCAGGCCCAAACGCCGTCCACTCTTTGCGCAGACGCCCGTCTCGAACATGGACGCCTTCGTCCATAGAGAGGTGAACGCCCGCCCAAAACCAAACGCCCGCCCACCTTCAAACCATCACATCTGTATCAAAATTTCACCCGAACGCCGTCCAAGGAGGCGGGCGCCGTCCACTTTGTAGAAGGAACCGGACGCCCGTCCGAATCCTGGGCGCCCGCCCACCTGGGAATTTTCCTGAATTTACGCAACTTTGTTTGCTGCGTTTTCCAACCATATGCATCCCAAAGTTCGACCAAAACAACTTAAAAACAGCAGAAAAACATACACATTGCCCTACAACGTTATGAGAACTAAATCATACGATAGAAGACCACGTTACCTCGATTCTTGCGAGCTACTACGATCCCAGCAACCACACTTGAAAAAGATAAACCTTTTTAACACCGAGCCTAAAAACGATTGAACCACAGGATTACTACGATGCTTAAACACAGAAAAACGCAGGTTGAACGCTGAAACGAACCCTAAACAAGAACGATGATGAGAACTTACGTTAACGGCTCTAAAGATGGTTGATATCCAAACGATCCTCTTGTCGCGGTGATTCTTTTTCCCTTGAGATGTCTCTGTCCAAAAGATCAACGGATTAAGCACAGGGATCGAAAGTTCTTCCTCTCTTTTTTTTTAAAACTTGCGTGCCTCCTCTCAAAAATATCGGCTCCTTCTTTTTTTTTGACAAAAGTGATTAGGTTAATTAGGATTTGTTTTCTTTTTTATAAATCCCAATTTTCCTAATTACTTAAAATTCCTTAATTATCCCCTTTTCTTTTATAAAACCTTTAAAACAAGAGAACATAATATTCCGATTTATCAAAGACCGAAATGCCCTTTATCCAAAAATCGGGATATTACACCTCCTCTCCGGCAAACCTCAATGGAGAAGGAGACGATAGCCTACCTACTAAAATCCCTCACCCTCACCCCAACTGAATCACAGAGTTCCTCCCTTGCACGAGATCAGATTTCCGATAGCGATGCAGTCCGGAAATCCAGTCTAATCGGGAAGTTTTTCGCCCCAAAGGAGGTACCAAAAAGGGGGCTCAAACCCGCCATGACCAGATCATAGGCCTGCACCGATTTCACCCCAATCCGGCTGCAGCATAATGTATATGAATTTGTTTTCGAGAAAGAGGCAGACATGAAGAAGGTGCTCACTGGTGGCCCGTGGTGCTACGAAGGCTTTCTCCTCCTCCTTAAGCCGTGGGATGATCAATGAGATACCACCAGTAGCCTCTTTGATACGGCGGAGTTCTGGATACAAGTGGTGGGGTTTGCCACTCACCTGAACTCACCCTCGGTCTGCAGGCATATTTCTCAGACCATCGGAAATGTTTCCGCAGGACAAATCAGAGAAGACGTTGATTCCGGCCAGCATTTCATTCGTATGAGGCTCAGAATTCCCACGCAGATCCCTCTTCGCCGAGTCATTCAATTGGACGTAGATGGATTGAAGACTCAAGGTTTGATTCAATACGAAAGGCTGCCAAATTTGTGTTTCAATTGTGGTCTCATAGATCACACAATCAAATTCTGCCCCTATGGTACCTGGTTGAACGCAAGCCGTAAATCAAACCTACTGGAGACAGTAAATATTGATCCTGTTCACACACTGCCGCAGCACATGTCAGCCCCAACATGCCCACAAGATCCTCCAAATGATCCCTCGGATGCAGATATGTTGGACCCAGTTGATCCATCTTCTTTACCTCTGGTCTTGGCACCAACAGAGGCTGATAATCCAATAATTGCAGGTACTATTGTTCCCATCACTATTATTCATGAAAGCACTTGCACAGGTCTGGTGGAGATACCCATTATGGAAATTCAGCCACAAAAAAATGCTGCTAAATCAACCGTGTGTACTTTAAATGGAAGAAAGACCGTCACCAAACGTGGGGAAAAAAAGAGAGCTGTTTTAGTTGATGTCACAAACTCAGCAAATATTGGAAGCAAACGCAAACCTGAATCCTTTGTTGACGGAGAGGTTTCTTTGAAGAAAAATGTTATCACCTACAGTCCGGAGGAGTCTGCTCAGCAGGCCCGCCAAGAGCCATGAATATCTTGTGTTGGAACTGTCGGGGCTTGGGCCAACCCCGAGCAGTTAAAGCTTTAAAGGCTCTTGTAGATAGATGCAATCCTTATGTTATTTTCCTTTCCGAAACAAAATTGCATTCAAATAAATTTGATTATGTTCATTGTTATCTTGGTTTTCCTAATGCTCTTGTGGTTAGCAGTGATGGGGCAAGCGGGGGCTTAGCTTTACTTTGGGATCGTAATATTGATGTTTGTATTAAAACTCATGGTAGAGGTCATATTGATTCCATAATTACCAACAATGATGGTAGGAGGTGGCGTTTTACCGGTTTCTATGGCAATCTTAAGCAAGAGGAACGCATTTTTTCTTGGGAACTTATGCGACGTCTGCATGGCCTTTTTGATCTCCCATGGCTCTTGGCCGGTGACATCAACGAAATTTGCTATGCCCATGAATACTCAGGGCCGGGAAGTCATTCTGAAAGAGCAATGGCAGCTCTTAAATCTTGTTTCGGTGATTGTGGCCTTATGGACTTACCGTATTTTGGTTCACCGTACACTTTTAGTAACAAGCACGACCCCTGCCCCTCTCGGCTGCGCCTTGACCGAGGGGTAGCCAATGGCGATTGGAAATTACTCTTTCCGGATCATGCTATTTTCCATCTATCGAGCACACGATCGGACCATTTTCCCATTCTAATCACAGATAAGCGGGAGAAATTTAGGAGAAAAAACAAGAAATGGCATGCACTTCCTCGTTACGAACCTTATTAGCTAGGGGACGCGGAATTCTCAGACCTTATTTCGTCTACTTGGAGCAATATTTATCACCCAAATGCTGCTGCTCTCCAAGGTAATATCATTGACACTCGCATCTCCTTAAAAGTTTGGGCTCGGCAGAAATTCGGGAATTTATCAAGTAAAATAAAGGACAAGGAGGAGGAGCTTGCAACCATGCAAGCTAAGCCTGATTATTCCTTTGTCATGGAAAAATGCCTTATAGCTGATATTGAGCATTTACAAAATCTTTCTGAAAATTATTGGCGGCAACGTGGTAGAGTTGATTGGTTAAAATGCAATGATAAAAATACCATCTACTTTCACCACAAAGCCTCTTCCCGCAAGAAGAGGAATTTCATTCATGCTCTTGAGAGTCAGGATGGTCAGATGGATGATACTGAAACCGGTATGGAGGATATTGCGGTTCATTATTTTCACAATATTTTCTCTAGTTCCCGAACCGACCCCGTTGATATTGACCACTTAAACTTTTCCCACTTGGATGAAGATGACATAGCCCTTTTATCGGCCCCGTATACCAAAGAAGAAATTGAGAAGGCACTTTCCCAACTCCCGGGGCGCAAATCTCCTGGCCCAGACGGAATGCACATCATTTTTATGCAAAAATGCTGGGACACTCTTGGCCCGTCTATTACATCAGTCATTCTTGATTTCCTTAACGGAGAGGCGGACATCTCTGCTATCAATGAAACATATATCGCCCTTCTGTCCAAAATTAAGCAACCAATGCGTGTCTCGGACTACCGGCCTATTAGCCTCTGCAATTCCGTATATAAATTAATCTCTCGTGTCCTTGTGAATCGGCTAAAGCCAGTGATTAACTCTGTGATATCCGGCAATAAAAGCGCATTTGTAAGTGGCAGACTCATCACTGATAATGCTATCACCGCTTTTGAGGCATTTCACTCTCTTAACGCCAGTTCTGCAGGCTGTGACCATCATGCTGCCTTAAAATTAGATATGGCCAAGGCATTTGACCGTGTTGAATGGTGCTATATTTTAGCCACCATGCGGGCTATGCACTTCCCGGACAGATTTATCCACCTTATCATGAAAATGGTTAGCTCTGCTTCATTCAGAGTTCTTCTTAACGGCAAGCCTACTCACCGCATTATGCCATCTCGAGGGATCCGCCAAGGGGACCCGCTATCCCCGTTCCTCTTCATTATCTGTGCCGAGGGCCTCACAGCACTTATTAATCAATCCATCTCTAATGGCACTCTCGAGGGATTAACTTTTGGCAGGAACAATGAGGTCCGTGTCTCCCATATCCTCTTTGCGGACGATAGTCTCTTATTATTTAAAGCTGATACGGAAGGGGCCACAGCTGTCAGGGACATTCTCGCTAATTATGAACGTCTCTCGGGCCAAGCGATTAACAAGCACAAGTCGAGCCTCTTCTTTAGCAAGTTAGTCACAAACGATAACAAGGTGGATGTCATCTCAATTCTCAATGTTCCCCTGGGAACTTGCAATGGAAAATATCTAGGCCTCCCCTTCCTGACCAGCAGAAGCAAAAAACAGATATTCACTTTCCTCGAGGATAAAATTCGAAAAAAATTAAGTGGGTGGAAAGAAAAATTCTTATCTCCAGCCGGCAAAGAAGTCCTTATAAAAAGTGTGCTCCAAGCTATTCCCACCTACGTAATGCAGTGTTTTCGCATTCCCGGTTCCCTCATTGACTCTATTGAAAAATTGATCCGGCGTTTCTTTTGGGGTGGTACTGACGACAAGCAGAAAATTCATTGGAAAAAATGGGACACCTGCACAATGCCTAAAGATATGGGGGGCCTCGGTTTTCATGATCTGGATGCCTTTAATTTGGCCCTAATTGCAAAACAAGCTTGGAGAGTTCTCAAACTTCCGGATTCATTGGTAAGCAAGGTCCTCTCGGCCAAATATTTCAAAAACAGTAATATTTTGGACGCCAATCTTGGATCTAGGCCATCTTTCCTTTGGCGCAGCTTACTTGAGGGAAGGGACCTCCTGACACAGGGGCTTCGTTGGCGAGTCGGTAATGGTGCTCTTATAAACATTTATTCCGATCCCTGGCTGCCACTACCGGCTTCTTTCCGTGTTACCTCGACCTCCTTACCGGTAGATGCTAAAGTGGGCTCCCTCATTAATCCATTCTTGCACACTTGCTCGGCAGCTCAGTCAAGGAGGGTTGCATTTCTCCACCGCATCCACGTCCACATCCCCAGATTATATATGGCACCGTATTTGGAATCTCCTGCTTCTACCCCAGGTCCAACACTTCATCTGGAGAGGCCTACACGATTGCTTAGCTACTAATGCATCACTCAAAAGGCGGAAGTTAAGTGATGGGCATTGTGCACTTTGCGGACACCACGATGAGGATCTAAAGCACCTATTCTTTTGTTGCTCGTTGCCGGAAATTGTTTGGAAGACTGTCAACGACAGCCTAGTTGATTCAACCCTTGCGGTGAGTTGGGATCTAGCCAGTTTCCTTGACTACCTTTTGAATGAAGGCAGCACTGAAAAAGTTGTGATAACCATCACCATCTTATGGCATATCTGGAAAGCTCGTTGTGCCTGGCTTTTTGACAGCAAATCCTCAAGTGTCAGTCAGCTTATTTCTGGAGCGGAGGAGGAAGCTAAAGAAGATATTAGTGCTGGAAAATCCCCGCTTGGATCGCAAGTGCCAAAGAAATGGCCTTCTACTTAGACCCCCCCATCGGCTGGCGCCCTCAAGTTGAACATAGATGCAGCCCGCTCCGGTGAATCCTCTGCCATTGGAGTCATTGCTCGTGATGCCGAAGGCCAAATTCAGCATGCCTATTCGCAACGTATCTTGGGAAACCTCGACGTCGAAACTCTTGAGCTCATGGCCATCCAGCAAGGTCTCTTCACTGCAGCAACCCTCGGAGCAAGGTCCGTGATCATTGAAACGGACTCCCTCTCCTGCATAACACGTTTGGAAGCCCCCTTGAATGACCTATCTTCCCTCGGCTGCCTTGTTGCGGACTGCCTAAGTATAGCGAAGGCCTTCCAGTCTTGTTCTTTTTCATTCATTAAGCGTAATGGCAATATGCCGGCCCATTTATTAGCCCAAGCAGGTCTGTCTACGAGGGGCTTAATTGTTTGGGGCACCTCCCCCCCAACAGAAATCGTAAATGCTTGCTTCGCCGATATGACTTAATAAAATTGCGCTTTCCCTTAAAAAAAAAATCATTTTCGACAAGCATATTTAGACATTAAGATACACACAAAAAAAGGGTTTATTGTCAAAAAAAAAAAATTACAATTTGAACATAAAAATATGTAAAGAGGACAGTGGAATATTTTTTTGGGTAAAAATGACATATCCTTATTCCACTGTGATAGTGAAACATTAGATTTGGGGTCAGTTCCACTACTGCAAACAGTGGATTTAGAGTTATGAACAGTGGATTTGTCCTTACCACCCAATTTATATTTTCACTGTCTTTATTCTCATTTCCCCCCTATTTTTTTTTGTCCTTTTAAAACCACTGACCCCAAAAAAAAAAAGATTAAACTTTTCACATTAGGTTTTTGGTCTTTAAATTTCAACGAATTTTAATACATGGCCCTAAATTCTACCTGATTGGTTCATAAATTGTACTAACTACTTACCAAAATACAAGTTTCATCCTAAGTTTTCACACGTATGAAGAAAATGGTTGAATGTAGTAGATTTGATAGTTAAATGTCTAAAATACTCCTTGACTATCATTAATACAATAGTTGTAAAATAATGAAAAGTGGTTATATTGATAATAAAAGAGGAAAGATTGAGAAAAGGTAATAAATGTTACATTAGTAATGTAGAATGAAACTTATATTGTGGACAAATCTAAAATGTATGATTACTTACTTATATTTTAGGACGGAGGTAGTATTATATATACAATTCAAACATTAAAAGTTTAGCTAAATGCTATATTCTTACTATCTATCAATGATATGATGGCTCATTTTTTGGTGCTAGTGAAAGCAAATAGGTTAAAATATGCGATATTCTGCATTAATATCACCTCAAGTAAGATTGTCCTTGAGTCACCTTAAAGGTTTATTATTTCCCATGTTTATCTGTGTGTGCCTAAATCTCCCCATACTATTATACAAAGGCCAACATAAGAAGATGCATCGAAATGTGTTGTGCTTGAATATTAAATTATTCAAGGTGGTAAATACAAAATGAGATAATACAAAATGGTAATACAAAATGAGATAATACAAAATGGTAAATGATCAAGAGATGAATTAAGGTCTATTTTATCCAGGTCTATTTTTAAATTTATTAAGAGATGAATTATATATATATATAAAATAAAACAGGCAAAATCTTTTTGAACTATTTTCTAAAACGGGTGAATCTCTTATTTTCGAAGACGTGTACAAATCAAAGGCAATGGTAGTGAATTTCAATGGCAGATTCATAATGTTATTTGGAACACAACTTTTTTTTTCAAAGTTATCTTTTTGATAGAGTTAGTAAGAAAATTTTATAAGTAGAATTTGTTAAAATATATAAAATATTAATTATATACCTCACCTTTAGCTAAATTATTTAGAGAGATGTCAGTTTGACAAGACTTAGGTAAATTATTTGTACCAGGTCCATGGACCCCATTTGAGATCACAGATCCGTTACTTGTGCAATGTATCAAGTTTTATATAAATCACAATAAACTACTTTCTAAAGTTTGGGATTCTCTAAAACTTGGGATTATGTAATGATATATAATAATGATTGGTATATTCATTTCCGTTCCTGGGGAGAACCAGGGTTCGATTCACCCCCTCCCTCCCACAAAAAAATAAAAAATGATGGGTGAACCAAAAATGTATTTGAATAACTATATAATACCATAAGAAATGATTCATTCCCTTAATTTGTTCTTTAGTTTTTCCTGCAAGCATTTCATGCGGTAAATCATGTAACTAATTTTTCATTATTAATAACTCCCAAATTTGGTAACACGTTGTCTTTTGCCGCATAAGATAACAATAACAACTATCGAAAAAGTGCAGTCAGACACCGATTATTTACCTCACATCACTTAATTTGAATTAATCAAGTGGATGTTACATTTAGACATGTTTGACAATCTTTTTATCTATCAAGTGTATCTCAATTATCTAAACAATATTTGAATGATGAAAGTAAGACTTAATAAATTAGTGGAAAACTTTTTATGCTATTGTACCTAATACATATTCTAAAACTTTATCATACATACAAAAATACATGGAACGCCTCGTTTCAGGATACCGAGTTTTTATACGGAAAAAAACATTCATCACGTATAACATTAAATAAATGTAACATTATATAAAAACCTCTACGTCGTCGTATTGAGTTAAGCAAAACGGAAGCTAAAAAGACTCGGCTAAAATCGTAAAAGATACTAGATTACTATGCCATTCGTCTGAAAGTTGAACGAAAGAGCTTACAACAACGATGTCTCTAATCTTACAAATACGAGTCTTACAAACAAAAGAAAACTTATCATATACATGTCTTAAAGCAAGGTACAACAAGTCTTGAAAATGAAAAAATAGTATTAAGTTACAACACGATAATAAAATATAACAACTTCATAGTTAATCTAAGCACGGCATAACATCATACGATCAAACATCACCCACAAAGTCATCCTCAGCATCCGGTTCATCCTGCACATCTTTCCACACAAGAAAACAAACAAAACATGCAAAAAAGGTAAGTGCAAACCGTACTTAGTAAAAGGTATAAGCTATTGAACAATTATGTTTTATAATGAAAGGACAACGGAAAGTACACGACTCAACTCTAGGGTTCACTTCATACTCATCAACATGTCATGAGGATCTTACTTTGTTTCTAACTTAGCTTATCTTTGTTACATCAAGTATTCAAGGGCACTACGTATGGTGATACTCACCACAAAGCATCTAGTACAACCTACTAACGATCCATACTCTAGTAGCCACGGCTAGCCCTGATAGTGTGTGTGTTCGGCGAAGTCTCTCCTCACTTGAGGTCTCTCAACGACCTGCAGAGTTATTCATTTTATCTCACCACATCACATATCGTGATATTTTCTTGTGTCTTACGAAGATTACATTGATGTTTGTGCTTTTAATACACAAGTATGTATGTTATTAACCATTAAATAACCACCTAAGTGTTTTCAAGACAAAATATCACTTAACATTCTACTCCCTCACTTAGGCAACTAGACTCTAACTAGCTTAACACAAGCACATACATTAAAGAATACTAATCCACCAAATCACAAGGCTATTCATGCTCTTCCGACGGTCCCAAACTTCAACTCTTTGAAGAATCCATTCGGTGCCGGAACTAAGCATATCAGAAGCTTATTCATGGCTTTGTCAAATTTAAATTAGAGTATTAGATCAAGAAAAACACCCAAAACTCAACTTGGGGCCTTAGGAACCCAAAACAGCAAAATAGAACCTTTGGGGTGCGCCAGACCTCTTTGGCGGACGCCAAAGCACATCAAAAGCTTTGCAGATCATTCTGCTTGATGTTGGCGTGTGCTAAGCCCTTTCAGTGTGTGACAAAATCCTTCAAAACATTCTGTTCATCCTTGGCGGACGCCAAACATCTCTGGTGGAGGCCAAAAGGATCAAACAACCCTAAATCTGTAGATTTCTGTACTTTATTATTATCAAGAGGTTTCCATCACTTTTAAACACAATTTAACATAAAAATTAGCATCGAAACTTAACCAAATTGATACCACACAAACACCAAACATTTTAAAACATAAAAGCTCTATAGGAAGACCCTTTTACTTGGATTTCAAAGCAAATTAAAGCAAATCTTCAAGCAAACTGCAACCTTGAACTTCTACAACCCAAAAACCTATTTGATCAACATTTAAACTAGGATTAATCATGATCAAGGGTTTATAAACCATCAGAACAACGAATTCACTAACATAAAACATCAGAACTTGATTATTTCCAGAAGATTCCAAAGGTACATTTTCAGAATTTCAGAATCTTGGTATCAAAAAAATGTTTGCTTCCTCACGATTCATCTTCTACTAGTATCTGAAATCCACCAAGAATCCAATGAAAATTTAGGAAGATTCGATTTTCTTGCTTTTCTGTTTTCTTTTTCTTTTATGGTCGAACTTTTCTGAAACCGGCTTTTCTAAAATAAACTTCCTTAGTTAATGGGAAGTTTATTTCAAAATTAAATCCCATTAAGTTCAGCCTTTATTTCATTATTTTATAACTTATTCCATAATTAATAAATAGAATATTCGGAATTTTTTTCACAATGACACGTCTGCCCTTTCTAAAAAATTTGGAATATTACATTCCTCCACCCTAAAGAGGAGTTTCGTCCTCGAAACTGATGCATACTTGGTACATCAAGAAAATATGGAAACTCAATGATCCTATCATCGACAATCCCCCATGTCGCCTCATTCGTTGAATGATTCCTCCATTGCACCAAAACCAAAGGGAGCATACGTCTCTTGATCATATTCTCTTTTCTGTCCAACACATTAACGGGCTTTTCTTAATACGAAAGATTATCTAGAATTAATTTTGGATCAACCTCGGTTTCCACATCTGTCTTGGTGAAACACTTTTTCATCGTCGAAACATGAAACACATTGTGAACCCTACACATTGATTCCGGTAACTTAAGCTTGTAAGCCAAAGGTCCAACTTTCTCAACAATCTCAAATGGTCCTATAGAGCGAGGACTTAACTTTTCTATTTATCCAAAACACTTGACTCCATTCATTGGCAAAGCTCACAGGTAAACTCTTTCCCCAAATTCAAATTCCAACGGTCTTCTTCGAACATCAGCCCAAATCTTCTGTCTATCTTGAGCCGCTTTCATATTCTTCTTGCTCAACGCAACCCTTTCCTTAGCTTGTTGACCCATTTCCGGTATGGTTACATGATTCTCCCCGACTTCATCCCAAAAAAAGGCGTTCTACATCTTCTTCCGTACAAGGCTTCAAACGGTGACATTCATAAATTGGCTTGATATCTGTTATTGTATGCCAACTCTGCCATAGGTAGGTAATCATCCCATGACCCGCCTACTTCTAACACACAAGCTCTTAGCATATCCTCGAGAGTTTAGATTTTTCTCTCGGATTGCCCATCCATTTGTGCATGAAAAGTGGAGCTCATTTATAACTTAGTTCCCTATGATCTCTGCAAACTTTTCTATAAGCGACATGTGAATTTGCTATCCCAATCGAAAACTATTATATTGGCACACCAAGAAGCTTTACAATATTGTCCAAATAAAGTGTAGTTAGCGTCTTTAACGACATGTCAATCTTAGCAGGAAATAAATGGGTGGACTTTGTAGGTCTATCAACGATCACCCAGATTATGTCATGTCCACTATTAGTACGGGATAAACCAGTGATGAAATCCATTGTAATATTTTCCCACTTCTATTCCGGGAATCTCAAAGACTTGAGAATTCTTCCCGGTCTTCTATGTTCAGCCTTAACTTTCTGACAGATATCACACTTAGCCATGAACACTTCTATTTGAAACTTAATCGAAGACCATCAAAACACTTATTTCAAGTCATGATACATCTTTGTTGCTCCTGGATGAACAACAAAATCTATCCTATGAGCTTCATCCATCACTCTTTGCCTTAAGCCATCAACATTCGGCACACACAAACGATCATGATACCATAGATTACCATTCTTGTCCAAAACATAACCAACCACATGCTTTTCTCTATCAACTCTCAACAAATCAACTAAAATTAGGTCTTCGTCTTATTTCTCCTGAATATCAACAAACAAATCTAATCTAGCCAACAACAGATTCACACACTGACGATCATCAAACTGATTGAACCCATGCATACTCAACCAATCAAACTGTTCAACCACGTCTTGAACCACTGAAACCGTGGTAACCGATCTTCTGCTCATGCGTAAGCTACAACATTAGCTTTACATGAATGGTACTGAATATCCATGTCATAGTCCTTCATGATTTCCATCCATCTTCTTTTCCTCGTGTTTAGATTCTCTTGAGTAAAGTAGAACATAAGTCTCTTATGATCAGTGAAGATCCTTGCTTTCACACCAGAAAGATAATGCTTCCAATTCTTCAAGGAAAAGACCACGTCTACCAATTATAAATCATGTGTTGGGGAATTCTTCTCGTGAACCATAAGCTGCCAAATGCATAAGCTATTAATTTACCTTCTTGCATTAACACACAACCCAAACCTTGTCTAGAACCATCTGTGTAATCATCATAGTTGTCGAAGATTTCTAGAATAGCCAAAACCGGTTTTATTGTCAACTTATTGTTGGTCCCTTGAAAAGGCTTTGGTTAAGTTTAGAGGGAGGGGTGAATAAACTTAACACTTAAAACTTTTTGGAGTTGAAAAACTCAGCAAGGTCAGTAGTATGCTGACTATTGAAGTTCTAGAGTTTGTTGCAGTGGAATATAATAAATTAAGCCTTATTACTTGTTGAATAAAATATGATACCAAGTATTAGATACTCAGTAGTGAAGGTGGTGTGATTCAGTAGCGAGTTCAGTAGGTTTGATGTGATAAACATGCAGATAAAGTAATTGTAGAAAGTAAATACAATAAGGTAAGTAGGCAAGATTTATAGTGGTTCCAGGTGGTGTAATTCTGTCAGTACACTCTTCTCCTGTGATTTTGGAGGAAATTCACTACAGACTTTTGAGGTTGTAGTTACAAAAATCCCTAAACTGTTTGTCCTTGACCAATGACTATGGCTTCACAAACTGAAAACTAGAAACATGTGGTATTTCTGCTCCTAAGTCTTGCACTAGTCCTTGAAGGGTTGGATTGCCTCTTCACCAGCTCCACCACACAAACAACAGTTCTTGACACCTAAGTGCTTCTCTGTCTTCAGTAAACTTCTTGTAAAAGAAGGGTTGAATCAAGAAAGTGATTCTGCTTTCAGTAGACTTCTGATCAGGATGAGTGAATCAGTAGCCTGAGTTCTTCAAAGTGTGTAAACTGGATAAGTCTTGATTAGCAGGAAACGCTTGAAGAAAAATTGATCTGTAGATTAAAGCTCTATGTATCAGCAGGGTCAGATTGCATAAATTCTTGCTCAAAAACTTAGTTCCTTTCTGTTAATACTTGCTTTTGTGTGTTTTGCAATCTGAAACATGAGTCCTCTATTTATAGGTGTAGATCCTGTGATTTGAATTTGAATGATAACCGTTACAGGATTTTACTGAATATTCCTGAAAATACCCCTACTGTACCTTTCGACACTGTCATTGTCCTTCTGACAGTCCAGACTGTCAACCAATGGTTTATTTCCATTTGAAATGGCTCTGAATTCCTTACAACGTCTCTATCATCTTGACCATTGATTGATTAATTAATCCAAGGCTTGTAGTTCATCCTTATCCATGTAATCTTCCAGAATAACTTGGATTAACTCAAATTATACACCAGCAGATATTTGACATGTAAATCTGCTGATGTCACGGATTGTCAGCTGACTTTTAGTCTGTTGTGTTTTGATAAACACTTCAGCTGATTGCTTCTTATCTAACTTTTTATAATGATGTTAAAGTACATCATTTTAACATAACCAACTTCCAATCACCATTAACTTAAATGGAACTTAGACCTTCTACACAAGGTATATATGATCAGTCTAGGTCATCACTGACTTCCCTAAATTTTGATCCCATATCCTTGACTTTAATTACTAAGTTTGATCCCTTAGCCTTCAATACTTAGTTTGTACCCTCAGCCTTCTACCATCAACAGGTTCCTAGACAGTCTACTGACATAGATACCCTACTGACCTAGATAGGTCTGTTGAATAAGTCAGCTGACCTCTTTACAGTGCTTGTTTGATCAAACCTGTACAAAGATCAAACTCTAGTAAGGCTATACAATTAATCTAGACATCTTTTTGCCTTTGCTCTATAACAGCTAGTCTGGCACTCATCATTAAAACTAGAATATGTCTAACACTTTTCCTTCGAGGTTTGAAAGGCAACTTCACACTCCTTTGTCCATTCAAACTTAACACTCTTCTGTGTAAGTTTTGTGCATGGTGTAGCTATTCTGGAGAACTCTGGCACAAACTTTCTGTAGTAACCGGCCTACCTGAAGATGCTTCTTATTTCTAACACTATTTTAGGTCTAGGCCATTTCTTCACCGCTTCAATCTTTGCAGGATCCACTTGTATACCTTTCATAGAAATCACGTGACCCAAGAAACTAACCTGATCCAACCAGAATTCACATTTCGCAAACAACAAATATTTGCATGTCTTTTAGAGTCAGCAACACAATCCTCAAATGCTCTTCGTGATCCTTCTCATCCTTTGAGTAGATAAGGATATCATCAAAGAATACAATCATGAACTTATCCAAATACGGCATGAAAACACGTTGCATAAAATCCATGAAAATGGATTAAGCATTAGTGAGTCCAAACCGTATGACTAAGAACTCATAATGTCCATATCTTGTGCTAAAGGCCGTCTTAGGTATGTCTGCCACTTTGATCTTTAACTGATGGTATCCGAACCTAGGATCAATTTTAGAAAACACCTCCTTTCTTGCAAATGATTAAAAAGGTCATCAATTCTTGGCTAGGGATACATATTCTTGATATTTAGGTTATTCAAAGCTCGGTAGTGGATGCACATTATCATGCTTCCATCTTTCTTCTTTACAAACAAAATTGGAACTCCCCAAGGAGAAGTACTAGGCTGAAGGCTGAATTATATTTATTTCTAAAATGTCCTTAAGTCGGGCCTTTAATTCCTTTAATTCAGCCGGTGCCATGTTATTCGGAGCCTTAGCTAATGGTGTAGCACCTGGGACGAGGTTTATCTCAAACTCTATCTCTATATCCGGCAAATATCCTGGTAGTTCATCCGGAAAGACCTCGGGTATTCCCTTTCTATAGGGGTTTCTTTCATCTTAAGTTTCGCCTTCTCAATATTCATGGCATACTACAAGTAACCCTCACAACCTTTCTGACAAGCCCTAATTGTTTTAACCGCTGAGATGGTGAGATGACGTTTCTTATTAGGTCTCTAAAATTTCCTTCATAAGTTTAGGATGACTTACAGGGCACTTTAAAGGTTACTCTCTTGTTCCTTCAATCCAAGGGCACATAATTCTTGGATAGCCAATCTTTGCCAAGAATCAAATCAAAATCAGTAAATTCTAACACTATGAGATCACTTTTCCAACAGTATGTTCCTACACGGACATCGACTCATGGTATCATCTTAGTAACCATAGTTAATTTAACCAAAGGTGTAGTTATTTCCAAAGAGTTCCTTAAGGAATGAAGAGGTAGATTGAACTTTTTGGCTATCGTAGATGACACAAAGGTATTAGACACTCTAGTATCAAACAAATCTGTTACAGCTAGATTATCTATTATTATTGTACCTAAAAAGTAGATTCATTTACCTAAATATTAGTATAACATCAATTAACGTGCTATAAAGCTACTTTCAAAAAAATAAATAAATTAAAGGTATCTGAGATAACAGTATCATCTAGTTCTGCAACTTCTACATCAAAAGCAAAGTCTCTTGCTGGTCGACTTGCACTTTCTTTAGCGTTCCCCTGGTTTCCTTTACCGCCTTTCGTAGGACAATCTTTAGAAAAATGGCATGCATATCCATAATAAAAGAAACCAATTTTATTTGATCGACATTCTTCGGAGTGATTATTCTTACACTTCGGGCAAACCGGTGCACCTACCGATGAAGTAGCTGTCAACAGTGTTGTTGTCTTTTTGATATTCTGATGCGGTGATCCACGACTACTCCCCTGGCTACTTTCAAATGATCTCTTTGCACCCATGAAAAATTAAGGCTTATTCTAAAAAAATTCACTTCCAAAGCCTTCTCAAGCAACTCTGCCATGTTTCTCGGTGTCGCACCCAACATACCTGCTCTTATCTCTCGGGCCAAACCATTCAGACACTGCTCCACCCTCATTTGTTCATTTACCATTATCTCTAGATAAAATATGCCCAACTCATTACACCAATAAGAAAACTGAGTAACTGTCATATGTTGACCATGTCTCATGTGCAAGCACTGACTTACCTTGTCTGCCTGAACTGACGGTGGAAAGTACTCCATGTAGATCACTTCCTTGAACACTTTCCAAACCATCACTTTCCCCCTACTATTCTCGATTGCCTCAATCCAATTCTCAAACATTCCAAAAATGAAACCAACCACAAACTATGCCCATTTTGTCTGAAAACACTCACAATCCTACAAGCTTTCTCAAAACTTCTGATCCACATCTTTGCCACTGTTGGCTCTACGTTTCCAAAAAATCTCGCATTATGATCCTCTTAAACCTTGTATACCAATCCTTAGCACCTGCTTGACTCTGAACGATTCACTGTAAGAAAAACTAGATGGTATCCTACAGGTTCTTGAGGTGGGTATGGCAGGTGAAGTGGATCCACTGGTACGTCTTGGTGATAAGGATGGTATCTTTGTTTGTGATATGGGGCATGGTAGGGATGGTGAGATCCATAGGACAGATATCTATAATCATACTGTTGCTCAACTCTTGGCGGCGGTGAAGGATAAACTATAGGTGGAGAAGGGTAACTTGTAGGTGGTGAACAAAATGTTTGTTGAGATGTGTAGCTTACTAAAATGGGTGGATAGGCAATACTTATTGGTTGAGGATACACCTCAGCCACATAATGATGATACACCGAAGGAATTTCACCTACAATGGGGACCGAGATTGGTCTATCAATATGTTCATGAGGCCCAAGGTTCTGTGGCTGTTCCTAGTGAACCTAAGGAATCTGATGTTGTTCTTGATGAAACTAAGGTTGAGGTGGTTGATGATGAGGCACCTGATCCTGATTCGGTCCCTGCTAATCAACCTATTCCAAGTGACCCACAACTTCTACTTGACCATCAAACGGATTCATTTCATTTGCTTCTTGCTGAACCATCAAACTTCCTGCTCCTTCAATACCATGATAACCTCTGCGAGTTCCTTCTATTTTTAAAGATCAAGGAAGATCAGAATAGTTACTAAGTGGTCTAAGGATATATTATCTCAATGAATAAAAGCATAGGATAGAAAAAAAGCTTGGCTCTGATGCCAACTGTAACGCCCCGTTCCCAGATACCGAGTCATTATCTAGAAAATAACATCCCGCACGTATAACATTAAATAAATCTAACATTATACGTAAGCCTCTACGCCGTCGTATTGAGTTAAGTGAAACGGAAGCTAAAGAGAGTGGGGGAAATCGTAAAAGATACTAGATTACAATGTCATCCATCTAAAATTAGAAAGAAAGAGCTTTCAACAACGATGTCTCAAATCTTATTAATACGAGTCTTACAAACCAAAGAAAACTTAACGTTGGTCCCTTAGAAAGGCTAACACAAGTTTAAAGGGGGGGGGGGGTGTGTGAATAAACTTGTCACCAAAAACCTAACTGAAAACTTAGTCTAGTGTAGATTGATTAATAATTAAGGTTCAGTTTTAACTTGTGTGGAGTTGAGCCGACAAAGCCGAGTTTAAGTCAAACTGAATTATACAGAACTGAGTCAACCGGCAGCGGATATAGATTTTAATATTTATCTGGATGTTGTTATTCTATAAAAAAAAGGTGTATGCAAAACTGAATTCTAGTGAATGTCAATTTGTGAACTGTGTGTACTTATAACTATCAGTTTCAGTATGCTGTATAACAAATATAAATGCTGTAAAAATAAATAACAGAATGTAAATGCATAAAGTAAGTATAGCAAGAATTATAGTGGTTCTAGGTGGTGTAATCCTGTCAGTCCACTCTTCCCCTGTGATGTAGGAGGAAAATTCCACTAGAACTCCTTAAGATACGCTGTTACAAAAAGTCCTAATTGATAGTCCTTGACTAATCCCTAGTGTCACTATCTAAACAACTAAATAACATGTTGTATGGCTACTCTTCAACTGCTTGAACCACTGGTCCTTAAGGGGTTGTATTGCCTCTTCACCAGCTACCACCACAAACACAGTCTACCCGACTACAATTGTCACAACTGTCCTTGGAAACTCCTTGACCGGATTACTTCATAGTCTAAGCCTTGACCGGATTCTTTCTTGTGGTTCTTCAAAGTGTAGAAATATGGATAAAATCGATGTAGCTTGAACACTTGAAGAAATCTAGATAAGATCTTGTTGAGCGCAAATAATAATTCTTGGAATTCGATCCTTGCAAAGTCAACTATTTATAGTGTGAGGTACAACGTTCATTTCGTTTGAATTCGAATTGTATCAACGTCTATCTTGTAACGGCTATATTTGGTGACCGTTCTGACTTGTCAGTATTTCATCCAATATGGTCGCTTCCTTTACAACGTTCGAATGTACTTTCAGTTTGTTGGATGACTGACTATAAAACTGAGTTTCTTGATCAGTTTTATACTGAATGTGTCAGTTTTCAGTTTACAAACTGACTTAGAGCATTAACTGAGTTTTTTTACTCTTCCTCAAAAACTTCAGTACTCTATTTATCTGATTATATGTGATTGAATCAGATTACACCATTCCTTATAAAGATCTTCTAAGATATCATTTTCCTTATGATACTTAGGTTTTCTTTCAAGATCCATAAAGTCAGTTCAGGCCATCACAGACTTACCTGAATTCTAACTTTACAATCTCGGCTTAAAATCTTCATAAAATGAGTTTGAACCCTCAGTTCTTCAATCTTCCTTAACTGAGTCTGTGTCCCTCAGTTCTTCAACTACTGTGTCTGTTCCCTCAGCCTTCAATTCTAGATAAGCCAACCGAGTCCATGTCCCTCAGCGAACTTACCTTCTTCAGTTTCTGAGTGAACTTTAGTTCTTGGATGTACATCTTCAGTCACATGTTCAGTTCCAGTTGTCTAAGTGTTTTACTGTTTTTTTAAATGATTTCCAGTTTCAGTTCTACTACACTTCTATCTATTACAGTGCTTGTCTGATATAACCTATACAATTATCAGACTCTATTAAAATCTATACATTCAGTTCTAGACATCTTTTAGCTTTCCACTATAATAGTTAGTTTCAGCACTTCATCAATGGGGTGTAAACAAACATATTCTTGAATGCGATGAATCATCATCAAAACTAAATTTTATTCCCAACACTTATCCTAAACGTGTCTTAAAGCAAGGTACAACAAGTCTTGAAAAGGAAATACATAGTATTAAGATACCACATGATAATAAATATAACATAACCATAGTTAGTCTAAGCTGGGTATAACATCATACGATCAAACATCACCCACAAAGTCATCCTCGACATCCGGTTCATCCTGCACATCTTTTCACACAAGTAACCATACAAACATGCAAAAGATGTAAGTACTAAGCGTACTTAGTAAAAGGTAGAAGCTATTGAACAATTAAATTTTACAATGATAGGACAACGGATTATTATTAATTAAAATTATCTTCATGAACATGACCCTACTCTAGGGTTCACTTCATGCTCATCAAGATTACGTGAGGATCCTACTTTGTTTCTAACTTAGCTTATCTTTGTTACATCAAGTATTCAAACGCACTACGCATAGACTCACCATGAAGCATCTGGTTCAACCTACTAGCCACTGCTAGTCCCGGTAGTGTGTGTGTTCGGAGAAGTCCCTCCATACTTGGGGTCTCTCAAGGACCTACAGAATTATTCGGTTTATCTAACTACATCACACATCGCAATATTGTCTTGTGCCTTACAAAGAATACATTGATGTTTATGCTTTTAACTACACAAGTATTTATGCACACCCACTATTAACTAACCACCTAAGTGTTTCAAGGCAAAAGCTCACTTAATATTCTACTCCTTCACTAAGGATACTAGAGTCTAATAAGCTTAACACATACACAGACATTAATGGATACTAATCCACTAAAGGTTTAGACCATTAATGCTCTTCTGACGGTCCAGAACTTCAACTCATAGATGAATCCATTCGGTGCCGGAACTAAACACATTAGAAGATTATTAATGGCTTTGTCAAGTTTATATAAGGTTATTAGATCATGAAACAACACCCAAAACTCAACTCGGGGCCTTAGGAACCCAAAACAACATAATAGGACCTTTGGCATGCTCCATGCCTCTTTGGCGGATGCCAAAGCACATCATAAAATTTGCTGATCATTTTAATGTTGGAGCACGTCAAGTCCTCTCGAGGATGAGTGATGGCTTCTCGGTGAACCCACTCCTCCATAAATTCGAAGGGGTTCGACTTCTCGTGTCGTGATATTTATTGTGCATAGATAAATCGATTAAGTCATATAATTAATTAAAAGTTATTTAATTATTTGATTTAATGAAGACGCTTGAGTAGTTAGAATTAAAACTTAATCTTCTCATAAGATATGATAGTATAAATTAGATGTGTAGATATAATGTGATTACATGGACCCCGATTGATCATGGACTCGACCAATAGGATAGATGGGAATGTATTCTTTATGTTGGTTTTTTGAAAAATTGTCCTAGGCCGTTATGAAGAACGTGACCTAGTTTACTTTTTGCAATTATCCCATTCCCGTTGGCTCCCCCCCGTGTGCGGCGGGTATAATTATTTATTATGTAACAAGAATGGAGCAAGAAGTTGAAGACCAAGGAGAGATAAAGAACCCATTGGCGTACAGCAATAAAGATCCTATTGGCGGTTGCAGATACCCTTAGTTTGTGACCGCGGTTTTCATGATTTGTATTCGAAACCGCACCTAGGAAAAGTCCATAATCATACCGGTTATTTTATGCGCGGAATGTTGTGTATGTTTTACTTTATATGATATCGTAGTAATATGCACATAGTAGATGAGACCATAATTAAACAAAATTAATTAAGTGAATTAATTTAAAATTATTCCCACGCCAAAAATCGAGCCAAAATTGTCTCCCAATATTATAATGACGGTGAAGAGCCTTTGTTCGGATCCAACTGATCGGCCCACGTCGGGAGTTGACCTACCACGGGTATATCGTCATTATCGAGATATGATCGTTATGAGATCTCATGAATATTTGGGTTACGACTCGACTAAGAATCTTGCGGTGATTGGCCCGTCGCCAGACCGTCGATTTTAGAGACAAGGGTGGCTATCACATAGAGATGTGAATTGTCAAAGAGTTGACTAGTCAACCAATGGAAATCGAATAAGATTCGATCGGTAAATAGTACCCACCTTCGAAATTGACCCGGTCGATCGCCCACGTCGGGATCGAGTCAACTAGATAGGATTCCATCCACTAAAGAATTAATTAAATTCTTGAAAGCCAATAGGGAATAGTTGGCTAGTGGGAGTAAAACCTTATAAATTTCTTAGTGCAAATTTAGGTTTTTTTATACTTGAGCTTTTACATATTCTATCTTTATTTATTGTTGTAGAAAATGTCAAACAAATTGAACCTTCGTTTTATCATCGAAAACAAGCTTGACGAAACTAATTTTCTCGATTGGGAAAGAAACCTCAAAATCGTTTTGAGGCACGAGAAGATTGGCTATGTCTTGGACGAGGCCCTACCGGAAAAGCCCGCCGAGGGTTCGGCTGCAGATGTTGTCGAGAAGTACAACAAGCACTGTTCTGACAGTACTGATGCTACATGTATCATGCTTGCTTCTATGACACCGGAACTGCAGAAACAGCATGAGTCTATGGACGCCTACTCTATCATGGTCCACCTGAAGGAACTTTACGCTTCTCGCCTCGTGACTTTGAGAAGTGCGAGTCTCGAAGGCCCCTGTTTAGTTGTAAGATGGCATCTGGGACTGCTGTGGGGTCACACGTGCTTAAAATGATCAGGTACATAGAGAGGCTTGGGAAGCTGGGCCACAAGTTGGAACGAGAGTTGAGTATTGACTTAATTCTGCAATCTCTACCTGACTCATTCTCGCAGTTTGTGATGAACTATCACATGAACAAAATAGATTGCTCCCTTGCGGAGTTATTGAACATGTTGAAGACTGCTGAGGGCACTGTGGGGAAGGGAAAGCAAGTGTTGCTGGTCACTTCAAGCAAGGGCAAGCCTAAAGCCCAGAAAAAGTCCAAGAAGGCGAAGGCTACACCTAAGCCAACGCCTAAAATAGCGAAAGACAAATCCAAGGATGCTTGCTTCCATTGCGGTGAGACCGGACATTGGAGGAGAAACTACAAGGGCTTCTTGAGTACCAAGAAGAAGCATTCTGATGATTCGACTTCAGGTATATTTATGATTGAGATCAACATTACTTCTTCTAAGTCTAACCCTTTGGGTATTAGATCTTGGTTGTGGTTCTCATATTTGTACTGAATATGCAGCACTAAGAAGAACTAGAGACTCGAGGAAAGGAGAGGTGGACCTACGCGTTGGAAATGGAGCAAGTGTTCTTACTTGGCGGCGTAGGAGTTTATTTTCTTTCATTGCCCAGTGGGCTAGTACTAGAACTCAATAATGTTATTTTGTTCCCGCTCTTACGAAGAGCATTATTTCTATTCTGCATTAGATGTTGATGGATTTTCTTTTACGTTTGAGAATAAATGTTGTTCTTTTTCACGTGATGGAATCTTTTATGTAATGCTTGGCATACTTAGCAATGGTCTCTACATATTAGATATGAATGTTGACGTACTTAATATAAATAACAAGAAAGCCAAAACAAATGACTTGAATGAATCCTACTTATGGCATTGTAGACTTGGCCATATAAATAAGAATCGCATTTCCAAACTCCATAAAGATGGAATGTTGGATCAATTCGATTACAAATCGTTTGACACATGCGAAGCTTGTTTACTTGGCAAGATGACAAAGTCACCTTTCAGTGGCAAAGGGATAAGATCCAATGAATTGCTTGAGCTCATACATACTGATGTGTGTGGCCCAGTGTTAAGGGTGAATTTATACGATTTATAACGCTATACTCTATGATATTTTTCCCCGTATTTGTACTAAATTGCATAAGAAACGAGGGTTTAATGGATATATTGAGGAAATGAGATTTTAAATGAGTTAATCGCAAACTAGGTTGATTTATGTGTTTTAATTGTGATTTTATGATTATTTGAGCATTATTACATTTTGCGATGTTTTTATGTGTTATAGATACATGTTGGAGGCTCAAAAGATGATCAAAGGTTGATTAAGTTCGAAATGTATGATGATAAAAGAGATAATGAAGAAGTGGGATAGAGATAGAAGAGATAAAGATCAATAAATCAAAATCGATCATATCAAACTGGCGTCGAATCTCCGTCCGGTGGTGGGCGGGCGTCGATGTAATTGGACGGCGGCCGAGGATGTCATCTTTGATTCAGGAAGTTTGGACGCTGGAGTGGACGCTGGATGGACGAGCGTCTGGTCATGACTCGGCCCGATTCGAAGTTTTATTGAAGAGTGGACGGGCGTTCAAGGTTTCAGACGGGCGTCCGGTGGCCGACTTAGCAGAACCGACTTTAAAATCTATATATAGTCGGCTGTTTTCTCCACAAAAGAGGATCATACACACATTATTCAAAACCCTAAACCTAGGGGCGGCTTTAGGCTGCGTTTTTCATCTTTTTATTCCTATTTTTATGCTCTTAATTTAGATCAAACACTAGTTACTTTTATGCACTTTTTTTACGCAAATTTGAGTTCTTGAGGATGTTCAGAGAGGCTAAAAGCTTCATCAAACGAGTATTGTGAAGCCGTCCAACAATTGTAGATTTCGTTTTCTTCGATTATACTGTGAGTTTTTAATAAAGGTTGTTTCTTATTCATGCTTATTCATGTTTAATTTGCTTTTATATCGGAAGATATGCATGTGTTGATTGTTTATTGTTGATGGAAGTCTTAATAAACCCTAGATCACCATGAATAAGAATAGTAACTCGAATCTATAATAACGGAAGTTAATAGGTCTGATTACTAGGTTATAAACACAAAGTTTGCACCTTTGGTTATTAAACGCGCGTTAATCTCACATCGGAAGATAATAGATTGATAGATGAACTTTCTAAGGAATTAGGGTTCATGTTTAGGTAAGGTGAATCACAACCCTGAATAAAACCGCAATATAATCGAGATAGGGAATCAATGCTTGTTGGATAGGTGGATCAATCCTCGTTTGCTCGTTATAAATTTGATTTAATTCCTTAAAAGCTTGAATTTGTCTAGTTAGTTACTTTTATCTGCATCTTAGATTAGTTAGTTTAAATTGGTTCATGCCCGTATCTCTCTCCGGCTTTAGATCATCTCTTACGTCGCTTTTACGTTTTAGTTAAAGTTTAATCTACTGATGATTCGTTTAGTTTTATCCGTTATTTAGCTTAGTAATCGTGACATAGGTTAGTTAGATAAAAACTAGAAACCACAATCGTTTAGTTCCCCGTAAGATCGACCCGGCATTAGCCTCCATACTACGATCCTTATACTTGAGGTTAACCGGATTATTACTTGTTTATTCTGTGTTGATAAAATCCGTGACAAGTTTTTGGCGCCGTTGCCGGGGAACCGGACGGTTGTCTAGTTTTTATTTTCGTTTTCCTGTTTTAATCCGTTTTAAATTCCTGTTTTTAGTTGATAATTGTTTTAGGTAGTTGTTAAGTAGATAATTAGGGTTTAAAACTCTCCCTTAGTAGTAGTTCTCTAGTTAGATCTTCTTTTTTTTTTTTTTCTGACGTTCTTTCTTCCCTTCTTGCATTATCTGCAAATTCCTGTTCTGTTCTAAGTTTTCCCGTGTGCAAACGGGCGTCTGGGATATTGGACGCCCGTCCGCTGGGAAATTATCAATCTGTTCTTTTTTTCACTTAGACGCAGCGCCCATAAGTTTTGGGACGCCCGTTCAGATTTCGTCTCATCGAGGCAGCGTTTACATTACTAAACGCCCGTCCGACCTCAATTTCATCTGGACGCCCGTCCAATCTTTTGGACGTCCGTCCGGTATTGTTTTCTTTAACACTTTTGTTTCCTTTTCTTCTTTTCCTTTCCTCTCTTTAGGCTTTTAATTTTTAGTTAGGCTTTGATCTCTTCTTAGTTTTTAGGTTTTGTTCCACTTGTTTTTGGTCCGGTTTATGCAAACTCGGAGTCAAAAGGATCGTTAATATACACCCACGACCCGAAGCGAACCATAGTCCGCCAAACAGCGGAATTTCCGTTCTCATGTTACGGCGCGCACAGAGCCGAGCGAGATCTTGAAGAACAACTAGCAAGAGAAATCACTGATTTTGTGATAATGGCCGCTGATAATAGACGTACATTGGCAGACTACGCCATGCCAGGCGAAGTCAAGGTCAACCCGGCTATTGTTATTCCAGCCATTACTGCACAAACCTTTGAGCTGAAGCCAGGACTTATCCAGATGATGCAGCACGCATCAATTTTTCACGGCTACCAATCAGAGAATCCACATACCCACTTACACACATTCTTAGAGATATGCGGTACTACACGCATCCAAGGAGTAAGTGAGGATGCTATTAAACTTAAACTTTTTCCTTTTTCTCACGAAAGGAGAGGCTAAAGAGTGGTACACCTCTCTCCCGTCTCGAATCTATCACCACACAGGCGTAACTCGAAAAGGAGTTCTTGAGTCAATATTTTCCACCTTCAAAGACAGCCCAGTGCTTAAATGACATTTTCACATTTTATCAGAGAGAGAATGAATCTTTCTTCGAGTGTTGGAAGAGATTCAAGTCCCTTCTTAGAAAATGCCCACCATGGCTTGCCTTTGGAAAGGCAAGTCAATACATTCTTCGATGGATTGACCGAGCTTACAAAAAGGCATGGTCAATAGTTCTTACGGAGGGCATTTCAAGAAAACGCTGATGAGGATGGGCATTGTTTGAGGACATTGCCAAATATAACTATGCCCCTCTTATCAAGCAATTCAAGCACCTCCTCCTCCAAAGGTTGAGGAAGTCAATTTACAAAGTTTGATTGCCATCTTTGCGCAAAGCGGATGGTCCCCTCAAGTTTCCAATCCTATAAATCAAACTTCCTCTTTTCCATGTAACCCTCGAGTTACGTACATAAAATTGTTGTCATACCGGCCATATGAATGGCCAATGTCAATTTAATCCCCTCGCACCTTATCAAGTAATTCTTTGTTCATGACTATGGACAGATACAATCAAGTCACATGTCAAAATTGTGACGAGGTAGGGCACACTTCTAAATTCTCGCCTATGAGCGGACGAGAACGCGAAGTGAATGCATTCTATGGCGAGAACAATCAAAGGTTCAATCGGTTTCAGGCCAGGCAATTTTCAAAACCAAGGGTTTAATCCATCTTCAAATTTCAATCCCAACTTGAACTTTAATTCGAATCAGAATTTCAACAGAAACCCTGGGTTTAATCAGAATCAAAACTCGAATTTTTCCAATCCTACGCAAAAATTCAATCAGAATTGGCCTTCCAATTCAAATTCTCAATTTCAAAGTCGGCCCAGCCAGCCCTATGCTCCAAATCACCAAAACTCTCAAGGCCCCTCCCAACCTACAAATCTTGAGGCTAAGTTGGAAGAGCAAAGTAGATCGATGAAGAATCTTGAGAGACAAATTGGGCAACTGGCTGAGCAGTTGGCTTCTAGACCCCCAGGGCAGCTGCCCAGTTTCACTGAGAAGAATCCAAAGGGTGGTCAAGTTGCTCAGGCTGATGTGAACAAAGGCCCATGTACTGACCTCGTGCCATCAATTCAATACGGTAAGGAGGAGGCCAGTGCAATGAATCTTAGGAGCGGTACTCAAGTTAGTGGTCCTTCCCATCCGGAAACCACCAGCCCCTCCTTGCCATTGATAAGGCAGGAGGGGAAGCTGAGCACCTACACTCCCCTCAACTGCAAGAGAAAACTCAGGTGGCTGATCCCCTGAGAGGTGAAGAATTTGCTGAGCCTCAAGTGGCTGATCCTTTGAGGACCGGAAAAGCAAGCGAAACTCAGGTGGCTGATCCCCTGAGAGGTGAAGAATTTGGTGAGCCTCAAGTGGCTGATCCTTTGAGGACCGGAAAAGCAAGCGAAAGTCGAGGCCGATCCCCGACTCTCTTGAGAAATCTGAAAAAAAAGCGTTCGTTGGAAGGATCTCGGAAGACAGAAGTTGTCGGTGCATCCTCGAAAAGGTTTTCTCCGAGGATGACCTTAAGAAACTTCCATTTCCACCGAGAAAGAGCAACATTCCTTTGATTGAGGATAAGAAGTATGAAAAGGTGCTAAACCTTTTGAAAAATACTCAGGTGAATCTTCCATTGTCGGATGTCTTAGTCGAGATGCCTAAGTATACAAAATTTATCAAGGATGTTGTGTCTTGAAAAAGAAATTAGCTTGAGCATGGAAAGGCATATTGGTGAGGATTGTTCCATGATTAATTATGAAAACTTACCAATTAAAAGAGGTGACCCTGGCAAATTTGTACTTACAGTTTTGATGGGAGGTCTAGTCTTCCCAAATTCTTTGTGTGATCTAGGTGCCTCTATAAGCCTTATGCCAATGTCTGTATGCAAACAGCTCGGTTTACAAAGTCTTCTAGAACCCACTACTATGAGTTTACAATTCGCGGATAGATCCTCTAAGAAAGCTTCTGGAATCCTAAAAGACGTTTTGGTTCAGATTGATCGATTTACCTTTCCAGTTGATTGGTATGTTTTAGATATAGAGAAAGACGAAAACGTTCCCTTGATTCTAGGAAGACCTTTCTTATCTACAGCTAGAGCTCTCATCGACTGCGATGGTGGGCACGTGACTATCCGAGTTGGTGACCAAGAGGTGAGTTACAATGTCTTAAAGTCCATTCAAGTACCCTCTGGCCCTCCAACCGGCTTTTCCATTGATTATATGACGGATGATTTCACCGACTATATGGATAAGCAAGTCATGGTCTGTAGAAGCGAGAATATGAGCGATTAGTTGATAATCGAATACTCATGGTAGGGTGAATCTGGATCAACTAGCAAATCGATTTTGAGGAAGAGCTGTTGGAAGGAGAAGCTTTGGCGGTGGGACCACAGAGTAAACTCAATGATATTGAGTTGAAAAGTGGAGATCTCAAGTCTAGTTTAGAAGACCCCCTGCGGATTTGGTGTTGAAGCCGCTACCTAAACATCTTAAGTATGTGTTCTTAAGAGAAGGCGACAAGCTTCCTTTAATCATATCCGCCAAGCTTTCCCGTGCACAGAGGAAATGGCGATCAACGTCTTGAAGAAGAATGAAAAAGCCTTTGGTTGGCAAGTAGGAGATATCGAGGGAATATCTCGACATCTGCATGCACAAGATCAAGACGAACGATGAGGCGCCAGTGTGTCGGACACCCCAAACAAGGCTTAACCTCATATGCAAGACGTCGTTAAAAGAAATCATTAAACCACTGGACATGGGAATCATTTATGCCATCGCGGATAGTGAATGGGTTTCCCGACTCAAGTAGTTCCCAAAAAGGTGGAATTACAATTGAAAAGAATGAGAAAGGAGAGGAAATTGCATTGAGGCTTGTTATCGTTCTGAGTGCAGATCGATTATCGAAAGCTCAATGAGGTAACCATGAAAGATCACTTTCCCCTTCCATTCATTGACCCGGATGCTCGGCGTCTGGCGGGGCACGATTCTCTCTGTTTCTAGATGGATATTCAGGATATTTCCAGATACCCATTGATCCGGTGACCAAGAAAAGACCACCTTCACTGCCGCTTATGGTACATTCGCTACAGACGAATGCCGTTCGGTCTCTGCAATGCCCCCAGCTACATTCGGCGATGTATGCTAGCCATCTTTGACGGGCTTGTAGAAAAGTGTATGGAGATTTTTATGGACGATTTTTCGTTTTTGGTCGATCTTTTGATGATTGCCTTGACAATCTTGATCAGTGTTATCGGATGTGTGGAAAAGAACCTAGTACTTAATTGGGAAAAATGCCATTTCATGGTAGATGAAGGAATAGTTCTTGGCCACAAGATCTCCGCCAAAGGTATAAAGTAGATAGGGCCAAGGTAGAAGCTATTGAGAAGATGAGTTACCCTAAGAATGTTCGGGAAGTCCGAGGTTTTCTCGGACATGTCGGCTTCTATAGGAGGTTCATTCAAGATTTCTCCAAGATAGCCAAGCCCCTGCCCACTTTACTAAAGGAAGACGTTGAGTTTAATTTTGATGAGAGCTGCAAGCAAGCGTTTGAGGAGCTTAAGGATCGTTTAATATCGCTCCGATTCTTATATCGCCCGATTTGGAACCTACCATTTGAGCTTATGTGCGACGCATCAAACTATCTTTGTGAGTCCGTTTCAGGGCAAAAGATCAAGGAAAGTTCAGCCTATCTATTACGCAAGTCACACATTGAATCCTCTCAAGTTAACTATACTACTACCGAAAGGAACCATCGGCCGTAGTCTTTGCTATGGACAAGTTTAAGTAGTTACTTGTTAGGATCTCAAGTGATCGTGTGGGATCGATCACGCCGCGCTGCGTTACTCGATGACTAAGAAAGAGGCTAAACCGCTTACTACGTTGGATATTGACCCTACAAGAGTTTGACGTTCAAATTAAGGACAAAAGAGCGGTGAGAATGTAGTAGCGGATCATGTGTCTAGGATGTTAAGCGAGGAAAAGAATGAACCGGATGATATAGATCTTTACTTTCCTCTAGAAAACATCATGTTGATAGATGGCCGCTCCCACGATGTTCCATGGTATTCTTCCATTGTAAACTACCTTCATGGCCGTTATCTCGATCCGAAATGTCTTATCGGGAGAAGAAAAAGTTCTTCTCGGATTTAAAATATTTCGTTTGGGATGAACCTTATCTTTTCAAGATCTCAGTAAAGATGGTTTGCTTAGAGATGTATTCCGAATCCGAGCAACGTGACATCATTGAGCAAAGCGCTACAAAGTGTACCCACAGGAGGTCACTTTGGTCCGTGGAAAACCGTTGCTAAGATCTTTCAATCCGGTTTCTATTGGCCTACGATCTTTAGAGATACGGAAGCTTTCGTAAAGCTTGTGATAGGTGCCAAAGAACGGTACTCGACAAGGCGTTTTGACATGCCTTTAAAACCCATCCTCGAATGCGAAGTCTTTGATGTATGGGGTATCGATTTTATGGGACCATTCCCATCATCTTGCGGTAATAAATACATCTTAGTCTGCGTGAGATTACGTGTCTAAATGGGTGGAGGCCCAAGCCACTCCTCACAATGATCATAAAACGGTAATGAAATTTCTAAAGAAGAATATTTTCGTGAGGTTTGGATGTCCACGTGCCTTGATCGAGTGATGAAGGGACGCATTTGCAACCGACCCCCTAGAGAAAGTACTTGAGAAGTATGGTGTTCAGTCATAAAATTGGCACACCGTATCATCCGATGACTAGTGAGTCGAGGTTGAAAGGAGCAACGAGCATTAAGAAGATCTGGAGAAAGATCATTATGATCATAGGAAAAGCTGAGTCTAAAGTTGGATGATGTCTTGTGGGCATATCGAATCGCCTATAAGACCCCTATGGGTACATCACCATATCAAATGGTCTACGGAAACCATGTCATCTGCTGTCGAGTTAGAGCATAGAGCTTATTGGGCTACAAAGTTTCTGAACTTTGATTCCCAATCTTGTGGGAAGCATCGACTACAGCAGTTACATGAGCTGGACGAATTCAGACTCCAGGCCTATGAAAGTGCCAGGATTAGTAAGGATAAGATGAAGCTACTCCACGATGCTAAGATTAAGAAAAGAGAATTTCATGTCGGCGAACAAGTTCTTCTATATAATTCCAGGTTACATCTGTTTCCTGGAAAGCTAAGGACACGTTGGTCCGGCCCTTTCGAGATTCTCCAAATCATTCCGGGAGGCGTTCTAGAACTTCGTGGTTATAGTGGTGAACCGTTTCGAGTCAACGGTCAAAGGTGCAAACACTATATTGGTGAACCTAAAGAGACATCTTTGATTGTTAAATTTCTCGATATTCTCGGATGTGGTGTTACTCAGGTCGAAGAATTTGACGAGTTATCACCCGACTTGTTCTCCGAGGATGACGGTAGTGATCCGTCGAAGAAGTTCTAGCGGTAGTCTTTGATATGGAAGAGTTAGAGAGGGGCGACAACTTAAACGTCATCGAGGAGTCGAGAGGAGAAAGAACACAACCATGGGAGACTTAAGAAGGTTTGGAGAGCTTTCAAAGATTTCACCCCATGTGTGAGATGTCATTTTCTGCAGACCACACCACCGATCGAGCTTAAGCGAGGTAGTGGTGGCGAAAGGTTAAATGGCTTGATCCGGTGAGCTTACAATGTGTCGAGCTAACGACATTAACCAAAAAAGCGCCACTAGGGGCAACCTAGATATCGTTCTTTTAGTTATTTTGTTTTATGCTTTGATAGTGTTAGTATTTAAGTTTAGTTTATTCAGTTTTAGCCTTATTAAGTTTTTGTTTTTATCTGTCAGTTAGTTGTGCTTTCTAGATATGGATTTGGTGTTCAAACCGGAGGAGTTACCTTTCCTCAGGAGGATTCCACTCATTCTTCGTAGATGACGGACCGGGAGGAACCATCATTTTGCACGTAGATTTTGACATTAGTACCCGCGTCAAGACGGTCACCTATGTTCTTATTGTTCCCCGTTGTTCGGGAGGTGGAGACTTTACTACTGAGGAGTTACAGCAGCTCTAGACGCCTTACACCATCCTCAATGATCCGATCCTTGACAGATTTAGCGCTAGTGCTGCAAGCTGAGCACTTCCGAGGTGTTGATGTAGCTGGTGAGGACTGGGGTTTACAAGATGAGTATGACTTCCTCCGGCGATTGACATGCTCCGCCGTCTCATTCGAAAGTGATCGATTGGTCGGACATTTATGACGACTAGCGTTTTAGGATGTTTAAATCGAGCAAACGACGTAAAACAAAGCTACCGAGTGGGAGGCAACCTTTGTTTTCCATCTGCTTTTATGTACTTCATTTGATTTTTATTTGTATTTTTGAAGTTTTATATAAGTTTAATAAGAAAGGGCAATTTTGAATGTGATTTGTATGGAAATTTTATAATTTTTGCACTAATACTGCTTGGACGGCCGCCCGTAACTCGACGCGCCCGTCCGCCTTGACCAATTTTTGGACGAGCATCCACTAAGCCTGGACGCCCGTCTGCTTTATTCCCTCCAATCCTGTATGTGATTTCAAATCTTGGACGAGCGTCTAATAAACTGGACGCCCGTCCATTTCATCCGTCTTTCCGGTGGACGCCCGTCCACTGAGTTGGACGAGCGTCCAACCTCTGTCTATATATACCCCATCATCGAGTGAACCCTCACTTTTTCAGAATTTCAAAACGCAAAAACGGTTTCTCTCCCTCCTTTTGCCCTAAAATCGTCGATTCTAAACCATTTCGAGCGATTCAAAGTGCTATAGGCCGCCCTTGATACCCTCTCTTTGATTTTCATAACCAAATCCCCCAACACACGATATTTTTGGAGAATCAGGACCCACTTCAGTCCGACTTTTTGAGAGAAAAATCCGATTTTGGGAGCCAATTTGGTGTTGTTTGGACTAATCTTCATCTCGATCAGCATCTACTCACCCTACTTGGTAAGTTAGTAACAACTTTTCTGGATTTCATTCACGTTTTTGTGAGTTCGATCTTTGAGTCGGCTCGTTTTCTTGAATGTCACCTTAATTTTTTTTTTACGGTTTGGTGTTTCTTTCTGCTCCGTTTTGGTGATGTGGTGTTGTGATGGGTGATGAATGGATTGTTTGGTGATGGTTATGGTGGTGGATGTGGTTTGGTTGTTTTGAAATCCCGCTTTGGATGTTAAACGGGTACCTTGTTTTGTTTTGGGATCGTTGTGTTTTACTCTAGGAGTGCATAATGGTTCATAAGAAGGCGGTTGTGAAGAGGCATGGTAAGGAAGTGGCCCGGAGGCGGGAAAAACGTAAAGAGATTGACCCTACCTTAGTTGATCCTAACCGGGGTGTGAGTATTCGTGAGCAACCCTCAGAGCCACCCAAACTAGGGCAGAACCTTACGAGATGAGCCAACCTCGGAGTCCGAGACGGATGATGATGTGCCTTTAGTACGGATCTTTGAGTTCGAGAGAGGTGGAGGTTCGTCTAGGGTGAGGAAACTCGCCGAGGCTACCCGGGAAGAGGAGCCAGTTGTACCTAGGCAGCCCCTCCTTGAAAGAAGTCTAAAACCGTTGCCCGATGCCATTGCCTCGTCGTTTGCGTGAACCCTAGAGCCCATGAAGTTTATACCAAACACTACTTTTCAAGAAACATGTTGGTTGAGAGGGCTATTTTGGAGGCGAAGGTCGATCCGGGGTTCGTTAAGTTGCTTAAGGATAGGAAGTGGGAAGCCTTGATGACAATCCCGACTACCCGGTGAATAGCTCCTAGTTCGGGAATTTACGCGAACTGCTCGGAAACCGACTTGGGGACAAAGGTAGTCGTGGTTCGAGGGGTGGACGTTCCCTTTACACCGGAGGTGATTAATCGGAAATACAACTTAGCGGCTTTCGAGGGTCGGGATTATAAGGAGGAGATTGTGCATCGGCTGAGTTTGGGGACAGGATCCTTTGGAGGAGTTGAGATTGCGAGTTTGCCCGGATGTGGCCTGGACGTTGAGACCGGGAGGAGACCGGAAGGAGTTGGTTACCACGACCTGGACGGAGGATTGGAAGGTCCAGTGTCGATTCATTCAGAGTCGGTTGTTGCCTAAAAACAACTTGACACATTTTCATATTGGTGACCTAGGCATGCTGTATGCGTTGACGTTTGGACTGAATGTGGATGTGGGACAAGCATTATACGACGAGATATCTATCAATCAGAAGGTTTATACACGGAGCTTGATCGTACCTCATTTGATCCACGTTTGTGCCTCGATGCCGGTGTGCACGAGTTTGGGGCGGATCATAAACCGAAGAACCCTAGGCCTATCTGAGAGGAAAAGAGTAAGCCCTCGGGACATTTCGAGCCGGAGGCACCTCACGGAGCCTGGTTCATCGGCAACACCTCGTCGCCCTCCTTCCTCCTTTATCTCCCGCCGTCGGGATGCGGTTAAGCATGGCCAATAGTTTCCGGGAATGGCTCGGTGATATTCGGGATACAGAACAACATTTTGACGATTCTTGGTGCATCCGTGAGGGCGGCGGCCGAGGATGACAGGATCTTCAATCCGAGCTCCGTTGATTATCTTTTACCGATGAGATTGAGCAGGTCATTGCGGATGCTCTACACGATTACGAGTCATCGTCGCCGATGAGGACCACTGACTTCGGCGGCTAGGGCTACGGCACCACCTTTACGGACCTCCTCTCCGATCCTCCAATTTGATGATTCTGCGCCCCGAGCCAACCTTGATCTTATTTTGCCTATTTTCACATTGGTTGTTTTGTATTGACATTTTTACTTATACGGTTCGTTGTAACTTTGACATTGCTACTATTTATTTTCGATGGATCTTGTAAGCCATAAGGCGCGCGTACTTTCATTTCAACTGTGTTTCAACTTTCTGGATGTATGGAGTGCTCTCACTTTGATTTATCTTTATTTTTGATATCTCTTTTCCTGTTGGTATGACTCCCCGTTTTTCCCCGAGATGGTTCCATGTTGTCTAAGTTGTGCAGGTATCTACATTGTCTGGTTACGCATTCTTGATATCATTATGAAGGCTCCGGCCTGACCAACGATTCGAGTTTCGATTTAAATCAGCTAAGTCTTTTCCTTTTTCTTTCGTTTTGCACAACATGAGGACATGTTGATTTTTTAAGTGTGGGGGAGGGGAATGTTTCGATATGTATCTACACATTTGTTTATTTCGTAATGTTTCTATGCAATGGGCTAAAATGAGCTAAAATTTTCGAAATTTTCCGATTAATCGTTGTTTTTGTTTTGTCGAGTAGGCAATACATGTTAATGTTCTTTGTTTTCGATAGTCATCTATGCTACGTATCATATATTTGGTAAGTTAAATGTTTCACCGGCACTATTTTTCACGAGCCATAGTGAACGATGAGCTAATTTATAAAGCTATACCCTTTTGGATTAGTGATTTTTGATTTTCTCGTAAGTCATGTGCTTAGTGCTACGATATGTCGTGAGATTTATGATAGTTTGTATTTAGATCCGAAGTATGATATACTGTGAATATCTAAGGTTTGAATGTGATAAGTAACACGTAACTTATTGTCAAATGAAAAGTTGAATAAATATGAAATTATTGGGTGTGTCGAAAGCTAGTCGATGATTTGAGTGAGATAGGGTATACCACGTATGTCCTATACCACTATGATGACTAAAAGCTCACGACAGTCAGAAGAAGCTGCCTTATGATTGGAGTAAGGTAGGGTATTATCTCGAAATGTCCTATTCTCGCTATGACAGGGCAAGAGCTCATTCGATGTGTGTTTTAAGTGAAAAGTTAAATCAAGCGATAAAGTGTTATGGAATGTATATAAGACTCGATTATCGTTTGTCTTATCCCAAAGTATAAACCGAGCGAGATATGTTGTAGGGATTATCCTCCGAGTATTTCGGAAAGGCCCTAGATACATTCGATCATTCTTTCGGGATATGTCACGTTTGTAGGGTGCATCTTATGAGTGTCCTTTATTACTAGTCTACGAGGGGGTATTAGCTAGTTTTGCTTTGAGTTTCTCGAGTTTGGATATAGTGGAAGTTTATTATGGCTATGCACACGCACAAGGGTGAACTTCTGATTTATTGGATATGTGTTATGCACGTTTAGATGTCTGTTCTTCTCTCGAGCCTAACTTTTGTTTTGTTTTGCTCGGGACGAGCAAAAGCTTAAGTGTGGGGGAGTTGTTAAGGGTGAATTTATACGATTTATAACGCTATACTCTATGATATTTTTCCCCGTATTTGTACTAAATTGCATAAGAAACGAGGGTTTAATGGATATATTGAGGAAATGAGATTTTAAATGAGTTAATCGCAAACTAGGTTGATTTATGTGTTTTAATTGTGATTTTATGATTATTTGAGCATTATTACATTTTGCGATGTTTTTATGTGTTATAGATACATGTTGGAGGCTCAAAAGATGATCAAAGGTTGATTAAGTTGAAATGTATGATGATAAAAGAGATAATGAAGAAGTGGGATAGAGATAGAAGAGATAAAGATCAATAAATCAAAATCGATCATATCAAATCAAGGCGTCTGTAATCTCCGTCCAGTGGGCGGGCGTCGATGTAATTGGACGGCGCCCGAGATGTCATCTTTGATTCAGGAAGTTTGGACGCTGGAGTGGACGCTGGATGGACGAGCGTCTGGTCATGACTCGGCCCGATTCGAAGTTTTATTGAAGAGTGGACGGGCGTTCAAGGTTTCAGACGGGCGTCCGGTGGCCGACTTAGCAGAACCGACTTTAAAATCTATATATAGTAAATTTGTTTTCTCCACAAAAGAGGATCATACACACATTATTCAAAACCCTAAACCTAGGGGCGGCTTTAGGCTGCGTTTTTCATCTTTTTATTCCTATTTTTATGCTCTTAATTTAGATCAAACACTAGTTACTTTTTATGCACTTTTTCTGCAAATTTGAGTTGCTGAGGATGTTCAGAGGCTAAAAGCTTCATCAAACGAGTATTGTGAAGCCGTCCAACAATTGTAGATTTCGTTTTCTTCGATTATACTGTGAGTTTTTAATAAAGGTTGTTTCTTATTCATGCTTATTCATGTTTAATTTGCTTTTATATCGGAAGATATGCATGTGTTGATTGTTTATTGTTGATGGAAGTCTTAATAAACCCTAGATCACCATGAATAAGAATAGTAACTCGAATCTATAATAACGGAAGTTAATAGGTCTGATTACTAGGTTATAAACACAAAGTTTGCACCTTTGGTTATTAAACGCGTTAATCTCACATCGGAAGATAATAGATTGATAGATGAACTTTCTAAGGAATTAGGGTTCATGTTTAGGTAAGGTGAATCACAACCTGAATAAAAACTGCAATATAATCGAGATAGGGAATCAATGCTTGTTGGATAGGTGGATCAATCCTCGTTTGCTCGTTATAAATTTGATTTAAATCCTTAAAAGCTTGAATTTGTCTAGTTAGTTACTTTTATCCGCATCTTAGATTAGTTAGTTTAAATTGGTTCATGACCCGTATCTCTCCTCGGCTTTAGATCATCTCTTTCTTGTCAGTTTTACGTTTTAGTTAAAGTTTAATCTACAGTATTCGTTTAGTTTTATCCGTTATTTAGCTTAGTAATCGTGACATAGGTTAGTTAGATAAAAACTAGAAACCACAATCGTTTAGTTCCCCGTAAGATCGACCCGGCATTAGCCTCCATACTACGATCCTTATACTTGAGGTTAACTGGATTATTACTTGTTTATTCTGTGTTGATAAAATCCGTGACACCCAGTGTCAATTCAAGCCAAAGGAGGATACTCTTATTTTATCACCTTCACTGATGACCATTCTCGCTATGGTTATATATACTTAATGAAGTATAAATCTGAAGCCTTTGAAAAGTTCAAGGAATTCGAAGTGAAGTGGAGAAACAAGCGGGTAAAGAAATCAAAACACTTCGATCCGATCGAGGTGGAGAATACCTAGATGGAGAGTTTCAAGATTATTTGAAGGAGAATGGGATTTCTGCTGAATGGACCCCTCGGGACGCCACAGATGAATGGCGATCTGAGAGGAGGAACCGCACTGTTAGACATGGTGCGATCCATGATGAGCTATGCGAGTTCTCCCAAAATCATTTTGGGGTATGCTCTAGAAACCGCATCCTACACACACGAACCGAGTTCCATCAAAGACGGTTGATTCTACACCATACGAGGTATGGGCAAAGAAGAAACCAAATCGACATATCTTAAACCTTGGGGTTGTCCAACTTATGTGAAGCGGATGATGCACGACAAATTAGAGGCCGAGATCCGACAAATGTCTGCATTTGTGGGATATCCTAGAGAAACTAGAGGATACCAATTTTACCATCACGAGGAACAAAAGGTGTTTGTTGCCAGGATGGCCACCACTACGGAGAAAGAGTTTATTACGGATAGGGTCGGTGGGAGTAAGATTGATCTTGAAGAAATTCGAGAACCACTTACGGATAACGATCCGTTGATGGAAGTAGAGGAGACACCACATACAAATGTGGCGCCACCCTCTACCGTGAGACACGATAGCACCTCGAAGATCCACCGAGGGGCGCCGTGAACCCGAAAGGTACATGGCGTGTATCTCATGGAAGATGAGGACCCTAGAACTTATGAGGAAGTGCTATTAAGGCATGACAAAGAGAAATGGCTAGAAGCCATGAATTACGAAATGGAATCCATGAAGGACAACCAAGTTTGGAACTTAGTTGATCCACTGAGGAATAGTTCCCATAGGGTGTAAATGGGTCTTTAAGAGAAAGACCGACATGGTCGGTAACGTGACCACCTACAAGGCTAGGTTGGTGGCAAAAGGTTATAAGCAAAGACAAGGAGTTGACTATGATGAAACCTTCTGCTTTGTTGCCATGTTAAAATCCATTAGAATTTTGCTCGCTATTGCAAAGATACCATGATTACGTAATCTGGCGGATGGATGTGAAAACGGCTTTCCTTAACGGGAACCTGTCGAGGAAGTGTATATGACACAACTGAGGTTTCACAACCAATGACGCTTGAGGATGGTGTGTAAATTGCAAAGATCCATTTATGGATTAAAGCAAGCTTCGGAGTTGGAATCTTCGCTTTGATGAGATTATCAAACAGTTTGATTTCATCAAGAACGAAGATGAGCCCTGTGTTTACAAGAAGGTTAGTGGGAGTGCCATTGTGTTCTTAGTGCTTTATGTGGATGACATATTGCTCATAGGGAATGATGTGCCTATGTTACAATCAGTCAAAGCTTGGTTATCCAAGAACTTCTCAATGAAGGACTTGGGTGAGGCAGCCTATATTCTAGGAAGAAAGATCTATAGAGATAGATCTAAGAGGTTGCTTGGTGCCGTGGCTTAATCCACCTACATAGACAAGATGCTGAAGAGATTCAACCATGGAGCGGTCCAAGAAAGGATTGCTGCCCATGTCACATGGGGTCTACCTGTCGAAGGGAATGAGTCCTAAGACAGAGGAGGAAAGGGCACAAATGAGTAAAGTCCCTTATGCTTCGGCAATCGGGTCTATCATGTATGCCATGTTATGCACAAGACCAGATGTCTCGTACCCTCTTAGTATGACTAGTAGGTACCCGGTCCAATCCAGTGATGGTCTTTGGATTGCTGTCAAGAATATCCTTAAGTACTTGAGACGTACTAGGGATATGTTCCTGGTTTTCGGGAATGATGATTTAGTATTACGAGGTTACACAGATGCCAGTTTCCAGACTGACAAGGATGACTTTAAGTCACAATCTGGATTTGTTTTTACGCTTAACGGCGGAGCAGTGAGCTGGAAGAGTTCCAAGCAGGAGACTACTACAGACTCTACAACGGAAGCCGAATACATAGCAGCCTCGGAGGCGGCAAAGGAAGCAGTTTGGACGAAAAAGTTCATTACTGAACTTGGTGTGGTTCCTCCATTGAAGGTCCAGTGCCTCTGTCTTTGTGATAATAATAGAGCGATATCTCGGTCAAAGGAGCCAAGGTCTCATCGTGAAGTCCAAACATGTGCTGCTCTGGCGCTATCACTTGATTTAGAGATAGTAGATAGATGAGATGTAAAGATAGAAAGTCCACACGGATGATAACATAGTTGATCCGTTAACCAAGGCATTGTCTCAATCTAAGCATGAGAAACATGTTCACTTGCACGGGCTTAGGCATATGGGTGATTGGCTTTAGGCCAAGTGGGAGATTGTTGGAAAGGTGTCCTAAACCCAATCGGGTTGGACCGGATCCGACCGGTCGGGTCATTTCTGATCTATTTAGTTCATGTAATAAGTTTATTATGATTAATAAAAGCACTTATGTTATTATATATTGTTTATCTTCATATTATTTGTTTATATATATAGTAACGTCCCTAGTATCAATCTGTGATAGAAAAACCATGATAGTGATTATGGTTGATGAGATCTCTAATCACTATAACAAGTTTGGTGCTTAAATGTCTCTAGTCTTAAGTATTATCAAATGGGACATTGATAGTATAATCAGACTAGCACGTATTGGATGTCTTCTATCTTTTAGAAGGTAGGGATAGATCTCGTCTATCAAAGTGTAGAGACACTTGGACTGTACTGTACGTGGACGTGTATTAGAGAATGCGTACGTTAGACTGACCCACTTACATTAAGTGTCACACTATGTGGCGGTTGTGTAATTATCCTTTTCACCGGAGTCTTCATGGCATCACGGTGTGGATTGTCATGCTTTGACACTATGAGAGATTTCTCCAACCACGGGCGATCATGCGGTAGTGATTGGGTATGATATTGAAGCATGCGGAGTATACATGATTGGTCGTCCGGGAATCGCGTATCCTATGATTGGGATTGAATATCCGAAATGGCCTTCTTATAAGGAATGTCTAGCTCTCGAGAATCTTTGCAAAGTGGGAGTAAATGTGTTATTCGAGGAGCATGATATCCGGATTATAAGATCGACCGTCAATGTATTGACACTCGAGATACGATTGTATGGATATTATTACAAATGATAGGATTGTAAGTTACACGGTAAGCGCTTCACATGAAAGGTAGTAGTCATTGCTTTTGACTCTTCCGATGATTGGGGTCACGGTGTGTTGCTGACGCTATCTCGTGATCGTTAGGTATGAAGGGCATTTTAGTAAATTACACTTTTCTCGCTCTACGGCCAACATATTCGGAAGCCTATCGGGTCACACACATATGAACATCGAGTCGGATTAAAATGCGGTTATAGTTGATAACCAAATAAGGAAAGTTTATCTCTAGACTATAAAGGTTATAGTGGTAAATTAATATGGTGGTATTTATTTATTATGAATAAATAAAATACAAGATATTAATTATATATACAAATTATATTAATTAAAAGAATTTTCCATAAGTTATTTTATGGAGAAGGTGGCGCCATTTAGGTGTGAACATGTCACACTTGGATTGAGCAATTTAATTAATAAATATACCATAATAATTAATATGTGATATTAATTGATTTTGAGAAAATAATATTTATGGTAAGATCATAATTTATTTAATAAAAGTTATTGGAGAAAAATAAATTATGGAAAGAGAGATCAATCACATTAATTAACTTTCCTTAATTTTATTGGAAAGAGGTTTTCTTCTCCTCCTCCCCAAGCATCAAGGCCGCCCCTCCCCCTTATAAATAAGAGGGATTGCCAAGCTCTTAGACACACCATTCTTCCAAGAGTTCATTATTCTTGAGAGAAAAATTCTTAGAGCTAGTTTTCTTGTGCAAAAGAGGGGGCTTTTGTTGTGAGGTTGTGAGGAAAGAAAAAGTCCGGTCTAGCAGCCGGAGCTTTTCAATAGCAATCCTAGGAAGGATTCCGGCAAGGAGTTCGTGTGGATAAGCGATAGAGGCCGGACGCGTGGACGGCTTGCGCATTGAACTACTCTCCGTTGGCGGTCAAAGCGACGATCTTGTAGATCATCCAAGGTATAACCGTCAAACTACTTAACGTGTTTATTGCATTAAACGAAGAACGTGATGGATGCAGGTTCTTAGATCTAAACGAATTAGATCTATACGCAGCGGATGGATCACGATTTACACAGTACAATACATAAATAAAGGACTTAAATTACTACAAGGGGGTAAGAACATGTTACCAATAGGGAGAGAAGCCTTGGTCTTCCGATGTGTTCTCCAAACGGTGGTTGGTGGACACCCTTCTTGAAACACGAACCTCCTTGATATGCAAAACAAGAAAAACTTAGAGTTTTTCTTCTTCTAGAACCCAAGACAAGAAAAACAAATTTTCTTTCTTATTTTAAGTGTGTATGTCGAAATTATGAAGCACCATTAGACTTGGGAGAACTCTCTTTATATAGGAGAGTAATCAATGTCCTCCAAGGATTAAATAATTAAGTGATAATTATCACATTAATCCTTTTCCAAATAAAAGATAAATAAAATGATTATCTCAAACAAATTAAGATAAATCATATTATTATCTATTATTCCATGAATTATCATTTAACAAATAAAAGATAAATCACATGTCAAATAATTATCCAAGAAAACTAATTTCTCTCTAATTATTAATCATAAATGGCGCCACACTTCTGGGTCAAAAAGCCCACATAAAATGTCTTTTATGTGTATTATATTATTTAGCCCAACTAAATAATATACATGCATATCAATTAATTAGCCCAGCCAATTAATTATCATTTGAGGCCCAAATAACAAGATTATTAGTCCGAATTACGTGAAGCCACATCGGGGACCATGGACCTATAACCAGTAGCTCCAATAATTAATTATTCATCGAACCGAATAAGTCCATTAATTATTAATTCCGGGATTACGCCACCATAAACCCGAAACTGAACTCTACCGATTATAGATGTATACTTATACTCAACCCATAGAGTGAATAAGCGTCCATTGATATAATCACTACATACGGATTAACCCTCCATAGACTGTCCATTCTGAGTGGGAAGTCTCCGTGAACCCGACTCAGAATATCTTATCCTTATTTACCATTAACCCCCTGATGACCAATTAGTTCACATATCTGACTAGTGATCAATTAGTCTAACATGAACTGGGCCCATCGATCATTTTCTTAGGGCTAACAAATAAGGGGACTGTCTCTCTACTTCCCGCAGGAAGGAATGGATTCCATGTCTGTGAAAATCAGGACTACTCACTCATCTGGAGATAGTGCCAATGAGAAGTGGCTTGGAACACATATTTAAGTGAACCGTAACTAACACATCAAACACTACCCCGGGACAAGAAGCACCCTGTGATCACCTCAGGATTAAGGTTGATCCATATATGATCATCTAATGATTTAATAAGATTCCTCGATTACGGAATTATATCGAGAAATACAGATTAAATCGGTCCAGTCCTATATGAATGCCATCATATATAAATGCCCAGCGTAGTACCTCTACCGACAGTCCGGATAAGACTATCACACCCTAAGGTGTTCTGGGCGCATTATTGGTGTTTTAATCAAGAGACCCTAAACTCTGATTAAATTCACCACGGACTAACTGTTTAAGTATATCACTACTAACTCAATCCTCACGTGTAATCCATACACTGAGTTAAGTGGTTACATACAGATATACTTAGGGTTTGCAGCAGTGTATACTATATAAGCACGAAGCAAATAAGATGAATAATAAAATCTGTCATTTATTAATTTAAAACAATTACAAAATCGTCTTTCGGGCACTACATCTAACAATCTCCCACTTGCACGAATGACAAGTAATAATTGTTTTAGAGCACACCCACTAACTATTACAACAAGAACTACATCTCCCACTTGCTCTAAAGCAAATGACTCATGTCCTTAATACCCATGTTTTCCAAGTGCCTCGTAAAGACCTCAATGGAAAGCGTCTTTGTAAATGGATCAGCAAGGTTGTCGGCTGAGGGGATTTTCGTGACGGAAATGTCTCCTCTTTGAGCAATCTCTCTAATCAAATGGTATTTTTCTCTATATGCTTTGACTTACGGTGACTTCGGGTTCTTCGAATTCGACACGGCCCCGTTGTTGTCACGCAAGAGAGAGCGATCGGATCTTACGGATTTGGGATTACTCCTAAATCTCCCAGGAACTTCTTGAGCCATACCGCTTCTTTAGCTGCCTCAGAGGCCGCTATGTATTCGGCTTCCATAGTTGAGTCGGCCGTGCTGGATTGCTTGACGCTTCTCCAGACAATTGCTCCGCCTCCCAGAGTAAACACCGAGCCTGATGTCGATTTACGATCATCCTTATCTCGATCGAAAGTCGAGAATCGTGTACTGCTATATCCAGGTTTGCACCGAATATACAAGCATATAATTCCTCGTTCTCTTGAGATACTTGAGAGATTCTTCTTCTTTGTCCAATGGTCCATGCCCGGATTGGGGTGAACGGTGGTGACCAAGCCCACGCCATACATGAGATGTCCGGTCTAGTACACAACATAGCATACATTAGACTACCAACGACCCGGCGTATGGTATTCGTCCCATGCTCTCAATTTCCTCGAGTCTGCGGAGATCGCTTAGAGAGTTGAATGCCGTGTCGGGTTGGTAGGAAACCCTTCTTTGCATTCATCATGCTGTAACGCAACAACATCTTATCTATGTAAGATGCTTGGGACAGAGCCAACATCCTATTCTTGCGATCCCGTATAACTTGGATCCCTAGAATATAACTCGCCTCTCCCAAATCTTTCATTTGGAATTGCGTGGATAACCAATTCTTCACATCTGACAACATCCCCTTATTGGGTCCAATGAGCAGAATGTCGTCAACATATAACACTAAGAACGCCACCTGATCTTTGATGACCTTCTTATATACACAAGGCTCATCAAAGTTTCGTTCGAAACCATACAACTTGACTGTTTCATCAAATCTATGATTCCAAGACCGAGATGCTTGCTTTAACCCATAAATGGATCGAGCGGACTTGCACACTTTGTGCTCTTGGCCTTTCTCGACAAATCCTTCAGTTCTTTGCATATATATTTCCTCATCAAGATAGCCGTTTAGGAAGGTGTCTTAACATCCATCTGCCGGATCTCATAATCTAGACATGCAAACAATCGAAAGGAGGATCCGAATGGATTTCAAGATTGCCCACGGGGAGAAGGTTTCTTCAGTAGTCGATTCCCTCTCTCTGTGTAGCCTTTAGCCACTAGCCGAGCTTTAAAGGTTTCAACCTTTCCATCCACTCTCGCTTTCTCTTGTAGATCCATTTGTTGCCTATGGGTTGTACACCTCGGGGCAATCCACAAGTTTCAGGCCGAGTTAGAGTACATAGACTCCATCTCCGATTCATCGCCTCAACCCACATGTCCTTATCGAATCATTCATAGCCTGCGATAGGACCTTTGGATCATCTCACTCCATCGAGACGGCGATATTTGCCTCTGGTTGCATACCGTATCAAGATGCTTGGTGGCCGAACCACTCGGTGGTACGCCCGAGTGATCTAGACCCATCGGGGTCGATAGGTGTATCAGTGGTGTTATTGTTTGTGACACTAGGTGTCACCAGTGGTCTGACTTCGTCAGAGAGTAACTCCTCGAGTACAACTTTACTCCGAGGCTTGAAGTCCTTCATGTATTGATCCTCGAGAAAAGTGGCGTGAGTTGAAACTATCACCCTCTGATCTTCTGGATCATAGAACAGACCTCCTCTTGTTCCTTGCGCATACCCTACAAACAGACATACTTTCGTACGTGCTTGCAATTTGCTAGTCTTGTCAACCAGCACATGTGCCGGACACCCCCATATACGGTAGTGACGCAAACTAGGTTTACTCCCACTCCATAACTCGAGAGGTGTTTTCTCGACAGACTTTGACGGCACCATATTTAAAATACGGACCGCTGTTTGAAGGGCATGTCCCCAAAAGGACACCGGCAGTGACGCGTAGCTCATCATGGATCTGACCATGTCTATTAAAGTCCTGTTTCTCCGCTCAGCAACTCCATTTTGCTGAGGCGTTCTGGGCGCAGAACGTTAGGAACAAATCCCATGTTCCAAAAGGTAGTCAGTGAAATCAGTATCCATGTACTCACCTCCGCGATCAGAGCGAAGGCATTTCAGAGACTTGCCCAATCGCTTTTCAAGCTCGCACGGAATTCCTTAAACTTTTCAAAAGTTTGGATTTCTATCTGATGAGATAAACATATCCGAATCTCGAGTAGTCGTCGATGAAAGTTACAAAATACTCGAATCCGCTCTAGCCTGTACATTCATTCATCGGACCACACAGATCTGAATGTACTAATTCTAAAGGTTCTTTAGCCTGTTACCCTTTGGCGAGAAGGGTCGCTTGGTCATCTTTTCCTCCATGCAAGACTCATGGTGGTAGTGAGTCAACAGATAACTCACTTAAGGGACCATCTTTAGCTTGATCTTTTGATTCTTTCCAAGGAAATATGACCTAGCCTAAGGTGCCAAAGGTATGTTTTATCATTTTGAGAAACCTTTCGCCTTTTGGCGTAACTTTGATTTGCTACTCTAAACATTTCATTATTAGCAAAGCGTTGGAGTATCGGTTGGTTTAATCACATACATCCGTTTTCTATCATTGCGAGAACATAAGTCACGTCCATTTCGAAATAACAATCTTATTATACTCAAAAGATAAAGAATACAATTGTTCTTGCAAAGCAGACATAGAAATTAAATTTCTTCTAAAATGCGGAATATAAAAGACATTGTCCAACTTAAGGACTTTATTCCCAAAGACTAAACTAACTACTCCCACCGCTTTAAACGATCGCATTGCACCGTTGCCAACTCTCATCCGTGCGCCCATCCTCCACTCTTCATATGAACTAAGGATCGCAAAGAAGAACAAACGTGGTTAGTAGCACGTAATCCAAGATTCAAGTCGATCTCTTTAGCAACATTGTAGGATTCCAAGACAAGTAAATTACTGTCTTATCCTTCCCTTTGTTTGCTGGCCCTTTCCTTCCTTCGCCTCATTCAGGTATTTCGGCAATGCTTGCGCCAATGCCCTACTTCTCCACAAAGTGAAAGCACTTACCCTTAGGTTTGGAAGGTGTTGCCTTTTGCCCTTTCTTCTTCATGGGCTTTGATTTGTTCTTCTTTCACAAGCTTGGCTTTCGGTTTTCCTTTGTCCCTTTGTTCGACGACTTAGCCTCTCACCAAATTGGCTTGACTTTCTTTTCCCCTTCTCGGCCCGGTGTTGGACTGAAACCCTCGAATATCTCAGTAGCTCGTTTATCAACGCGTCAAGTCAAACTTAAGCTTGTTCATGACGTAGTTGGTCTTGAATCGGAGGAAATCGGTGTGACAAGTGATTCGAGAATCATGCTCACCGAGTCACTTCGTCAAACTTGGAACCGTGAGTCTCAAAGATCGGTGAAGTAATTGATCATGTTCATTACATGACCCGTCACCGATCGACCCTTCCTCATCTTGGCGTTAACGCCATCCCGACGGCGACCTCATGTCGGGCCTGATCGAAGGTGAGCGAACATGGAAACAAGGTGTTTGCATCATTTCTTTTGCGGTGCCAAAGTTCTCACATTTGGTCCTTATAATCTACGACATTGAGGCTAACATGATGCCCTCGCGCTTTGTTGTCCGCCTCATCCCTTCTGCCGACTTTCTTTTTGGCTTTGGAAGACCGAGTGGTAAGTCTTTGGAATATCCGAAGTCAAGGTGTGTTGAACATTTTCAAAGCGAGAACAACGTTGAGGTTACTTTTCCACTTTGAAAAATTGTTTCCGGTCAACTTATCATTTAATGAAGAAAGAAATCGAGACGACATGATGTTTGTAAAGTAAAATGACGTAAATTAAATTCAAGTTCATAAAGCGCTAATAAATTTTAGGAACTATAAACTAAGTACTTATAGTCTATCCTACGTGCTCCAAGGACTTAATCTCTCACCTCGAGTGCCGCCTTAGGGTAGGTCAAAGAGGTTTCGATTAATATTGAAGATCAAATAGAGAATCGAACATCTCATTTGTGATCGTCAAACACCTTTCCTTTTTCAGCCAAGGTATTTCAAAAAATACCCTTTATGAGTGTGACCTACTGTTTCAGATTTTTAGGTAGACCCCGAGTGTGCCGCCTTAGGGTCGGTCAGTGACCCGGCGAGTACCCAAAATCCTATCCTTTCGGAGACCAAGCCTTGAATTTTGATAGCGGTGAAGGCCTTCCTTAGGGGGCCGAAATCAAAGCCGGCACGAGGCGTCACCATTCTCTCACGTTGCTTGTGTCAACAGTAGAGGCCGTGGGGTCGGCTGTCGCCTCTCCCGCTCCCACTCAATATTTTGAAAAAGTGGTGGGTTTACTGATCACGTTTTTGGACTTGATGTTACATTAAGGAACAATAAATCATAGGCCCGAATGTTGCCGGTTACGTGGGGTAGCCCACCCGACCTATTCGTTGGAACATATGTGGCCGCCGGACGGGTCAAGACTCGGGGAGCACCGTTGAGCCGCAATGGCTCTTTCGGATGGCTCAGCCTTGCCAGACCCCCGTGCAAACGCCACACGTGGAGGGTGAAGTCGATCGAGCCGTAGCTACTGTTGACTACCCAACCGTGGTTAAAACCACTTTCGAACCATGTATGCCCGTGATTATCCAATCCTTAAACACCAAACTTTCACGTAGTCACTACGGAACAAAAACGTAATCTCGTCTAGGTAAGGTGGAATTCACCGAGAATCCAACACCTTAACCACGAGGTTTCGGGATTTTACTCCTTATGCTTTCGCAGAGTGGGATTCACCGAGAATCCATCACCCAACCTCGACGATTGAAAAAACCCGTGTTCCTCGGTTTTTACCCTAATTAGTTTCTAATTAATATCATACAATTAATTAAAACTAATCGCGTGTTTTTATACATGCCTAACTAATTCCTCGAATTAATTTCTACATGTATGCATATGGAGTGGAATTCATGATATGATGCATGTCATGGCAATTTATCCGGTTCTACACATACAATCTAAACATGTATTCTAGTGCGGAAAATAAACACCGAGATGGACCGTTGACACCCCCGTAACTAATCTATTCGAAAAATAAATTAAAACCCTAATCTGGAGCTGTATAGAATCTTCGATGATCGGCATATCAAACGGACTCGGATCGGGACGAAACTTTCCAGATCTGATCTTCAATATTCGGACTTCAAGATGGACGGTTGGATCGGAGCTTTGACTTGTCAATCTTCTCCAGAGAGCCGCCCAACTTGCTGCTGAATCTGACTTTTACAGCAGCGCACCAATGACTTCCCGCGGCCGATCGGGAATCGAGATGAAACCCGATCGACCTGAAATTTTTATCCCACGTTAAAAACTCCATATTTATTGATCTGACCGGTTGGATCGTCGTTTCAACGGTCCAAAATCTTCCAGAAAATCGAGGAAGTCACAGCTAGGGTTTCTGTGAATCCTGCGTTTTTCTGTTACAGCAGCCTCTTTACAGCAACGAACGGACATCCAAACGGACTCTGATCGACGCCAAATTTGGTGGGATTGTTCATCATCTTCCAATCTTGATTCTGACCGAAGGGATCTTCGTTTCAACGGCTCAATTAACGGGAAAAACGAAATATCTAAACAGCTACTAAACAGATCTATTTTCTGGAAATTAAAATTGCAATAAAAATAAATTACATAATTTCCTATACTCATATGAACGAATTTTCATCGTTTATATGAGTTTACAATAGATCTAACGGGTAAACAGTGCCAACCCCCAATCCATCTCTTCAACCATGACAACCAATCATAAACAATGCATAGAACAATAAAATTTTTATCTACATGCAATTCCACTCCTTTAAATCGTTTATTTATGATTATAACTACATAAATCGTGGAACCTGGCTCCGATACCACATGATGGATGCAGGTTCTTAGATCTAAACGAATTAGATCTATACGCAACGGATGGATCACGATTTACACAGTACAATACATAAATAAAGGACTTAAATTACTACAAGGGGGTAAGAACATGTTACCAATAGGGAGAGAAGCCTTGGTCTTCCGATGTGTTCTCCAAAGCGGTGGTTGGTGGACACCCTTCTTGAAAAACACGAACCTCCTTGATATGCAAAACAAGAAAAACTTAGAGTTTTTCTTCTTACAGAACCCAAGACAAGAAAAACAAATTTTCTTTCTTATTTTAAGTGTGTATGTCGAAATTATGAAGCACCATTAGACTTGGGAGAACTCTCTTTATATAGGAGAGTAATCAATGTCCTCCAAGGATTAAATAATTAAGTGATAATTATCACATTAATCCTTTTCAAATAAAAGATAAATAAAATGATTATCTCAAACAAATTAAGATAAATCATATTATTATCTATTATTCCATGAATTATCATTTAACAAATAAAAGATAAATCACATGTCAAATAATTATCCAAGAAAACTAATTTCTCTCTAATTATTAATCATAAATGGCGCCACACTTCTGGGTCAAAAATCCCACATAAAATGTCTTTTATGTGTATTATATTATTTAGCCCAACTAAATAATATACATGCATATCAATTAATTAGCCCAGCCAATTAATTATCACTGAGGCCCAAATAACAAGATTATTAGTCCGAATTACGTGAAGCCTACATCGGGGACCATGGACCTATAACCAGTAGCTCCAATAATTAATTATTCATCGAACCGAATAAGTCCATTAATTATTAATTCCGGGATTACGCCACCATAAACCCAAATCGAACTCTACCGATTATAGATGTATACTTATACTCAACCCATGAGTGAATAAGCGTCCATTGATATAATCACTGCATACGGATTAACCCTCCATAGACTGTCCATTCTCTGTGGGAAGTCTCCGTGAACCCGACTCAGAATATCTTATCCTTATTTACCATTAACCCCCTGATGACCAATTAGTTCACATATCTGACTAGTGATCAATTAGTCTAACATGAACTGGGCCCATCGATCATTTTCTTAGGGCTGGCTAACAAATAAGGGGATTTGTCTCTCTACTTCCCGCGAGGAAGGAATGGATTCCATGTCCGTGAAAATCGGGACTACTCACTCATCCGGAGATAGTGCCAATGAGAAGTGGCTTGGAACACATATTTAAGTGAACCGTAACTAACACATCAAACACTACCCGGGACAAGCGTAACCACGTGATCACCTCAGGATTAAGGTTGATCCATATATGATCATCTAATGATTTAATAAGATTCCTCGATTACGGAATTATATCGAGAAATACAGATTAAATCGGTCCAGTCCTATATGAATGCCATCATATATAAATGCCCCACGTAGGTACCCTCTACCGACAGTCCGGATAAGACTATCACACCCTAAGGTGTTCTGGGCGCATTATTGGTGTTTTAATCAAGAGACCCTAAACTCTGATTAAATTCACCACGGACTAACTGTTTAAGTATATCACTACTAACTCAATCCTCACGTGTAATCCATACACTGAGTTAAGTGGTTACATACAGATATACTTAGGGTTTGCAGCAGTGTATACTATATAAGCACGAAGCAAATAAGATGAATAATAAAATCTGTCATTTATTAATTTAAAACAATTACAAAATCGTCTTTCGGGCACTACATCTAACAGAACGATCTAGAAAAGGAAATCAAATTTTAAATTCCGCTGCGTTAAACTAGTGATTTCCTAACACATCCTTGGCGGATGCTAAAAGGAACGAACAGCCCTAAATCTTCAGATGTCTGCACTTGACAATTTTCACCATGTTTCCAACACTTATAACAACAATTTAACAAAAAATAACAGCAACAAAACTTCATGAAATTGATACCACACAAACACCAAACATTATAAAACATATAGCTCAATAGGAAGACCCTCTTACTTGGATTCCAAAGAAAATTAACTAAATCTTCAAGCAAACAACAACCTTGAACTTCTACAATCCAAAAACCTATTTGATCAACATTTAAAATATGATTAATCGTGATCAAGGGTTTCTAACCATCAAAATTATGAATTCAACAACTTAAAACACCAGAACTTGATCAATTTCAGAAGATTCCAAATCTAAGGCAAAAAGAACTATACCTTTTCAGAATATGCGAATCGTGGTATTAAAACGGCGCTTGCTTCCTCATGATTCCGTTCTTCTAATAGTATCTGAAATCAACCAAGAATCCAATGAAAATTTAAGAATATTCTATTTTCTTGCTTTTCTGTTTTCTTTTGCTTTCAAGGTCGAACTTTTTCTGAAACCCGCTTTTCTGACAAAACTTTCTTTGTTAATGGGAAGTTAATTCAAAATTAACTCCCATTAACTTTAGCCTTTATTTCTTTATTTTTATTTATTATTCCAAAATTAATAAATATAATGTTCGGAAACTTTTGCAAAATGACACGTCTACCATTTTCTGAAAATTCGGAATATTCCAACACATACACATATATATTTCTTATAAATATGATCATTTTAAGTATTCAGATTAAGATCATCATTGACAATTCATCATTTGAATAATTTAAATAAATAATCATTTAAAATATTAGATTTTTTATTTTAATTTTTAAACTCATGTTTAAGCCCCCTGCGGAGGTTGCCGCGGATTCCCAAAAGTGTGTAGTGGCTGAGGCATATGTTGATTTTGTGGAAGTTGTAGAATTGGCTGTTGGGTAGCTTGCCCACGCTAGACTCGGATTATCCCGCCAATTCTAAAAATTTTGCCCCATTCTGATTGGCCAAGTAGTTGACATCCATTTGTTGCCAATTTGGGGTTAAACTCAGATCGGTAGATTGGTAGATCATGGGGATCGAGCACCATGGGTGCATATCCATAGGGTTCATTCCAAATGGGTTCTCAAGGGATGGATCGTTCAATAATTGCGTCGTGGTCAACTGACTAACCTCTTTAATAGGGCAACGTGAGGCCTATGTTCACCACCACAAGTAGTACACCCTTTGAACTTCTTTTTCCATGCTAACATGTCGCTCATTTGCTTTCAAAGATCTTCCACGTCAGTCTGCACTTTCAAAATTGCCTCATTCGGCCCGACTTGGTCAACAGTGCCAATTTGCTTCCTCAACACTCTCCTTCCCTTCTTTTAGTACTTGTTGCTTTCTGCAACTCTTTCTATGGTAGCCAACGACACATCCGGTTCCACACTCATCATATCACCAACAAATGCCGTATTCATGTTCGATTGATCAGTTTTGCGCAATTCACCATGTAAAAGATGTACCTAATTCCATTCTTCTAAACCATGATGCGGACACTTCCTCAACTTTGCCATAAATCTATCCAATGCCTCATGCATATTCTCCATATGTAACTACTTGAAATTTGTTATATCGGCCTTCATATCTAAGGTTCTTTAGAGGGAACAATAGTTCAATAAACATTTCCCAGTCACTTGATCTTATGTGTGCAGGGAATCATGGGGATGTGACTCACACCTTGATGTTGCGGCTTCTTTCAATGCAAATAAAAACAATAACATCCTAACCGCCTCCTCAGGATCCCCTTTCATCTTCACTGTTCGGAAAATTTGCATGAACAGGTTTAGAAATTGATTGGGGTCCTTAGTTGATTTACCCCGAAACTGTGCACTGTCATTGAGAAGATACCATACATGCTGTTTAATCTCAAAATTGTTCGCTAGAATAGGTGGTATAAGGATAGGGTGATGCCCCTCACCAATAGTTGGTGTCGCATAGTCTCTCAAAATTCTTCCATGATTATCGTGATTTAGCATCGGTGGTTGTGCATAAAAATTATGTGCTTGAACATGGGTGGTTGGTGGTGGATTCGAATACTGAGCCTGGATCTGTATCATCGTTTGCATCATCTGATTCTGATCAACCGGTATTTGATCAAATAAGTTCCCTTGGTTATTCTAATTCTGAAGGCACTTTGATGTTGGGATCGGACTTGATTGTGCCGACCTCCCTGATTTTGGACACTATTCGGTCCCTGATAAAGTGCCATTTGATTGGTAGGGGCTCCATATTTAGGACTTGTTCTTCCTGAAGTTCGGTAATGAGCATTGGGTCTACCTGCAACCCATCTTCTGTCCCATCTCGAACAGTTATGTTCGGTAATTCCTAGCTACCCGAAGACATTTCAGACTCTTCTGACTCAGATTCTACTTCAGTAACTAATGTCGATAACTTCATGTATAATTCCTCTGTCCTTTCCGTGTTCCGTTGTCATGCAAACACCCCGATTCCAGAGATGGGTAAGGATATATTGGCTCTTTATAACTCCTGGTCATACACTGCAAACACCAAAACAACAAGAAAACAAAAAAACAAAAAAACGACCTAATCTGAAACACTTGAATGATTTTCTGATATTGAACGATTCCCCAAAAACGGCACCATAAAACTTGATGGCAAAAATAGTAAACCAACTTTGACAGGAAGAGTACCGGGTCAGTTGTACTACAACGGCGAGCAAATTCATATCCCATGAGGAATCAGTTAAGTATCCTAACCGTCTCCTCAGGATCCCCGTTCATCTTCACTATTCGGAAAATTTGCATGAACTGGTTTAGAAATTGATTGGGGTTCTTTGTTGATTTACCCCAAAATTGTGCACTCTCATTGAGAAGATACCATACATGTTGTTTAATCTCCAAATTGTTCTCCGGAATAGGCGGTAGAAGGATAGGGTGATGCCCTTCACCAATTGTCGGTGCCGCATAGTCTCTCAAAATCCTTCTATGATTACCGTGATTTTGCACTGGAGGTCTTGCACAAAAATATTTGCTTGAACATGGGCGGTCGGTGGTGGATTCGCATACTAACCCTGATTTGGCATGATCATTTGCATCATCTGATTCTGATCGACCGGAATTTGACCAAATAAGTTCCCCTAGTTATTCTAATTTTGAAGGCCATGTTGATGTTGGGGTCGGACTTGATTGTGCCGACCTCCAATATTTTCGACGTTATTCGAGTTCCATTTGATTTGGTAGGGGATCTCTATTTAGGACTTGTTCTTCCCGAAGTTCGGGAGTGAGCATTGGGTCTACCTTTAACCCTTCTTTTGTCCCATCTCCAACAGTAATGTTCGGTAATTCTCCGCTTCCCGAAGACATTTCAGACTCTTCTGACTCAGATTCTACTTCAGTAACTGATGTCGATGACTTCATGTACAATTCCCTTTCCTTTCCGTGTTCCGTTGTTGCGTTAACACCCCGATTCCAAAGATGTAAGGATATAGTGTCTCCTTAGAACTCCTAGTCATACACTGAAAACACCAAAACAACAAGAAAACAAAAAAAACATGAAAAACGGACTAATATTACACACTTGAATGATTTTATGATATTGATAAATTCCCCATAAACGGCGTGGAATACTGGCAAAATTAAAGTAAAACCCAATTTGACCGGCAGAGTACCGGGTCAGTTGTACTACAACGGCGAGCAAGTTCGTATCCCACGAGGAATTAGTTAAGTATCACAATCACGCTCGTATTTAGTTAAGGATCACATATATGGGTGAGGTAATCTATAGCTAAAAATTAAAAAATTATAACATTAAAATGTATGATAGAAAGAATAGCTAAACTATGGTAAGGACCACTACTCTAAAAACCCTTAAGGAATCACAAGGGACGAGCCTTAACCTGCCAACTAACCTATAGTTTTTAATGAATGTGTCGTGGGTGCAATTGCAGGAGATGCAGGCCAAAGAAAGAAGACATAGAGATCCTATTGACGGTTGCAGCTATCCTAGATTGTGACTTCCGGTTTCATCGGTTTGTATTTGAAACCGCACATAGGAAAAGTCTATGATCATACCGGTAACTTTATGCATTTATTTATTTTATGCATGTATTTATTTTATATGATACGATAGATGCATGACTAGGCACGATCTAGATGAATGTGTAGGATGCATGTCTATAGAGATATATATATTTGATGAAACCATAATTAAAATTAACTAAGTGAGTTAATTTACATAAATTCTTCCACAACAAAAATCAAGTCGAAATATTGTCTCCCACTATTATAACGACGGTGAAGAGCCCTTGTTTGAAACCAACTGATCGGCCCTCATCGGGAGTTACCTACCTCGGGTATATCGTCGTTATTGAGATATGGTCGTATGAGTTCTCATGAATATTGGGTTATGACTTCACTAGAATATTGCGGTGATTGGCCCTCGTTAGGACCGTCTTATTCTAGAGGCAAGGGGTTGACTACCTGCAGTGTCAAAGAGTTGACTAGTCAACCACCAATAGTCACATAGATATGTGATTGGTAAGGGTTGCCTACCCTTCGAATTATTCCGGTTGATCGGCCCTGGTCGGGAATCGAGGTAACTAGATGGGATTTTTGCCACTAACGAATTTTAGAAAATTATTGAAACTCAATTGGGAGTAGTTGACTAGTGAGAGCAAAATCATAAACCAAAGGCCATTTTTTATTTTGCAAGTATAGACAACAACACTCTTTTTATCTTTATTTTATGTTGTAGTTTGTAGCAAAATTTTCTTTTTGTTTTATTCTCGATTATTAAAAACCAAATCAATGAATGTTACCTTTTGAGAAATGTTCTCAAATAAGGTTAAGTAATTTTAATCCTTTAAAATAAGCAATGACACGAGCAACTTCATTATAATAGTTAGAGACAAGGAGACTACATATTTGATGGAGTGCTCTAAGACTTTAACTACCAGTCAAAATGGAAGCTCATGATATGATTAAATCACTTGAAATGAGTTTCGACGAATTAATCATATACGACGATATCCAATGGGTCATTCTGTTATACGATGTCAATTAATTCAAACATTAGATGTGTTAAATGTGAAGTACCACAACAAATTTTGGAAATGTTGTTTTCAAAATTATAAGATTTAAGTGTCAACTTAATTCTTTAATCATTGCTTGAAAGTTAATTGAATAGTTCATGTTTTGAATGTGATTCAAATGGTTAGAAACTATCTATTAAACTTTAGATTTTCTTTATGAAAGAAAGTTAAATATGTAGCTCTTGTAATTTTATTAAGTCTTATGAAGAACTAAACTAAGAAATTTACAAGTGCTTAAAGGATTTAAGGGAAAGTTAGGGCATGTGCTTAAATAGAAGACTTATCGAAGTCTCCATGCTAAGAAACTAAGTTGAGATAAATCTATCCAAGCTCAAGTCAATTCTAAGATATATGATATCCTATGAGTATGATTGAATTAGAAAGATTAAGTACAGAATATCATAAGATACGAAAGATAAACCAAACATTGCAACAATTTCGATATTATATTCTGAATCTTGTAAAATGATTAAGGAACTAAATAAATGTTATTATGTTCCGGTTCTAACGAAGAAAACAACTTCCAATCATCCGTTAGGATTTAATAGACAAATTCAATTATACGGAATAAACGTTATTCTGTTAGAGTCAAATAGTCATCAAATCTTACATACTAGATTGGTGTCGCTATATAGTCGATATAGGTGATGAAATCTCAACCAAATATTTATGGATGTTATCCTTGTTATTTTGTGGTTGTTCTAGACATAGTCTCTGCCGGAAGAGAAACATGTAATCAAATGTCATTCTGATGATGTTTTAACCGTGTGATTAGGAATCACATGGGTAGTACGTGTCTTATATAAAGATGACTAAAATGCCCTTTAATGAAAAGGTTATAAGTTCTAAAAAATTGCCTAAAGCCTAAACATACTGATATTTGTTGGCTTATGACAATTAATGCCATGAATGATATTATTGTTTATTAATCTCTTTGACTATCTTGTAAATAGTTGAAAGTACTCAGTGAAATACGAAATTCGGAAAGCCTGAAAAGTTCGAGCTAGTATGAATATGAGATTGATGAACAACTTAGGAATTAATCTTCAATAGGATTGGAGTAATTAATGCCTGAAGGGTGTTTCAGAAGCTATCTTAAATGGAATCATATTGTCCCTTGAAGGATACTTTTTTGATACGCAATCAGATTGTGTTTCTAAAATGGAAATAGCACTTTATACGATAAAGAAGAAACATAATCCAAGCGGAGTATCCCTTACCCTGTTTAGGGATAGTGCCCTTATTTAAAACATATACATAACCAAGTTCTGAAAACAAGGTTGAATAAATTCCATATCAGATATGGAAGACGATAACATCGAATTCATCTTAACCGATGTTTTTGAGTTGTTATGCTTCTCGCAAGCATTCAGTGTCTGAAAGGATTGGAGCCTAGCATGGCATATGCAATTTTTGTAGGATATCTTATCACGTACGCTAGATATTATTTACTTACCATGGATCAAAATTGTTTTTCTCTAAACACGCTGTCTTCTAGAGGAAGTATTTCTTCCAAAAGAAACAATGGGAGTAAAGTGAGATCTCAAAAGAGTTTGAGAACCACAAAGAGATATTCAACCATTGGAACATGAGTAGGCGCCATATAGTTATGAGGTGCATGACACTGCTCATTACGCACAAGTATTCTATGAGTCTACAAAAAAACCACATGCCTGAAAGGGCTACTGGTGTGTTCATCTTGAAGAATGAAGATCTCGTGACTTATGCAGGAATGCATGAAAGGAAAGATTAAGAGATATGGCTAGGAGCCATAGTGTCTGAATTAGATTCCATGAGTGACAAACGGGTTATGAACTGTCATACCTAAAGGGAATTTCTAAGAAAGGTGTATTAGGTCTTTATGAAAGACTAACATGAGCGGTAATACGATTACTAATCAAGCTGAGTTGATAGCTAAAGGCTTTAGGGTGTAAACCTTGCAACGTATAAGTCTTTTGAGACAGTGCTTGTTGTAGCTACGTATCATGGCTATACGATAGTGTTGAGAATGTTGGGCCAATGGCTTAGTGTTCATAGACAATAACATGATATGTTTGCTTACCAGGTTCATTTATGGACTCGAACAAGTTCCTCTGTATGAGTTCTTTACTTTGATAAATCAAAAGAGTTTGATTTCATCAAGAGGAAAGATATGCCTAATGTGCAAAGGGGTTGGTGAGACTGATACGTTTTTTGAGTAAGGTGTTGCATATCCTCCTAGGGAATCTACACCCCGGGTAACAGTCAATTAATGTTTGGTAGTTCAAGGCCTTTACAGAGGTTCTTGGAAGTAGCAGTTCTTATGTTAAGAATATGAGTCTATATTGATAGATTTGGATATTGCTTTATTATCACAATTCACCAGCATAGATGAGATGCTAAAAAGGAGTTTAGCATAGATAATGTCAAGAGATACTGCTAGCCGGTGCTTCAGGATATATCTATGGCAGGATGTCAGTCCTGAGGATAAGAAGAAAGATGGTACTTATGGAAGGTTCCCTTTGCTACTGCAATAAAATCCATCATAAGTGTTGTGAGTTAAACCAGATGATCGCACTGCATGAGGAGTAATGAGAATGTGTCAAAAGTGATTCTGGTAAATGCCGAGAATATCCTTAAAGGATGTTAAAGATGGGTTCGTAGTTTATTGAAATTTGGAATCGAATAAACGTAGATATACAGATGTATACCCTAGATCTTATGAAGAGAGTGGGAGCTAAAGTGTGGGTTTGCAGTCACTTTGATTAAGTGATATAGTGCGCCGGAAATGTTCTTAGCTAGAGATCACTGTGGATTCTACAACGGGGCCAAAACACAATATTGACTTGGAGGCTTAAACGGGAGCAGTTTGTAGATCTAAGAGGTTCATTCCTGAACCTTGTGTGGTTCTACCACCTTTTCTATATAGCTGATATAGTAAGTGGATTCATTGCTTGAAGCAAAGACCATGGTCTCGTCAAAGATTCATGTGTGTGTTGAGGCGGTTCCTTTTGACTTGATCATTTGGAGCTTGATATGAAGATAGTCTGGGTCCCCACGGATAGTGATCCATTCACGCTTAGCGTTGGTTGTTAGTATTGCATGAGATTATTATGTTTCAACTTGGTCTTGTCTGTACTGATTGGCTTTAGGTCAAGTGGAAGATTGTGGAAATAGTGTCCTAAACCCAATTGGGTTGGACCAGGTCGGGTCATTTCTACTATTTATATATGTTCATACATATAGCAAATGGCTTTCTGTTATTTTATATTTGTTCGTTTAACGAAACAATTATGATATTATGTATATATGATAACGTCCCTAGTGTCAAACTATGAAAGATAAATCATAATAGTGATTATGGTTTATGAGATCTCGACTCACTTTAAAAGGTTCGATACTTAAATATCTCTACTCGTATGTGCTATTAAATGGGACATTAAAAGTACGATTGGATTAGCACGTATTGGATGTCTTCTATCTTATAGAAGTTAGGGATAGATCTCACCTATCGAAGTGTAGGGACACTTGAACTGTACGTGGACGTGTATTAGAGAATGCGTACATTAGACTGACCCACTTACTTTATTAAGTGTCGCACTATGTAGTGGTTGTGTAATTATCCTAAGACCGGAGTCTTCATGAAATCATGGGGTGGATTGTCATACTTTGACACAATTGAGGTTTACCTTAGCCATAGGGTGATCATGCTGTAGTGATTGGGTGTGATACGGAAGCATACGTAGGATTCATGATTATTCGTCCGGGAATTGCTTATCCTATGAAAATGAGTAAATATTCGAAAGGGCCTTCTTAAAAGGATTGTCTTACTCTTGTGAAACTTTGCAAAGTGGAAATAAATGAGTTACTTTGAGAGAGCATAATATGCATATTATAAGATACGGTCGTTGATGTATTGACACTCGACTTACGACTGTATGGCTATTGTAACAATGATAGGATTCTATTTACACATGAAAGGTAGTAGTCATTGCATTTGACTCTTCTGATGATTGGAGGTAATGGCGTGTTTCTAGACGCTATCCATGATCGTTAGGTGTGAAGGGTATTTTAGTAAATGCACTTTGTGTCTACGGCCAACATATTCGGACGTCTATCGGGTCACACGCATAAGAACATCTACCCGGATTAAAATGCGATTATAGCGATAACCAAATAAGGAAAGTTGTATATCGACTATAAAGTGTTATAGTGATAAATTAATATAGTAGTATTTATTTATTATGAATAAATATAATACAAGATATTAATTATGTAACATTATTTAAATATGTATTTTAATACATGTGGGGTGAAATTTATGTGTGTATATGATACACATGGATTTTTCAAATTAATTAATCATGGTATTATATTAATTAAATATATGTATATTACATACATTTGGCATCATCTTTTGGTGAATTAAGATACACTTGGATTGTGCAATTTAATTAATAGTATTATCTTGTATTAATATTAGATATTAATATATACAGATTTGCACAAATGTGTAAATTGATTTATGGTAACACATTAAAGATATATTAAATATTAGATATTGGAAATATATATCTTTGAAATATTTAATACAAGATAATACTATTAATTAATTGCACAATCCAAGTGTATCTATTTTCCTTATTTTACTAGTAAAATGTTTTCAGTTTCCCCAATCTAGTAGGAGGCGCAGAACACACTATAAATATAGTGTTGATGCCAAGCTCTTTTGTATCATCATCATCACAATTAGAAGAGTTCTAATTTACTAAAAAATTGAGAGATTACTAGAGAGAGTTTTGAGAGAGAGAAAACGTCGGTCTAGCAGCCGATTTTCTAGTAGCAATCCAATGGTGGATTCCGGCGGGTTGTTATTGTGGACTAACGGTAGAGGCCGAACTTTTGGGCGGCTCCGTGCACCAGTACTCTTTCGTAGACGGAAAAGCTTCAATCGTTTAGATCATTCAAGGTAACTTTCTCATTTACTATTTATACGTTTGTTTCTTAAACGAAGCCGATCCTAGTCAAATGGAAATAAATTTTGAATTCCGATGCATTCCCACATAGATTTCCCAACAGCAATCTCCCAAACTGGCCTCTAGGCGCTAATACCAGAACCTACTTACCCTATACTCGGTTCAATAGTCCCCTCTATGGGATTTAATTGACCTAATATGGTTAAGAACTGTGAGACGCTCCGTATCCATCGAGTTCACAGCTTAACTAGAAAAACCTTACCAAGGAACAGGTTGCGAAAAACTCGACTAGTTCGTGCATGGAAATCCTAAAACTCTAGTTCACACACTCCCTCGCAAAATGCATTTATAAAGTTCATGAAGATCAATTAATGGTTCGCGACTTCACTAATAGAATTTGGCTCAAGTTTTAGGACATAACAATTCGAAGGATTCAATTTTAAGCCCTACTCATCCCTAGATCATCGTTTAAGCATTAATTTCGTGATTCAACACATAATTTAGCTATAAAAACTTTGAAATAACAAAACAAGGAATCATAGAAGAAACGGAAGAAAACATGATAAAAGAAAGCAAAATTAAATTACCAATGATTTTAAAGCAATCCACGATGATGAATCCAAGATGAAGAATTCACGAAAAGAAAACAATAATCATAGCTAATGAAAACAAAACAAAATAATTTTTTCCAGGTCTCTAATGGGGAAAATGATGTTTCTAATGTCTAGAAAATAAAATTCTTAGTCTGTGGGTATAAAATTCGACTTAATTGGCTTTCATAGGGCCAAAATCCGACACGAATGGTAAAAATCTGAAGAAAAAAAACACGCATTCCATGCACGAGCATGTGGAGAGCATGATTGTGCATGCACTCACTGAATCTCACCAATATTTCCACTCTAATTCCATGCACGTGCATGCTATGAACGTGCATGTGCATGGACTCTCTGATTCCCTCCAACATTGGCACACTTTCGGTAATTCGACGATATCTTTGTATGTAAAGCTCCAATTTAAGTGATTGAAGTTGTGTTGGAAAGCGTATTCAATGCCCTACAACTTTAAAGAGGACAAATTGCATAGAAAATGCCTCTAAGGGAGATCAACATGTAGATTAAATCACAACAACATGAAAATATCATCTTCTTGGTCCGTTTCAATTCTTTAGGTTCGGGTGCATGCTTTCACCTATCAAAATAATCTTTCCATAATCAATGCCTGATTTTCCAGGATCCCAATTAACCTACATCTTGCAAGTATAAACAACAATACCGCGCATAACTCCTGCAAGATAAAACATGCATGATATGCAATAATTCACCAAAAAAATGATGAGATTTTCGGACTAAGTCGTCTTTGATCTTAAAGTGAATGCTATTGTGAAAATGTATAGTAAATCACTCAAAATACTCCAAATTGCATCAAATAATTCATAAACGGGGGTAAAATCATGTAAGAAATGCAAGAAAAGTTGAATCTTATCATGAATCACATTCCATAATGAAGTTTCTCTATCGATAAGCAAAGGCAATCACAAGTCCATAGAAGACGGCTAAGCCATAACTTAAATCAACCAAGTAAGCATGACCCAAATTTAGAGAAATTTTTTTTTTGAATAGATCCAGAGGAATCTTGAAAAATATGACCAAATGATAATTGATTGTCTTTTAAAGGAGAACCAACGTTACCTTGAATACTCGTTGCTGGTTGGGCATTCAACAAAATCAAATTATCTATGTCAGTAGGTTGGTCGTGTGATGTAGTATTTACGTGCGTGACATGATCTGCAAGATTCATTGCTTGCATAATGAGAAGGAGATATATTCCGGTGTATTTTTAAAGATCCAAGAGCATCTAACTTTCCATATGTACCGAAACAGATAGAAAGCTCTAATACAAAAAAAATTCATCATCCCAATGAAGCAGAAAATTTATCACTTCAGAAATATTTGAGATTCACAAGTTTTTCCAGCATTTGCTAATTTTTTCTCTGTCCCAAATTTCTTTAGTAATGATGCAATCAGATAAACAATGGTTTATAGTTTCTTTCTCGAAACTACAAACAGAGCATATTGTCGAACCACGCCATCTTTTATCTAAATTAGTTTCAACCAAAAAATTGTTTGAAATGGCTCACTAAAGAGATTGAATAATACGTTGCTATACTTTCTGACCCCAAATACGATTCTAAAAGGAATTTTCCTTTAAAGCAGAAGCATGATTTTCATGAATGGATTTTTCCAAATCGCTCACCGCCAAGTGATATTCAGTTTTAACGGAGTAAAAACCGTTAGCTGCGTGATGCCATATAATTTTATCCTCACCTGCAACTGGACCTAAAGGGATTTATTTGATCAAATCCGCAACATGTGGTAAGAAATTATCTCGAATAAGAGTATCCTCCATTGCCTTCTACTTAGGTCGATAAAAGTGTTCACCGCTATCAGATAGAAAATGACAAAACATCTATCTTGTGGAAATCTTTCTCATAGATTTTGGGTACAGAATATTCAACCTTATATAAATGGCTGTGTACAAACAGACAAACATAATACACTTGGGACATTGCTAGTGTACCACATGGAATAGAAAATAACATGTTGGTCCCTTGAAAAGGCTTTTGGTGAAGTTTAGGGGGAGGGGTGAATAAACATAACACATAAAACTTTTGGAGTTAACAAACTCAGCAAGGTTAGTAGCCTGCTGACTGCTCAGTAGTCTGTTGACCACTCACTAGTCTGCTGACAGTTGATATAACTGAATTTGCTGCAGCGGAATATAACCAATTAATACCGATTCGATCCGAGCTCTTGGAATTGGAATAAATTCGGCACTTAACCATTCAGTGACTTTGGCACTGGACGTTCCCAAAATGGGTATTATCGGGTCGGGTGAATTCAATAAGTTAGTATTCCAGCCTTTCTCTCTTTTCAGGGCCTATCCGAAAGAGAATCCAGTACTTCCTGGTCGTTAATATCTGAGCGGGTTGTTCGCTATTCAATAAAGGGTAGTACAGGAATATTCACCTGTTGTCCATCGACTATGCCTTTCGGCCTGATCTTAGGCCCTGACTCACCCTCCGTGGACGAACCTTGCGGAGGAATCCTTAGGTTTTTAGGGCATTGGATTCTCACCAATGTTGCTGTTACTCAAGCCGACATTCTTGCTTCCACTTCGTCCACCACTGCTCGCGCAGAGCCTTCGGCTCGACCGGGCCAGATCATGAGTGAATAGAAAATCTAAAATGTACATAGCTATTCCAGCTGAAATACATGGAATAATTCTACCACTTCTACTAGGAATACCATATTACTTGTTGTTAAAAGAATGATACTAAGTATTGGACACTCAGTAGTGTAAGTGTGTGATTCAGTTGCTAGTTTCAGTAGGTTGATTTAAACCCTCACTCTTCGCTTCTTGCGAGGTCCCTAGTAAGTCTATCGACTAGGCAGTCTCATTGATAAAGTCGGTGACCTTTTACAAATTGCTTGTTTGATCAAATCTATACAAAGATCAAACTCTAATAAACCTATACATTTGATCTAGACATCTTTTTGCTTTTTCTCTATAACAGTTAGTCTGGCACTCAACATTAAAACTTAAAATATGTCCAACAATTTCCCCCTTTTTAGTGATGATGCCAATACCCTCCTTACAGCAAAGCAAAAAGATAAAAACACAAAAATAGAACAAACTTCAGTCATCTTTCATTAAAATCATATTTGTTCAAAACTGTTACAAACTAGGATCAGCAGAATGATAAATGTATAAGTAGGTGTGCTGATCTAGTTTCTATTTCTGTTATGCTCTTGCTTCTCTTGAAACTCCTGGATTTCCCTTACTACATCTTGCATCCATTGATTTTCTATTGTAGAGAAATCAACCACCAATTCCAGGCTTCTGGTAGGGCCAACCTTATAGAGTGATACTAAAGCCTTGTCCCATGTAGAAATGTTTGAGTTCTTTCAGTGAATCCCTTGCTGACTGACTTCCCATTCTTTGAACTCTTCCACCTCTGCCACCTCTTCCACCTCTACTAGAAGCTCTCAATGATTTTACCCTTACTTCCCAAAATTTTAGTCCCAAAAACGAGTTGAGTCCTTCCTGAAATCCCATGTCATGATAGGGTCTCTTCTTTCCATAGTATAGCTTCTTGTATTCTTTCAGGAGGTCATCAGTCATCTGAATCTTGCCAGGTGCAGGTTTCGTGAACTCATGTATGTCATCGTCCCATTTCTTCTTAGCAAAAATCATCCACAACTACCAGAGTGTACTTCTTTCCTGTTACACTTGTTGGTATTACTGGTCCAAATAGATCCATATGCATCAGTTCCAAAACTATTTTTTTTGATTGTTTAGTCTTTGACTTGAAGCTTGACTTTGTTTGTTTACCTTGCTGACATGCATCACATACTGCATCCTTTTTAAATGTGATCTCAGGTAAACCAATCACGAACTTCTTTTTCACCAACTGATTGATATCATCAAAATTGAGATGATTCAACTTTTTATGCCACAACCAATTTAGCTCTGACTTGGTATGCACAATCATGCATGTCTTTGGAACATCAGTAGACCAATCCACAACATACATGTTTTGTTGTCTCCTTCCAGCCAACACAACTTGATAACCTCTTTCACTAATGACAATACAGTAGCCTTTGTCAAAAGTGACCTTGTAACCCATGTCACAAAATTTTCCAGTGCTCAGTAGGTTGTAGTTCAATCCTTCAACAAATGCAACATTTTTGATAGTTGGTCCAGTCCTCACCAGTGTTCCATATCCTCTTGTATATCCTGCTGTGTTCTTGTTTCCAAAATTCACTCTTGGACCATCCTTTGCCACATAGTTTGTCAAACAGTGCTTATTCTTTGTCATATGTCTGGACAACCACTGTCAAAGTACCAGACACCCTACAAAACAAAGTTAATGTGTTTTAGGTACCAAAAACTGTTTGGGTCCATAGTGGTCAGTGGTAAGCATGACCCTTGGAAAATTTCCATAAGGTCTTCTTTGAAAAGCATTACACTTTTGTTCATATATGTATCCCACATTTCCAAAAAAGCTAACATTTGGTTGTGTAGGATTCACATATGTTTTCTGTCTTTTTGGTGCATAAGGCTGTTTGATGTGATTTCTTTTGTTAGAAGCGCTAGCATAACCATAAGGTTGCTGTCTGTTAGGAACATCCCTGTAATATAGAGTCTACTGAGGTCCCTGCTGAGGTCTTGAATAAGTCCTCTGCTGAGTCCTCTGCTATTCCAATGCTGAGGTTTTACCCTAGCATTATGGTTATGTTCATTGTTTTAGCAGCGAGAGGCGAGAACATTCCAATCTTCATCGATGAGGAACAATCTACCTTTCCCCCTGAGATAAGTATCTCTAGAATGATTAACATTTTTAGGTTTAGGATTCTTATCTTTGGAATACTTCTGATTTTTGCCCTTTTGTGCTCCAGCAGACTCAGCAGCAGGTCTGCTATCAGTAGGTCTGGATGGTCCAGCAGTCCTACCCTTGGATTTACCCTTTTTGTTAGGTACTGTTGACCTTTTTGACTTTTAATTTTGCTTTCTTGAAGCCTTGTCAATAGGTTTAACTGCCTCAGCAACCTTTTTGGCAGTTGGATCTTGTGCAGGCCCAAACTTAGGACCAATTCTAGTACTAGGTTCAGTAGCCTTACTGGATCCACCCTTAGTAGATTGATGAGTTTAAATTCCAAGGCCTGTTCTATCACCATAAGGCTTTCCATATTTGAATGCAGTGGTAGAACTAGATTGTACAATAGATTCAGCAGCTACTGAATGTACAGCAGACTTATGTTGACTCTATTCATAATCTTTTTCCTTACCTTTGAGAATTCGTAATTCAGCATTTAATCTTTGAATTTCTGCTTGAAGTGCCTCTTTTTCAGCTTTCACAATCGCATAACCAGATTGTATTTTCCTAAGTCAATTAGGATGGCATCCAAAGGTTATTCACTGTCAGACACCATGGAAAGAGAAGAGTTGGTTCTATGTCACCGGTCTTCCACCCGATATTGATCCGCCTACTCGTAGACCACAACTGCTACAAAACCTCTTGGTACGCTACTTAGAAAAGGCCGAGACGAGAGTTCAGCGGTGGAAGCTCAGCCATATATAATAGTAGCAAGGTTTCGCCCCGTATAAAACCCTATTTTACTTGCTTTTAAGGCATGTTTCAGCGCCCCTCATGGCTGATTAGACCTAAGACAGGCTTAGTTTAATGCCAATAACTCGCTACGCTTCTCTACGCTCGCTCGTCAGAGGAAAGAGAATTACCAACATTAGGTTAGCGGGTATAAAACTTGGCGCGCTCTCGACTAAGCATCGAGTCGAACTTAGCCGGGAGTGCTTCTGCAGGAGTGCAGTCCAATTCCCCTCGTTCCTTTTCTCAATGCTTTTCGATCTTGTTCTAAGTTTGACTGAACACGCTCATTGGGAATAAAGATGTTACAGATGAATGTAGCAAAGTGACACTCACGCAAAATGAGTTGGCATCTCCCTTTCTTTTGAGATTTGGCGAGAAAACTTCCTATACGGATTGCAAGTGTTTATGGATTGAACGGAACAATGCATTCAGCCAACGTGATGCTCCCTTTGTGTGAGGATGCGTTCAAGAGAGAATTCTTACTATAATAGTTGGAAGGGAAGAAGGTAATCAAATTAGTAGAATAGAATGCTGTTTTCCATACTATCGGTTGTTCACATTCAAGCATGAGTTCGTTCAGAGTCGGCAAGGGGAATCAGAGAAAGGGCAGTTTAGTCAACAATCATGATTTTAGGATTTGAACCATAAGTAGATTCACAATCACTTTCAGCAAGAGTATTTACAGATACAGAATTGTATACCTCCTCTGTCTTATCCATATTGTCCATCAAAGCATAATCATCCATATCAGCTATGAGTGAAGTGTCATCTGATTCATTTCCTCTTTCTGATTCCACTTCATAGCCAGATTCATCATCAGCAACCATTGCTTTCTTGCCAGATCTTCTTTGCTGATTTTTGTTCTTCAGTAGGTCTGGACAATCAGGTCTGAAATGTCCAGGTTTCTTGCTGTTGAAGCACAAGTAATCAGGTTCCTTTTTCTGTATCAAGTCAGGACAGTCAGGTTTGAAGTATCCTGGTTTCTTGCAATGAAAGCACAAATAATCATTGTCTTTCTTGGACACTTCCTTCTTCTTTTCACTTGATTTCTTGGTGAAATTCCTTGGAGAACCCCTTCCTGACTTCATCATTCTTATCTTCTTGCTCAGTTGGGCTATTTTCTCTTGAATTTCATCCAGTAGATCATCTTGACCACCTGATGATTCTTTTTTATGTGCAGCAGCCAATGCAGTAGTCTTTTGTTCTTCCTTTTCAGTATCAGGAACAAGTTTCTTACTGAATTCATATGCCTTGAGATCTGAAAACAATTTGAAGGTATCCTCTTCATGTAGTCTCCTGGACTCTTCTATGTAGTCTCTTGGACTCTTACCGGCAGTGTACCGGGTCAAATTGTAGTGCTAGTATAGTGAGTCAGGTTTCGAATCCTCAGGGAAACATGGTAATTCTTTTAAGTGTAGTTAACCACCAAACAACTATTATTATCTCGATCTAAATCGCAGGTTTATCATACGAGTCGCTACTATACTAATAAACGCAGAAAATAAATGCATAAATTAAAATTAAACTATTATAATATATATATAAATACATAAATATATATAGTAATACATAAACTGTAAAATATATATATATATATATATATATATAAGTATATAGATACCAATATATTAAATACTAATAATTATTAAAGAACTAACCAAGATATATGTAACTGGATTACTCAATCTTTTTAGTTTAATGGATGTGCTCGTTCTTCCTTTTTATTAGGTCCAATTGAATAAGTGAAACGGTGCACTCCTCACTCAACAGTTCCTCTCACACGAAAGCGCATTTAAATCGTCTTATGTCTCATCAAGCTGTCAATGTCATCCAAAAGATTGGGTCACTCCCGTTTTGTCATACGGCCGAATTAAGGATCCGGATTAGAACAGGTGAATTAACGTAATTAGATCTTGAGTCTGAGATAATTTCAAGAAATGTTTCTCTTTTCAAAAGATAAAACAATTCTACCCCGGGTAGGAAATAGGATTCCGTTGTCACGTTTTCACTCGGCCATTTTTACCCTCCGGTTTTTCTATCTTTCTTTCTCATATCCTAACTTCACCATTTAGTTCGTCATTAGGTTATGGTGCGATTCATATTGGTTAATTACGTCAATACGAATATTTTCATTAAATTTCAAGTAGAAAAAGATTCATAAAATTCAATTTTTATCAATTTTAATTATAGTCATCATCCATTTTACCAAAAAGATTGAAATATTTCAATTACAAATCTTGGCTAGTTATAGATTTAGCCTACTAACATTATAACAAAAAAAAACATAAAAACAACAAACATAAAACTTTAGAATATTACCAGGTTACAACTGCTGATTTAGAGGCTGTATTCTTCCAGAAATTACAACAACTTCTTCAACATTGAACCCCCGATAACCGTTCAAGCATTACAACGATACTACAGCTTCTACATTATTTATGGCAGAATGCCTACTAATATATACAAGATTACTACTAATTTAAGAGATTAGAAAATATATATTGGTACCCTTCTTCAGTCTGCAATCCTGCTGAATTTATAGGCAGAATTTTCCAGGGCCGGATCGATCCGAGGTGAAGCCGGATCGATCCGGGAATAAAACATATTATCCACCGGATTATTCTTTGAAAAATCACATGCTAATCATCATTATGTTTCCAACTGACAAGCCGGATCGATCCGAGGTTAATCCGGATTGATCTGAGTAGCATTTTTTCACATCTTGATCTGAAACTTGATAAAATTATAACTTGAGCTCTGTATCTCCAAATGACATTATTCAAGAAGCGTTGGAAAGCTCTTGAAAAGATCTATAACTTTCATGAAGGACTCATCTTCATAAAATGCCATTTTGATGGGCCATTCGTTTGTCGAAAATATAATTCGATAATAACGTTACGAATTGATGATCCACTTGAATTTTAAGTCTCGTGGCACTTTCTTACTTCCTTCAAAAGACATGTTTTTACTCCAAAAAGTGTCATCACCCGGGGTCTTGGTTTACCTAAAAATCTGCAATAAAATACCAAAAATACCCACGTAAATCTGACACGACACTCCGGTTACTAAACCGGTACAAAATTTATAACTTTTTATTACTTTTTACTAGATTTTTATAGTATTTAGATTTATTCATTACTATTAATATTTCATAAGATTATCGTTATAATTTCTTATATTTTATATAAAGAGTTGATAAAATATATATAATATCGTAATTTTTATCATATAAATGTTATACATCAACTACTCCCCACTTAGCTCTTTGATCATCTTCGAGCAAAATAAGCGGTAATACATAAAATGATATACTTGGTAGATTAAATCTCAAGTTAGTAAAATGTCATTTCAATATTATAAATATATTAATTATATCTTTCTTAGAGATTAACAAGATAAAAAGTGTATATAACTTAGATAAATTATTTATCAAATATTATTAAAATGAAATTCCACATAATTTACTTAATAAATATAATTAAAATTCTAGAATTATTCTCCTATCTTAACTTATATGAAATATTTGGAATCTAGGACTAAGTCAAGTAGTTGGCAAAGCGGCTTATAACGTTTTAGGCTCAGGGTGTTGGTTAATCGAAAGGATAGAAAAGGAAATCAAAAGAGAAAGAAGCAAGTCGTACGTACTTACACCTTCATATTTTTGATCAAAAATATCTCGACTAATAACATTCTGATATCATTTCATTTTTTTCCAGATTTTCTCTCTCTTTTTTTTTTAATTTTTTTTGTATAGAATACTAACTAACCCGAACTCATTTCCAAAATCGACTATCTTGCAAGCGTCATGAGGTGAGATCGAATATATTAATACCTATCTAATTTTTCCAATCTCAGCATATACCATTCTTTTGCATCGATACTTAGCTTTTATGTCATCATCTCCTTTCATAAGTACGTACAAACTCGTGGGATTTTTAGGAAATGTAGACCAAAATAGGCTAAGGGTCGGTTATAATTGGTTTAATCACAATTGGCTATTTCGAGTGAGGTCTGGCCACTCTATTTGGCTGAGGTGGAGACAAAAATTGGAAATTTTATTCAGGTAGGCTATTTAGCTATAGCTGAACAAAGTTATGCCAAAAATCGTCATCCCTAGTCCGATTCCATATTCATATTTCGTTTTTGAAAAGAAAATTATTCTAACATTTCATTATAGATATTAGTATATCTGCTAAATTTCAAAAAAAATTACTTGATAATATTTATGTATAGTTACATATACTTAAAATCTTATAAAAATCTAAAACTGACATATAATATAATTATAATATATCTAATTTACTTTACTAAATTAAAATCTATTCTTACCAATTTATATTATTTTTATTCATATTAATTATATATTATCTACTTATTTTTATCCAATGAAAATTAAACTAAGTATTAAGCAATTAAGTATAAATTTATATGAGAAATTTTAATTTTTAGTTACTAACCTAACTCTACTCCCCACTTACGAAGTGGCATCGTCCCGATGTTCAGTGAGTAATAAAAAGTAGGTTCGAAAGAAAAAATTAAAATTGTATATGATTTTTATTATTATTTTTCAACATATATTACTTTGATTTAACTAAATTAAAGAAAACCACATATATATTAAACATTATAAAACTATTACAAACTAAAGAAAATTAATTAAACAAGAGATAAACTACTAACTTAAATGACTACCAACTTAAAAAACTTCCAACTGACAACTACCAACTGCTTTCTACCAACTCAAACAACACATCAAACTGTTGACGAACATCCGGGAGTATCGACCGGAAGTAATCCCAACTGAGAATCACGAGATGGAAAAATCTCGTCCGTATTAAACTCAGGCACTTGATTTAGATGAACACAAAGTTGCGATATAAGCCAAGCAAACGGCAGTGGCCTTCCTCTATTACGCCTCTCTACTGCAAAATTAATTGCCGTCTTGAACATCAATATCCCCCAGTCAATATATGCCCCCACAGTGAGTGCATGCAATAGAAGCATCTCGTCATCCGTAACCCCAAAAAAATCTCTAGTGGGATAGATACGTGAATTAATGAAGCGTTTCCATGCCCTCAAATGAGGGGGTAAAGCCAGAGTTGATGAATCATAGTTATGATCAAACAGTGGAAACACATATTGAAAGGCTTCTGCAGTACGATTGACAACATTATAAGCATTTCCGAGTTCCCAAAGAAACTCGAAGTGTGGGTTCTGATCAAAGGTACATGGTGGAATTTGAAAATTTTGATTTATAATGACTGGAGAAAAGGATATAACGATGCCCCTAACAGTGATAAGATGCGACGAGGCTACCGTCGTTATATCTGAAAGAGATGCATAAAAATCTCGAACAATTGAAATGTTAATTCTACCTCTGGGATTCCTAATCAGCTTTTTCCATCCACAACCTCGGATTACATTTCGTCCCCACTGATCTATCTTCTCAGTGTTTAAACCTTTCTCCAACAGAATAGGAGATTGAACAAAATTTAGACGTCTCGGAAAATTGTTATGAAAACAAGAGGCTTGACTCTCATGAACCACACTGTCAGGAGTATGTGGTTCATAACTATTAATAGAGGGAGATGAGTGATTAGACAATTTTATTACAGATAGGGAAGCTTGTAAAAAGAATGAGCAATGGTAAGAATAGCTGTCTATTCCTTTTATAGAAACTTACCTATCATGCACAAGTAGAAAAGATCTCCTTTTTGGCGTTTTTGGACTTCCCGGATCGATCCTGGAAAGGGCCGGATCGATCCGGCCTATCAGCTGGAAATCTGTGTCAGGTCGGTTCACTCACGCCGGATCGATCCGGGGTTAGGTCGGATCGATCCGGTAACTACTATTCACGGACAGAGTTAGTTTTAGCGTGAAAGTTGCCCAGAATTTTTTCTAGTTGATATTTTTTTGCTCAATAACTTTGGTTTCTTTTTATTATGTTACTCTTATGGAATAACGACAAACTTTACTACACGGTGCGTAAAATAAAATCACACGAAAATAAAATCAAAATAACATAAAATCATACGAAAACAAAATCGAAAACTAGTTGTACGAAAATAAATTGTTTTAAGTGTCAAAAATCATAAAATGGTTTAAATCACTCCTCGTCATCACTCATCTCGACAAAGCTTGAACTTGGCATGGCTTGAGAAGTAGCAGGATCATAAGTCGATGCATGGAATGGTTCTTGAAAATGTGTCGACATCCTAACTGAGCCATCAAATCCCATCGAGCTCATCCATGTTGTGATATCAGTATAAGTGCTTCCCCATCCCGTCGTGGTGTGGCCAAATGCTCCAAATCCTCCCCAACCAGATGCAACGCTGCCGCCGTGGTACCTGTCGAAAAATCACCTATACCACTAGTTTGATTTCCAAAAGAATGTGGCATTTGTTGGAAGTTTGATCGAGGTGGCATCGGTGGAATAAAGTCGGGCATGGTATACGGCTCAGATTGGCATTGCGGAATGTCCAATTCGGCGTAGGCAGGGTTCGAAAGTATATTCATTTGATATATACCTCGCATCCCTTGTCTCAAATCTTCAGACCACTGCCTATTCCTTTCCGCATAAACAGCCATATTGGCATTGGTACGATGAACATCATAGGCTAAAGATTGAAACATGTCATATGTGATGGTATTTGGAAGCTGAGTTTGTGTTTGACTAGATGATGGAGGAACAGAGGTGGATTGAGAAACAGGTGGAAAAGGCTGAGGTTGACGGCGGTTTGGGTTCATAAAATCTATTCTTCCCGCCGGCGTAAGTGGTAAACTAGGACCTATCAGTGTCTAATCAGATTATCATTTGGGAGCTCAGGAACACCTATCTGGCGACATAAGGAAGAAATAAAACAAGGAAAAGGCATGTGACTGCCTGGTTTAGCAGTTGAGACAAATTCCTTGGCCCGTTTATACATTACCTTGCCTACATCCACGGGTATATCATTTACCATAGCCCATGCAATACACAGATCCTCCTTACCAAAAGATGTAAAATGACGAGAAGGGTAAAGAGTCGAACTGATAAAACGTTAATAGCTCTCATATCCCTTATACATTTTCCATAGGAAAACCTATTTTCATGCCATATAGCCGTGGGATCTAACTCGTTCTGGGCTGTTGAGACTATATGGTCAAAATCTGCAGGCTCATCTAGATTCCATACCGTATAATAATCCTCATTTTCTGGTATATCAGGGATACCATATATAGCATTTATAATCTGAGGATTAAACGGCACTGTCCTGGTTCTTAAGGTTACCGAAGTTAACTCACCATCCTCTGTTTCATTATGAGTTGCTACCAGAGAATAAAATTCAGCTACTAAGGTTGTGTTAACTTCACCATTCCTTAAACCGGCTAACTCCAGCCACTGTCGCCTTTCAAAAATTTCCTTCACCTCCTGCCCCAAATCCTTGAAATCTAAGCCCCTCTCTATTGCAACTAGACACTTTCCAAACTTATTTTTTAAGGCATTTCTAGCTGCTCTAGACGCGGTTCTATCAAAACTAACAGCCAATTCTTCATCTTTTAAAGACCTTGTCTCTATGACCGGGATTTGGGTAGGGATATGTGCCTTACGTTTTTTAGCGGCTTTTGATGATTCGGCCATTCTTCGATAATGACACAATAATTTAAACAAAACAACAATACACAAATGAGTAATAAAACAGTTGAAAATAAATAAAAAGTTGCATAAAAAACAAAATTAACAAAATACATTACTAAATTGTTACCTTATAGTGCTAAAAAAAGTTGAAGAGTTGGCCGGAAAAGATGAATGTCGCCGGAGTTAAAAGTTGAAGCTTTTCTTGAAAATTTCTCAAATTTGAATGAGAGGTTGAAGAGAAGAGAGGAAAATGAGAAGAATATAATGTGTGGGGTGGTTTGAGAGTGATTGTTAGTGATGATTTTGAAAAAGAAATTCGAGTGGGGAAAAGGGTGGGGGCGGCTGTTTGAAGAAAAAAATTGGAAGAGGAAGAAGAAAGGGAGAACCCGTTCTTTTTAGGTTTTTTTTTGGGTCCCGGATCGATCCGGGGTGACGTCGGATCGATTCGACAAAATTTTTTTTTTAAATTTTTTTTTTAATAACTTTATAAAACTTACTAAAATTCAATAAAATCTAATAATATTTCTACTAATTTTTAAATAAAACCTGTTATAAAAATTTTTACAAAAACCTTAAATAATTTCATAAAGATCCTTTATATAAAATTTTCAAAAGTTATATAAAAAAATTTTATAAATATTTTAAAACTTATAGGGTTCCTAATTCCTCTATTTCTAAATCTTCCAGAGTTCTAATATAACGTTCTATCAACCTAACCTTGAGAAATGAAGCGTTCGAATTTTCTCTTTGATCTCCATCGGGATTTTCGGATAACCACCTAATCGTTCCCTTCTTAACAACATTCAAACACTCATCTTGAGATTTGGTTGTGCTTTCTCCACATTTCCCATTATGCTCGGCTTTTTCCACATTTCGCATCGCATTAAAAACTTTGCCCTTCTCTTTATCGAACTTCTCGATTTTCCATTACAAACTTCTTTCAATCTGATCTCTCTTAATAATTGCTTGTTTTTCTCAAAAACTGAAGCTTCTATTATAAACGCGAAATCTTTATCAAGGCCTAACTTCAAAAGTAAAATAAAAACTCCTAATCTATCTAAAAAAGGCATCCAGTTCTTTTACGTCTGTCCGGTAAAAGACGAAACTAGTTTAAACATATAAAACACAGAAAAGCAAAGTAAAGATAGCACCTGGAATTCAGATGACTTCGTTTTCCTGCTTTTAGTTTTGCGGAGGATCGCTTAACAACATTACTTCCTTTTTCAATGAGATCCCTTCACTGTCCACAAATAGCATCACCCTGTGGCCATTGGCTATAAATGTTTTATTTCCATCAGTTAATTCAACAGCTCCAGATTTGTAAACCTTTGTTACTCTAAATGGACTTGTCCATCTTGATTTAAGCTTACCTGGAAATAACTTTAAACGTGAATTGTACAATAACACTCGATCACCCACATGGAACTCACGATTATAGATTCTCTTATCGTGAAAAGATTTCGTGCGTTCCTTGTAGATTCGAGCATTTTCATAAGCATCAAGACAAAATTCTTCTAGTTCTGTTAACTAAAGTAATCTATGATCACCCGGCAGGTCTTGGATCGAAATTCAAAAATCTAATAGCCCAAAAGGCCCGGTGTTCTAATTCAACCTGGGAGATGACAAGATTTACCAAAAACTAGTTTGTAGGAGAACAACCAATTGGTGTTTTAAAGGTCGCTCAGTATGCCCATAATGCATCATCAGTTCTACGCTTGATTTTACGATTTGAGTCCACCTGTCTTTTCTATAATTCTTTTAATTTCTCTATTAGACACCTCTACCTGACCACTGGTCTGCGGATGATAGGGTGTGCCTAACTTATGTGTTACACCATATTTTTCGATTATCTTGGTAAATGGTCTATTACAAAAGTGTGACCCTCTATCACTAATGATAGCTCTCGGAATGCCATACCTAGTGAATATATTCTTTTTAAGGAACCTTATGACAACTTTGGTATCATTAGTTGAAAGAGCTTCAGCTTCTACCCATTTTGAAACATAATCTACCATTACAAGAATAAATCTTTTTCCAAAAGATATAGGGAAAGGTCCCATGAAATCTATACCCCAAACATCAAACAATTCACACTCTAAAATCGGTTGAAGAGGCATTTCATGTTTCTTTGATATATTTCCCCATTTTTGGCATGATTCACAAGATTTCGCATATTTATATGCATCTCTATACAGTGTAGGCCAATAAAAACCACATTGTAAAACTTTAAAAGCAGTTTTCCATCCTCCAAGAGATGACCTCCGCCTCACGATCATGGCAAAACGATAAAATACTTAAAATCTCATTATTAGGCACACATTTTCTGATTATCCCATCCGAGCATTTACGGAAAAGGTCTGGTTCTTCCCAGTAATAAAATTTTAAGTCGTAAAAGAATTTCTTTTCTGTTGCCAAGTCCAATGATACGGAATATAATCACAGGTAAAGTAATTAACGATATCTCCAAACCAAGGTGACATTTCCTTAGAAGGAATTCTATTCTTTAATAACTGCATGGTTGAAGGAGTATCGATTCTAAAGCGATTGTTCATCAGAAATGAATCTTGTATTTCAATTCCCTTCCTTCATTTTCCATTCTACTTAGATGATGCGCTACTACATTCTCACTTCCTTTTTTATCTTTAATTTCAATATCAAATTCTTGAAGTAAGAGAATCCATCTAAGAAGACGTGGTTTAGCATCTTTCTTACTTAGTAAATACTTTAGTGCTGAATGGTCTGTATAGATAATAACCTTAGATCCAACGATATACGATCTAAACTTATCTAAGGCAAAAATTACAGCCAACCTTTTTCTGTAGTTGCGTAATTAAGTTGAGCTGCGTTCAGTGTGTGAGATGCATAGTAGATTGCTTTGAGTACTTTATTATATCTTTGACCTAAAACTGCTCCTACAGCCAAATCACTCGCATCACACATAATTTCAAACGGCAAACTCCAATCTAGTGCTACTAGCACTGGTGCAGTAGTTAACCTCGCTTTTAGGGTCTGAAAGGCTTCCATACATTTACTGTCAAAGTTAAAAGGTACTTCCTTTTCAAGCCAATGACTTAACGGCTTTGCTATTTTCGAGAAATCTGCAATAAATCTCCTATAAAATCCTGCATGTCCAAGAAATCCTCTTAGAGTTCTTAAATTTACTGGTGGAGGTAACTTTTCGATTACCTCGACTTTAGCTTTATCAACTTTGATACCTACTTCCGAGATTCTATGTCCTAGAACAATCCCTTCTGATACCATTAAGTGACATTTTTCCCAGTTTAAAACTAATTTGGTATCTTCACAGCGTTGTAACACTCATTCTAAGTGCAATAAACATTCATCGAAGGAATCTCCGTATACACTAAAGTCGTCCATAAACATTTCTAAAAACTTCTCGACCATGTCAGAAAATATAGCCATCATACATCTTTGAAATGTAGCTGGTGCATTACATAAACCAAACGGCATTCTCTTATAAGCGAAGGTTCCATACGGACAAGTGAAAGTAGTCTTTTCTCTATCTCCTACTGCAATGAATATTTGTAAATATCCTGAATAACCATCTAAGGAACAGTAATACTTATGTCCACTTAAGCGTTCCAACATTTGCACTATGAATGGAAGTGGATGATGATCTTTCTTAGTATGATCGTTAAGTTTACGAAAATCAATGCACATTCGATATCCGGTAATTTCTCTTGTCGGAATCCATTCGTTTTTATCATTTTCCTTTGCTGTGAAACCTCCTTTCTTTGGTACCACTTGAGTTGGACTTACCCATTCACTATCAGATATAGGAAAGATTATCCCCATCTCTAATAGTTTAATGACCTCTTTCTTAACAATTAGCTGCAAATTCGGATTGAAGCGGCGTTGTGGCTGAATACAAGGTTTAGCGTCTTCCTTTAGAATAATTTTATGAACGCAAATCTCAGGGCTAATTCCTTGAATATCGCCATCTTGTCAACCAAATGCTTTCTTATGCTTTTTCAACATTCTAAGTAATTGATCTTCTTGTAGCTCAGTTAAGGTTGACGAAATAATAACCGGTAATAAATTATTAGTTTCAAGAAAAGCATACTTAAGATTTAAAGGAAGTGGTTTCAACTCTAGATTACTGGGTGGATCTTCTACTGAAGGTTTTAGAACTGGTCCTTCTAGTTCTAATTCCAGATACTGATGCCATGGTGGTTTAGGGCTAAAACTTCCTTTATTTAGATAAAGGATTATCTCTTTCATTTCAGTGTCCTTCTTATTCTCTTTATAGATAGACAATGCTAGGCATTCTTCTAATCTGTCTTCATAAACTGGTAGTTGAATATCATAGACATTATGAATATCCTCTATAAAAGAACTTGATTCTGGTGATCTGTATGGATGTTTCATAGCTTTGAATATATTGAAAGCAATCTGTATCTTCGTTAACTCTCGTGATTAATTCTCCTTTTGGACATCGATTAATGTTCTTCCTTTAGCTAGGAATGGTCGACCTAGAATAAGTGGCGCTGAATATCCTTCTTCCATTTCCATAACTACAAAGTCTACTGGAAAATAGAACTTGTCTACTTTAACCAATACGTCCTCAATAATTCCTTTAGGGTATTTAATCGATCTATCTGCCATTTGCAGAGTCATTTCAGTCTTCGTAAGCTTTCCTATGCCTAGCTTTCTATAATCCTCATAAAACATGAGATTTATACTTGCTCCAAGATCACATAGGACTTTGTTAAACAGAAATCCTCCAATTTCACAAGGAATTGTAAAACTACCAGGATCTTTCAGTTTATGTGGTAACTTATGCTGCAAAACTGCAGAACATTCTTCATTTAGGCATATATTCTCATATTCCTCTAATTTTTTCTTGTTTGATAGAATATCTTTCAGAAACTTTCCATAGGTAGGCATATTAACTAGAGCTTCGATAACAGGGATATTAATATGAAGATGACGAAAAGTATCAAGGAAACGAGCATACTTCTTATCAGTTTTTATTTTCTTAATTTGATCTTTAGGTGGGTAAGGTAAAGATTCTAAATCTATAACCTTTGATCCCAAAGTCATTTTCTCTTTTCCTTTCTCCTTAAACCTTTGAGTATTACTTGATCGCCAAGTATCATGATCTTGAGTTTTTTCTTTTAAAACATTCCCTGAATCAATCTCTACTTCAAATTCCTTCAGTTCTTCTTGTTTTTCATCCTTGTTTTCAGTATTATTTACTCTAACATGTTCCTTGAATAAAGTCCTTAAATCTTTATCCATAGGATCTTTCAAAATCCTAGGGATTTTTACCCATTTTTCACCTTCATTCTCAAGTTCCAAACTTCTATTCCTTTTCAAGAAATTCTCTATAATTTCTTCTTCCTCATCAGTGAATTCAAGTTCATTTTTAGTTTCATCATTCTTACCGTCTAAATCATTTTCTACTTCATTATTTCCGAAACTTTCTACTACATTACTATCACAGAGTTTTCTACTTCTGGTAACTACAGCATTTACCTCTCTTGGATTTCTTTCGGTGTTACTTGGTAATCCTCCTGGTGGTCTACTGTTTTTACGTTCACCTTCCCTACTCAAATGATCTTCCATATTCCTTAATGAGGCTTCTATCGTTCTCATTCTGGTATCATGTCCACTCATAGATGTTTTCATCGAACTCAAATCCTTAGAGACTGTACCTATAGAAGTCATCATTGTTTCCATATTTTTAGCTTGAGTAGACACCACACCCATCATATTTTCAATTAGTTTCTCCCATTTTTCAATCCCTTCTACCGGCTGAGTTGAACTTTGAGTTACTGGTATACTTTGAGTGGTGTGTTGAGGATAGGTTCTGGGTAATGATTGTAAATTCTGATTGGAGGTATCTCCCTGATAAACTTGATTATTAGACGAATTCCTATATGGAACTGGATATGGCGGTTGTCCTTGCTTACTAGGGTTTTCAGACCATCGAAAAGTTGGGTGGTCTCTTCTAATAGCATTAAACGAGTTTGAATAGGCATTGTTCAAATTCCTATCTTTCTTCAAGAAAACTTACCTCTTCTCTCGAGTATCCTGTTGGTTCTTCAATCCCTATTGGCATATTATCCTGATTTGAGTATTCAGTGGGTGTACTATTTTCCGAACTTAGGTTTTTGTTAGATTGTAGGCCATCAAATTTTCTACTCAAATTCTCCAAATGTGCTAGAACTTCGTATTAGATGTACATTCTCCTGCAAAGCTACTTTTTTCGGTGCTAGAACCGGTTTCCCACATTCTCGTTATTCTTGGAAATCTTTTCTATAGCATCGTAAGCTGTTTGTGCTTCACTCATCATTAAAGAACCACCACATGCATGATCTACATCAAGACGTGAGTCTTTTCGTAATTTACTTACGAGAAAAGTTGGATTTGCATATCTAAGGAATAACCATGGTCGGGACAATCTCTTAACAGTTTTTTGAATCTCTCCCAGGCATTCCCAAGCGTTTCTTCGGATCCTTGTCTAAAGTTAGCAACCTCGACTTTTAATTCCAAATTCCGTCCAGGAGTGAAATATTGTTTCAAGAATTCGGTTTGAATATCCTCCCACCTAGTAAGTGAATGATGTGGAAGAGACATAAACCAATCTCGTGCTCGTCCTTTTAGAGAAAAAGGAAACATAGACATCCTCGTTAATTCACGATGAGCACCTTGACTTTTGGCTGTATTGCACAATTCTTCAAAAAGATAGAGATGATGATGTGGATCTTCATCATCCTCTCCTAGAAATTGGGCTCTTGCGTCAATTAAACCAAAAAGATGAGATTTAATTTCGAAATTGTTTGCTCCTTCATTTGGTAAAAGAATGGGATTATTAGTCTGGTTCCTTCTTATGGTCTGATCACAAATAGGTCTCGGGTTTGGTGGGTTATTACGATTATTCTGGTTCCGATTCTGATTATTTCTATTATTATGATTTTGATTATTGTTAGGGTTAACAGGGTTTTGTCCATGCCCTGGAGTATGATCTAGCCTCTGTTCATTTGTTTCATCACTGATTTCGGCCATTCTCGTTTCTCGATTTGATGATGATTCGTGGTCAGGATTCCCCTGACTAGTATGACCACGTTTACTCTCTACTCTTAACTGCCTTTCATAAGTGTTTATGTCAGGCTTATAAGGAGTGAGCGGGGCCTTACCACTTCTGGTCATCAACTAACGAAAAGAGAAAATACTCGAAATTGATAAAAATTGGTAACTTACCTATAAGGTAAGTATCAACGAAAAATAGAAATGAGATAAGAAAAAGTGTTGACTTATTCTCGAGAATTTTGAGCTGATACAAGTAGTAACCAAAGACACAAAGAAAAATTAGCGACGTTCCCCGGCAACGGCGCCAGAAAGCTGACGGACGTTTTCTAGACTATTACAATCCTTACCGGCAGTGTACCGGGTCAAATTATAGTGCTAGTATAGTGAGTCAGGTGTCGAATCCTCAGGGAAACATGGTAATTCTTTTAAGTGTGGTTAAACACCAAACAACTATTATTATCTCGATCTAAATCGCAGGTTTATCATACGAGTCGCTACTATACTAATAAACAGAAAATAAATGCATAAATTAAAATTAAACTATTATAATATATATAAATACATAAATATATATAGTAATACATAAACAGTAAAATATATATATATATATATATATATATATATATATATAGATAGATACCGATATATTAAATACTAATAATTATTAAAGAACTAGCCAAGATATATGTAACTGGATTACTCAATCTTTTTAGTTTAATAGATGTGCTCGTTCTTCCTTTTTATTAGGTCCAATTGAATAAGTGAAACGGTGCACTCCTCACTCAACAGTTCTCTCACACGAAAGCGCATTTAACTGTTCTTATGTCTCATCAATCATGTCAATGTCATCCAAAAGATTGGGTCACTCCCGTTTTGTCATACGGCCAGAATTAAGGATATTGATTAGAACAGGTGAATTAACATAATTAGATCTTAAGTACAGATAATTTCAAGAAATGTTTCTCTTTTCAAAAGATAAAACAATTCTACCCCCGGGTAGGAAATAGGATTCCGTTGTCACGTTTTCACTCGGCCTTTTTTACCCTCCGGTTTTTCTATCTTTCTTTCTCATATCCTAACTTCACCGTTTAGTTCGTCGTTAGGTTATGGTGCGATTCATATTGGTTAATTACGTCAATACGAATATTTTCATTAAATTTCAAGTAGAAAAAGATTCATCAAATTCAATTTTTATCAATTTTAATTATAGTCATCATCCATTTTACCAAAAAGATCGAAATATTTCAATTACATATCTTGGCTAGTTATAGATTTAGCCTACTAACATTATAACAAAAAAAAAACATAAAAACAACAAACATAAAACTTTAGAATATTACCATGTTACAACTGCTGATTTAGAGGCCGTATTCTTCCGGAAATTACAACAACTTCTTCAACATTGAACCCCCGATAACCGTTCAAGCATTACAACGATACTACAGCTTCTACATTATTTATGGCAGAATGCCTACTAATATATACAAGATTACTACTAATTTAAGAGATTAGAAAATATATATTGGTACCTTCTTGATCTGCAATCTGCTTTGAATTTATAGGCGAAATTTTTTCAGGGCGGATCGATCCAAGGTGAAGCCGGATCGATCCGGGAATAAAAATTATTATCCACCGGATTATTCTCTGAAAAATCACATGCTAATCATCATTATGTTTCCAACTGACAAGCCGGATCGATCCGGGTAGCATTTTTTCACATCTTGATCTGAAACTTGATAAAATCATAACTTGAGCTCTGGATCTCCAAATGACATGATTCAAGAAGCGTTGGAAAGCTCTTGAAAAGATCTATAACTTTCATGAAGGACTCTTCTTCAGAAAATGCCTTTTTGATGGGCCATTCGTTTGTCGAAAATATAATTCGATAATAACGTTACGAATTGATGATCCACTTGAATTTTAAGTCTCGTGGCACTTTCTTACTTCCTTCAAAAGACATGTTTTTACTCCAAAAAGTGTCATCACCCGGGGTCTTGGTTTACCTAAAAATCTGCAATAAAATACCAAAAATACCCACGTAAATCTGACACGACACTCCGGTTACTAAACCGGTACAAAATTTATAACTTTTTATTACTTTTTACTAGATTTTTATAGTATTTAGATTTATTCATTACTATTAATATTTCATAAGATTATCGTTATAATTTCTTATATTTTATATAAAGAGTTGATAAAATATATATAATATCGTAATTTTTATCATATAAATGTTATACATCAGTAGGGCTTCTAAAATTCTTGTATTGATCTCTTCCTTTGTGTATACTATATTCAACAGGGTGAGCTCATCCATGATAGCATTAATTCTTGACTCCATTTGTTCAATGGTTTCATTTGATTTCATTTTGAAATCTTGTAGCCATTTGTTCAATGGCTACACTGACTTTGTTTTTCTTGATAGCATCAGTGCCTTCACAGATTAGTTGTAACTTTTCCCAAAGTTCCTTTGTAGTTTTTCAATCCTTCACTTTCATGTACATATTGCCATCCAAGGTTCTGTATATGATATCAATAGAAATATTGTTGAGGTATGCTCTTTTTCTATTTTCAGCACCGCACTCTCTTTTTGGCTTTGGAACATACTGAGTTTCACTGCCCATAGTTATGGCTTTTGTGATCTCCAGTGGTCCATCAGTCAGCACATCCATCATTTCATCATGTGTTGCAGCTAAATAAGCCTACATACGATGTTTATACTCATCAAAATGATCTAGAGAGCACATCAACATAGTCCTAGCATATTGATTGTTATCCATCATGCAAAGCTTTTAAAATCAGAAACTTGAAAAGTTTTCAAATTATTTTCACAAGCACAACAAGTAGGATTACTTCAAAACAGAAGCACTGCTCTGATACCAATTGTTGGACCCTTGAAAAGGCTTTGGTTAAGTTTAGAGGGGGTGAATAAACTTAACACTTAAAAATTTTGGAGTTAACAAACTCAAGAAGGTCGAGAGCTCATCGATCGCCAAGATAAGAGCCGACCACTCCAAAAGTCTCGTTGACTGTTGATATAACTGAATTTGTTGCAGCGGAATATATTTAGTTTAAGCCTTATTACTTGTTGTGAAAAGAATGATACTAAGTATTGGATACTCAGTAGTGTAAGTGTGTTATTCAGTTGCTAGTTTCAGTAGGTTGATGTGATCAGTATCCTAAATGCAGAAAGTAAGTGCAGAAAGTAAGTAGGCAAATTTTATAGTGGTTCCAGGTGGTGTAATCCTGTCATTCCACTCTTCTCCTGTGATGTTGGAGGAAATTCACTAGAGATCTTTGAGGTTTCCGTTACAAAAATCCCTAAGCTGCTTGTCCTTCACCAATGACTATGGCTTCACAAACTGAAATCTAGAAACATGTAGGATTGCTGCTTCAAAGTCTTCCACAGGTCCTTGAAGGGTAGGATTGCCTCTTCACCAGTTCCACCACACACACAACAGTTCTTGACACCCAAAAGATGCTTCTCTGTCTTCAGAAGGTTTCTTGTAAAAGAAAGATTGAATTAAATAAATGATTCGGTTGTCAGCAGCTTGATCAGGATGAGATGATCAGCAGATTGTTGTCATCAAGTGTGTATACTTGATGTAACTTGATAGCAGGTTACACTTGATGAAATTACTTGATCAGTAAGTTTAAGCTCAGTGTATGTCAGTAGGGTGATTTTCTTGATTTAACTTGACAGCTTCGAATAGATTATTTGTGCTTCTTAATTTTCATCTATATCTCATCACTTGTATCTGAACTAGGAGTTTTCTATTTATAGGTGAGAATCATGTGACTTATGTTTGAATTTCAAACATAGCCGTTTTAGACTTGTCTCCATCTTGACTTGCTTTTGTCACTGTTCATAGGACTGACACTATCAGTCAGCTTTATGTCAGTTTCCAGACTGTCCACCCTTTGACTTGTATCCATTGGATAAAGCTCTGGATCTTTCCAACATTCTATCTGACCATTGATTTGTTTACAAAATCAAGGCTTGTAATCCATCATTATCCTTTTAATCTTCCAATGTAACCTTTGATTAAATTGAGAATTATACTCAGCAAATATCTAAAGTATATCAACTCTCTTTGAAGTACATATCACATCAGTGAGTTTAAATCATTGTGTTTTAATAACAATTCAGCTGACTTCTTCTCATCTAACTTTTTATAGTGAAGTTAGAGTACACCATTTTAAACATAACTAAGTTCCAATCACCACTTAATATATGGAACTTAGACCATGTACACAAGGTGTATGTAATCAGTTTTGGTCATCACAGACATCCCTAAATTTTGATTCCATATCCTTGACTTTAAATACTAAGTTTGATCCCTTAGCCGTCAATAACTGATTTTGAACCCTCAGCCTTTAGTCTTCAGCAGGTCCCTAGTAAGTCTACTGACCTAGACACTCTACTAACCTAGACAGGCCTACTGATAAAGTCAGCTAGCCTTTTTACAATGCTTGTTTGATCAAACCTATACAAAGATCAAACTCTAATAAACCTATACATTTGGTCTAGACATCTTTTTGCCTTTGCTCTATAATAGCTAGTCTGGCACTCATCATTAAAACTTCAAATATGTCCAACATAACCAATACAATTTTTAGAAATATCTATAATTCTTAACATCCCCCCTCAAACAAAATATGGGTATAACAACTACATTTAGTTTGCTTCTGAAAGTAGAGAGTTGTGGTGCTGGTAAGGCATTTGTCAAAGCATCAGCAGTCTGCATAGTAGATGGGACATACTGGATTGATAGTCGTTTGTCCAAGACATGATTTCTGATGTAACAAATGTCAACCTGTATATGTTTAGTTCTAGCATGGAACACTAGGTTTTGAGCTAGGAAGGTAGCACTTAGATTATCACACCAGGCCACTGGTACAGCAGGTAGACTAATCCTTGTTTCTTTCAATAACTATTTGATCCAAAACATTTCAAAGGACAGATTGGCCAATGACCAGTATTTTGACTTTGTGACATCACATTTTGCATTTTAGAACTCCAAGAAACTAGAGAATCTCCAACGTTAACATAGTAGCCTACATATGATTTCTTGTCTGGAGGGTAGCAAGCCCAATCTGCATCACTAAAACCATAAAGATGTAGTGTTCCTCTGGACCTGAACATAATCCCATACTTCAAAGTAACTTTAACACACCTTAAAAGCCTTTTAACAGAAATCCAATGATCCTTAGTAGGATTCAGCATATATTGACTTAAGTAGTTCACTTAATATGCTATATTAGGTCTGGTACAGGTCAAATACAGCAGCCCACCTACTGCACTCCTATAGACAGTAGGATTTTTCATAGGTTCACCCTGATCAGGTGTTAAGTGATGACCAGGAACCATAGGTGTGTCACAGGGTTTGGGATGATCTAACTGCAGTCTCTTTAACAATTGGGAAGCATAATGGCCTTGTGTTAAGAATAAACCATCAGCATTTCTATAAGCTTCCATGCCAAGGAAGTGTGAGACTGGTCCAAGATTTTTAAGAGAAAATCTTGAATGAAGCATTTGAATAAACTTTTGAATCAGAGACTGAGAATTACGTGTGACCATGTAGTCATCAACATAGACAATGACTTACAAAAGCTATTTTCCAGTCCTTAGAATGAATAGTGATGAGTCTGCTGCAGATTGTTGAAAGTTCCACTATATCATTTGAGATCTTAGTGCACCAAACCAATCCCTAGGGGTTTGTTTGAGACAATAAAAGGCCTTCTCGAGCTTGCACACATATTGAGGTTTGTCTTTATCTACAAAACCCTCTGGTTGATACATGTACACATTTTTAGTTAAAGGGCCATCTAAAAAGGCATTGTCTATATCAACTTGATGAATGTGCCAGTTCAGATTCACTGCTATGGCTAGAACAACTCTAATTGTGGATAACTTGGCAACAGGACTAAAGGGGTCTGTGAAGTCCACTCTATAGGTTTGATGAAACCCCTTTGTCACCAACCTAGCCTTGTGCTTTAACACAATCCCATCTAGTTTCAATTTGAGTTTAAAAACCCATATGCAGCCTACTAGGCTCTGATCTCTTGATGGTGGTACCAATGTCCATGTCCCATTTCTTTGTAGGGCCTCAAACTTGATGACCATGGCTTGTCTCCACTCAGGTTAAGTCAATGCATCTGAAACTCTAATTGGTTCAGAAAGGTGATTAGGTAGCACAGTGGATTGAATTTGAGCTGAATAGGGCGTAGGTTTAAATATACCATTTTAGAACGTGTTTCCATAAGGTGAACTTATGTTGGTTGTGTATTTGGTATAGGTTCAATGACATTGTGCTGATTAGACACCGAACTCATATCAGTAGGTGAGGATGGACTTTGCAGTGATGGACTTTGTGAACTTTGTGGTGAAGGTGATGGACTGTGTGGACACTGTGGTGAAGTATTTGTGGAGCTAGACACAGTATATGAAGAGTGTGAATCAGGATTTTGTGTGTAAATCAGGAAAAGGGAAACTGGGGGAAGAAGGTTGTACCTTTTGTTGTGCAGGACTTTGTGCTTGCTCTACAGACCCTCCTCAGATGTGCCAATATCAGATGCTGATTCTGGATTAGAGACTTTAGGAACAAGAATAGAAAGAGAAATAAGAAGAGCAGGTTAGTGTGTATTTCCCTGTGAAGGCCATGTGTGAATCCTTCCTTGAAAGGAAACTCATTCATTAAAGACCACATTCCTTGTAATGAACACCCTACCAGACACATCAAGGCACTTGTAACCTTTATGGTTAGGACTGACACCTATATAGGTGCATTTGCTAGTATGAAATCTAAACATTTTTTAGAAGAAAGGTCTTAAATGAGAGAAACAAATACAACCAAAAACCTTATGAAACTTATAGTCATGTTTCTTTTTATACAGAATCTCAAATGGTGACTTGTTCTTTAAGACAGGAGTATGTAATATATTAATCCAACACACAGCTTCTTGAAAACAATCCCACTAAAATCTCAAAGGAAGGGAGGTTTGTGCAAGTTGCGCAAGCCCTAACTTAACAATGTGCCTATGTTCACTTTCTGCTCTACCATTTTGTTGGTGAGCATGGGGACAAGGATGTCTGAACTGCATTACTTGATTTTTTAGGTAGGTTTCAAGGTTTCTATACTCCCCCCCAATCTGACTGCACACATTTGATTTTTGTACCAAACTGATTCTCAACCATTTTTTGAAACTGAATGAAAGTGGAATAAACTTCAGACATTGATTTTAATGGGAAAATCCATGTGAATCTGGACCAATCATCAATAAAATGCATATAATATAAAAACCAGACACATATTTAATAGGAACATGACCCTATACATCAGAGTGAATTAAATCAAGAACATGTGAGGCATGAGAATTAGAGTTAAAATAGGGCAGGGCATGGCCCTTACCAAATTGACAGGCATTAGGATCCTTATTAGGATTAACAGCACTCACATGAGCATTTAGGGAAACAGGTTTTGACTGAGAAGTAGAATTCTTGAGTTTAGAGTGAAGGGATGTCTCATTTGGAGCCAGAATCTGATAAATCCCATCGTCGAGTGTTCCTTGCAGTTGACTTGTCCTTCACATAACAAGAAATGGGTGTAAATTCAACAGTATTATGATTATCATAAAGAAACTTAGAAAAATTGATCAGATTCTTAGGAATGAGGGGAGCATGTAGTTTGTTTTTAAGAAAAAGGTGGTGTGTGGACATTGTGTAAGAAATTTTGTTTGGCCAATGTGTAAAATAGGCAATTTCTCACCATTCCCAACAACTAAAGATTCAGAACCATTATAACGTGAGCTGAGATGGAGATTATTGAGATCAACATGATTGGATGCTCCACTATCAATATACTAGAAAGAATCTCCAACTGGCTAAGGTGATGCAATGTAGGCAGATTCTTGTTTTTTATCACCACCACCAGAAGTGCTGGTAGGAAGGACAAAATCTTCCTCAAACCTATGCCAACAAGAAGTGACTATATGCCCTGCTTTACCACACAGCTGGCATACCATTTTTTTCCCACGATAACCTCCAGAGCTTCTTCCACCCCCATTTCTGCCTTTACCTCTTCCTCCTCTTCCAATGTTCCTTCCTCTGCCACCATTTCCTTGTTGATTAGGTGGTCTGTTTCCTAAATTTTCATAATATTTGTTTCTAATTTGTTGTCCCTGAGCAAGATGAGCAGTAGGTCCAGAACCAGAATACCTAGCAATGAGTCACTCATGAGTCATGAGTTGTGATTGAACATCTTGCCAGCTTAATAAACCAACCCTAGAAGTGATGTTGACAATAACAGACTCATAATCTCTATCTAGTCCTCCTAATATGGCCAGAATAAGTTTAGACTTGGTAATTGGATACCTTGCAGCTAGTAAATTATTAGAGTAAGACTTCATTTGAGCTAGGTAGTCAGACATAGATATAGACCATTTCGAGGCTTTGGATAAGGCATCCTTATATTCAAGCATTTTGGACTCAGATGTTCTGTTAAAGTGGGTTTCAAGAGTATTCCAAACCTCATGTGATGTTGTACACCCAATAACTTCACCTAATGCTTGTTCTGTCATTGATCCAAGCAGCCAACCCATTAACAGATTGTCTTTGGTGTTCGAATCATCATTCATCATCTGTAATGTAGGGTTTTGAAAACCAGATCGTTGACAAGAATCATTCAAAGGAGGACTGGAACTGAGTAGGTGATCTTCAAGTTTATACCCTCGAATAATAGGTAACACAGTGTAAAGCCACAGCAAGTAGTTATTTTGATCCAGCTTCACGGTACATGTCTGATTCAGATTGTTAGAAAATGGTAGATGTAACAATGGTGAGGTGGGATTTGAGCTGGGAGATCCAAAAAATGGAGGAACACGCATGGTGGTTTTCAGATTAATGTTAGGAGATTCTGGTCTAACAAACGAGTTTCCAGCTTGGGAGTTTAGAGAGTGAATACCTGAACTCATAACAGGGATTCCGGTGACCACTCAGTCGGGAAAGAAATGGAAACTCGCAGGAGAAGAACCGATGTTGAGTCTAGTGGTCTGAGTGTCACTTTGAGCATTTCTCCAAGATTTGGAATAGCATAGATGGCAGCTTGAGGCTGAGTCCCGGTTGAGCTAGTGTCTCTGGGAGCACCATTTTCAGAGCTTCCTGTTACAAGAGCACTGGTGGTCGCCATGTAAAAATCTCAGCTCTAATACCAAGATAGAAAAGGACAAAACATTTATCTTATGGAAATCTTTCTCATAGATTTTGGGTACAGAATATTCAGCCTTATATAAATGGTTGTGTACAAACAGACAAACAGAATACACTTGGCACATTGTGTAGGATGTAATATCGCCGGACCAATCATAGATTGACCCGATTACGCAGTGGAATAAATATCTGATCTAGATCTAAACGAACAAAATACATGAATAATAAATCTAACCTACGAGGGGGTTAGATTACCAACCTTTATATGGTGCAAAACGCCAAGAACAAGGTCAATCCAAACCAAGCTAGTTGAGAGCCTAGTTGAGAAGCCAAAGTCTTCCAACGTGTGTCTCCAAGCACCACCAGATGGATGGTGTTTCAAGCCGCCGGACCTCCTCGATATGCTACCTTATAAAACCTGAAGTTTTCTAAAACTCGAACCCAAAGTACCCAAGGTCGAAAATTCTAACCCTTGATACTTCCCAATATTTTGAAAATAATGTGTTACAAAAGGCTTGGGAGAACTCTCTTTATATAGGAGAGTAATCCTTGTCCTCCAAGGATTTAATAATTAAAAGATAGTATTAAATTAATCATTAATTTAAATATAAGATAAATATAATATATATATCCCAAACAAATTTGGATAAATAATATTATTATCTAATATTCCATGATTTATCACTTAACAAATAAATGATTAAATCATATATTAAATAATTATCCAAGAAAACTAATTTCCCAACAATTAATTAATACTTACAAAAAGCGCCCAAAAACCCGAGAAATAAGGGCCACACGCATTTTACTCATATTGGGCCGAGTCCATGAAAAAAATTATTTTCCATGTATTTAATTATCTAGTCCAACTAAATAATTAATCCACATATCGATTAAATAGTCCAATCCAACTATTTAATTGTAATTGAGGTGAAACGACGAGAAAACGTATATGCTATATTAGGAGTCACGTCAGGGACCATGGACCCATATTCAAGAGTGCTTACAATAAATTGAATAAAATTATTAAATCGGACGAACAATAATATTCAATCTATTAATTTCGTGATTACACCACCATAAACCAAATCGAACTCGGCGAGTATAGATATAAACTTACACTCAACTATGAGTTATAAGGTGTCCACTGATATAATCATTACGTACGGATAAATCCTCCATAGACTGTTCATTTCGATTCGGGATATCTCCGTAGACCCTTCTCGAAACATCTTATCCTTATTTACCATTAACCCCCTAGTGATCAATTAGTTCATAACTAATATAATATGAACTGGCGCCATCGATTAGTTTCTAGGATTAACAAATAAGGGTACTGTCTGTGTACTTCCCGAGGGAAGGAATGGATTCCATATCTGTGGTAGCACAGACTACTTACTCATCCTAAAATAGAGCCAACGAGAAGTGTTGAACCACATATTACGAAGTGATCCTTACTAACGCATCAAACCCTATCCTAGTCTAAGCAGTCGTCTGTGATCACCTCAGGATTAAGATTAATCCATATATGATCATCTTGTGATTCGATAAGACTTCTCGATCATGGAATTATATCGAGAACTCAAATCAAATCGGTCCAGCCCTATATGATTATCATCATATATAAATGCCCCACTAGGTACCCTATTATCGACAGTCCGGATAAGACTGTCACTCCTAAAGTGTTCTGGGCGCATTATTAGCAAATTAATCTTGAGACCCGTACTCAGATTAATAAATGCTATGGACTAATTTAATTTTAAGTATATCTCACTAACTCAATCCTCTTGTGTATAGCCATACACTGAGTTATGTGATTACATAAACGAGGTACTTAGGGTTTTCAGTAGTGTCTTAATTATAAGCATACATGCATATAATAAGATGAATTATTATTCTGTCATAAAAATAATTAGATAATTGTCTTTCGGGCACTACACCTAACAATCTCCCACTTGCACGAAAGTCAAGTGGATTAATTGTTTTAGAACACACCCTTTATATCTATATCTACAACATTCTCCCACTTGCTCAAAACAAGTGAGACATATCCCCAAGATTCATACCCTCCAAGCGCATCTTAGTAATTCATCCTTCCAAGCACGACCGGAGTGTGCCGCCGCAGGGTGTAGGTCAGTGACCCGGCGCGTACTTAGAATCCGATTACCATGTCACTCGGTACACTGATCAGGTAGGTTGGAGGCTTGAGTCAATCTTTAGGATCGAAACGTCCCTTTTCCATCTAATCCGGTGGTACGATTTCAATATGCATATGACCTCTAAGGATTGCAAAATACTTATGAGCTACCTCTCCAATGTTTTCACAATGAAGTGGTATTGGCATACTGGATAATTCTTTATCACATGAGTAAACACTGAGACCGAGATCGATTTAACGATCATCCTCAATCTGACCTTAAGCCAGAATCAGTGTTATCACTTATATTCTAGTTTGCACCTGAATATACTAGCATATTATTCCTCATTCTCCCAAAGAGACTTGAGGATTCACTAAACATCCTATTTAGTATTCATCCGCAGGTTTAGACAAGCATTCCTGAGAGGTAGGGTAGACTACATCGTTGAATGTTGCATTCCTCTATGCAAGAACATCTTAACCATTGAGATGGATGAATAGGATTGCCAATTGCTTATTTTCGAGAATTCGAGTGAGTCAAATTCTTTAGAAAATAGCCTGATGGCATGTTAGCCTCTGACTTTAGATAACACACCCATGTTGTTTCCAACAATTTCAGTGTTACCATTCATAAACACTAATCTACATACTACTTTACTAATATTGATGCCCAGTCTACGAAAGACTTATCAACATGCTGGTCATGTCCACATATTAAAAAAATATATGACTTTGAAATGACCTAGATGTTTGCTTTAATCCTCAAAAGATATAAGCTATGGCAGGCATCCTGCCAAAGGTTCTTTCTGAATAAATTACGATATCGTTAGTCTAGCAAAAAGGTCTTAGGAATCACCCCTATTTTTCGCTTTGTAATGAATCTATCATTTGTTCCTAGCTAAACCCATACATTCGAATGAGTTCGATTCCGTTGTTCGGCAAGGAAGTCTTAGGAATCACCCTTATTTCACCTTTACGACGAAATCAAGCAAGAGGCGAGTGGTAAGAGAGATCACGGTCCGGTTAACTCTCTACCTTTTAGGGAATCACCCTAAATTACTCGACTTTGCGTTGAAAGTTAAACTTTCCTATTCATTCGACTCTTCTCCGTGTAGTTCCAATTACTCCCACTGGTCCTGAGATACTCAGGTGGTTCTAGAAGAGTTTCAACAGAACTAGGGTATCAGTCTTCATTCATAGGGTTATGGCTTTTAAACCATCCTCTATGATCAGGATCCTATACAGCCCACGAAGGACTATAGGTCATCAATATACCCTATAGACCGTAAGGTCCTGCAATGGGTAATGGACAAACCATACTCCCACTGCGTTCGGGGTGGATTGATATACTGATCTAGTTTAGTAGTTTTTATTAGTGTTATCACCAACTTCTGGTGTTGGATGTGGACTGAACAAATCAGTTAGTAACATATTGAGTACAAATACTTAAAGATCCAAAGCTGTGATTTATAGACTCTATCAGACCGAGTTTGACAGTATAACCGTCATTCTCTGGTTTTTCGAGTTTTATAATCAACCTTTACTCAATGTATTAAGATATTTCACGCTCTAAACGTTTACGCAATATATTTGCGGAAGTGGGGTGAACCGAATTCACTCTGTATCCACAAATGTGTAGGCATCTTCTAGATAGACTTCTCGGTTTCACATGATAATGTAAGCCGTTATTTTTGCAACTAATATCTTAAATGAGTTAAGCAGTGTATCGTAGCACATCAATAACTATATAAGGCAAATTTATGGTGTATCCCTTAGTGAAAACATTCCACTGGGAGGTAGGCCGAGCATCAGTCCCGAAGACTATGCGAAAGCCTATACTTGAGTATGGAATACCCTATCTCTAGTGAAATCAGAGATTCCTCCTAATATTTTGGATAAACTTATTGGAGTTTCGAGTAGTTGTCAGACTAGATGTCACTACTTGAAAAAGCTCCTACTAGCTTGTATCTTTCATATGACCCCGAAGGTCGATATGAACAAGCTATGTAACTTCTTTAAATCTATTACCCTTTTGCCGATTGAAAGGAAACTTAGGCATTGTTCCTTTGAGACAGGGTTCCTTTGACTGGGAGATAGGAATCACCCGAAGCCAGTCTGTAGATCTTGTCGTTAGAGAATATGCACTAATTAATAGTATATAAAGAAGTGTTTATCTAAATACGGAAACCATTTGCGTTTATATTGTTTAAGATGTGTTACATATACATATTCAGCATTTCTTAATGGTTCTGACTTTATCAAACAAAAGTCCTAGTCTTGGGTTCGTATATTTAATGTTATATTCATCATCAATAAGACAAACAAATTATCCTATTGAAAATGAATACGCTCGCTCCAACAAATCCAAATCGGAAAATGAATTTTTCGTGATACTCAAGAATTGAATCGAGATTCATTTCCTTATATCACTCCCACTAGTCTATCTGAAATAACTGCCCGTTGTCTATTTTATTTATCATTTAATGCAAAGCTACCTAGTTCTTCCAAAGAACTTAGCTTTTGAGAAAATTGCTAAGGATGCATTGGTCAGTGATCCGAAATCACTTTCCTTATCCTCTAATTTCCAATTTATTAATTTTCTGGTTTAGCCTTAAAACTACTTAGTTTAGATGACTAACACGTATATACATTCTTTCCCATTCTCGACTTTCCTTAAATGGAAACAGTCTTCAACTGGCAGTTCGTTTGAGTAGACACTACTCTTGAACTATGGGATGTCTATTGATAATGTAACTAGCTTTGAATATTCAATTTTTCTAATCGACAAATCATAAGAGCAAAGCTCCCACTAGTTTATTGGTTCCAAATACCGTCTAACTAGTGACACTTTGTATTTATGATTTTTCAAAGATTAGATCATCACCTAGAACTAAGCTCCCACTAGTTTATCAGTTCCAAATACTGTCTAACTAGCAATGTTGTGTTCATGATGTTTCAAATTAAGATTATAAAATCTCCAGAACTATGCTCCCACTAGTTTATCAGTTCCAAATATTGTCTAACTAGTAACGCTTTATTCTCATTTTTTCAATGAATGGAAAAACTCTTGTGCAGTCTATTACACATTTCTAATGATTCAGAAAAAAACAATCATGAGACTAAGGCTCCCACTAGTTCATCGGTTCCAAATAAGCAAACGCCTTATGTATGATTTTCCAATTTTTCAATTAGAATTTTTTCCCGTGTAAATACACCTTTTAAAAGTCACTAAATGAATTTATCTGATAGTCCTATATCATCTTTTGTAAACTAAGTATGGTCGTCTCTCGTTCAACACGAGTGACATCCGTGACATATCTATAATATGACACTTAAGTTTTTAAAGGCTCAAGGGAAAAATATCTTCCGAAAATATTAACTGCATTCTTTTGATAATTACAACGTACTTGTTACTTCCACATTTTTAATGAAGTCCTATTACTAACAGTTTAGTAGCCTAGAGATTAAAGTTGTAAAATAAGCATGACAGAAAGTTAAATTCAAAAAATAAATTTTCACTACTAGATTTTTATTTTAGGAATAATAAACTTGTTAAAAGTCTATCCTACCATTCCAAGGATTTAATCTCACACCTCAGTGCCGCCTTAGGGTAGGTTAAAGAGGTGACGATCAAACTGAGACAATCTCTCTCAATGATTAAGCTTCAAGAATTGAACATCTCACGGGAATCAGACATCCCGGACCTTAATCGTTGATTACCTTCCTTTTTCTAGCCTAGATATTTCGAAAATATCCATAAAGAGTGTGACCTACTTTATCAGATCTCAAAGTACGCCCCAAGTATGCCGCCGTAGGGACGGTCAGTGACTCAACGAGTACCCGAAATACAATCCTTTTGGAAACCAAGCCTTGAATTTTGATAGGAGTGAACACCACCCGCAGGGGGCCGGAATCAGAGCGGCTCGAGGCGTCACCCTTCTCTCACGTGCTTGCATTTATAGTAGAGGTTGTGGGGTTGGTTGTCGCCTTCCCCGCTCCCACTCAATAATTTGAAAAAATGGGGGGTTTACTAATTACGGTTTCGGCCTTGACAATAAGAAACAATAAATCAAAGTACTCCGAACAGGGTCGGTGAATCGATATGATCCCAGGATATCGACGAAAGGATCAATAAGAGCGGAAAAACCTAACCTAACTAAGCAGCAGTCTAGGAAGAGGGCCAAGAACAACTCTACGCTTTGCTCAAAAACGCTGATACGCTCTCGAAAGGGGGTCCAATCTCTACGACAAAGAGATCACACGCTCGCAAGCGATGTTCTTGATCAATCACAGACCAAGGGAGAAGAGAAAAATCTCAATTTCATTATAAAGATTTCATCATTGATTGCTTTTAATATTACAAGTAGAATGTCTTTATTTAGTCTACAAAAAAAAAGACTTACAATCTCATAACCGATGTGGGATAAATTACAATGTAATTCTCGCCACTTTATTTTGTAACAAATCTAACTCAACCCTGATAAGCCCAAAAGGCTATTATTTGCTAAAAATAAACACCTGGCCCAATATACTAACATATGGACAACTTTTGACATGGGCCTAAGGCCGTTTTATTCATTAAAACACCGAAAACTAAAATAAACAAAACAAATAAAATGTCTCGGGACAGATCACATCATTCCCTCCCGGTTGGAAAGGATTCGTCCTCGAATCAACAGGACGTCATAGAAGTCAGCATCAGAAACCAATCCCGAACAATCCACAAAAAACATCAATGCTATGCCGGGATCAAATATACGACGAAGTGAAAACCCCAAATCAACCTGATGCGAAAATGACGACGTGTGCAGCAACAATGAGACAGAAGAACAGAATTGTGGCCTGACAAAACTGTGGGCGAAACATGGTGTGGCAGCAATATAACTAGAGCAATGCAATATCGGAGCCTCATCAATACATGCAGCAAAAGGATCAGCAAAATGATGCGCCGGCTTCCCACCAAGAACCACCTGGGAAAGATCAACTAAAGGGACAACAAGTGGTCGCCTTGGACGTATCCAAGTGGCTAGTCTCCACCTCATATGGAAGATCATCTTGGACCGCAAAGATAAGTCAAAACCTCATTTGGTGTACCAAGAACTTCCTCATGCTCAACAAAGACTCTCAACATGACCATCAACAAAGGCCTCATCAACGTGAACTATCTCATCCACAACTAATTCCTCATCACTCTCCACTACTTCTTCCACAATCTCATTCTCCTCGGTGATTGCATCTGCCACCAGACTCTTGGACTACCTCCTCTTGAATGTTAACACTCTCTTCGTTGTTTGCTTCAACCAAGGCTTTTTCCATTTCGGAATCACGTTTCAAACGAGCTTCCTCATGTGCAGCTGCCAGTTTGAGTTGATCTTTGTGGGCATCTTCGGGGGATTAGGAACGGAGTGTAAGTCTCATCTTCTTATGGCGCAAGGTGTAGCTATTCAAATACACATCATACGTAACCCTCCTATCATATTGCCACGGTCTCCCAAGTATGATATGACAAGTATGCATAGGGACTACATCACAAAAAACTTCATCATCGAGCCAACCAAGATTAAAAGAGATTAAGGCATGTTTGGTAACTCGTAGTTGACCAACATCACTGAGCCCTTGCAACGTATATGGTTGAGGATGAGGTGTCATAGGAATAGATAAATTGGAGACAAAACCAGCACTTATAACATTGACACAGCTTCCCGCATCAATTTTCATTAAGCAAAGCTTCCCACTAATCCAACACCTCGTATGAAAATTATTTTCTCGGTGCAAATCATTCTCCACGTTCACAACACTACTCAAGGATTTATTTAACACAAACATCTCTCCTTTCAATGATTCATAGCCTCACAGATACCTTAGTTTTCACAAACTTTTTTGACAACAGAATTTCACAGGTGTGAAAATTTTCACACCTGGGTGTCAAACCCACGTATTTAAACACCAAAATACTACGAATCTGAAAAAACTCAAATGACAAAAGTTGTAGAACAGAGTGTTTCCTAAAGGATGTCAAAATTTCAGATTTTTTGGAGTTATAGAAGTTGATCAAACAATCATTCTTCAGAAACTGATGCAATCTGTCAAAAATTTCCAAATTGATAGCCGTGACTTAAGGTGCCGATTCCATTAAAACTATAGAGAATTTTGCAAATATCAAAAGACAAAACAAAAGTTGTAGATCTACAAATTTCCTATAAGTTCACCAATTTTCAGTTAATTGTAATTCTTTTAACCCACTGAAAACGAATTCAAACAATGATTTACTGCTGCAGTTTTTCTGGACAGATTGTTCGGAGTAATCAGCAGTTTTAGGCAAGATTTGTGTTGAATCTGGATTGGGTTTAAAGAGAGAAATTGTACCAAGAGATGTTTTGTATATGTGGTAAAAAGTGCCGAATTTTTTGAGTTGTTTTGGTTAGGGAACGAAGTGATACAAAAAACGGGATCTGGAAAATAATTAGGGTTCTTGGGATGGAGGTTTTAAGAATCTTCAAGTTTTCCGGGTAGGATGGATGGAGATTTGAAGATTTTGGATGTTCTTGGGAGAGGGTGGACGAAATTAATGACCAAAAAACAAGGAACTAAATTTTTTTTTTTTGAATAAGAAAATTAACAAAGGAAAATAAACGGGGATATTTGATACCTTTGTCGCTGAGCTCTGCTACCAACTGACGCGATACGATCCCAGGATATCGACGAAAGGATCAATAAGAGCGGAAAACCCTAACCTAAGCGAAAGCAAAGATCTAGGAAGAGGGCCAAGAACAACTCAACGCTTTGCTCAAAAACCTGATAAGCTCTCGAAAGGGGGTGCAATCTCTGCGACAAAGAGATCACTCGCTCGCAAACGATGTTCTTGATCAATCACAGACCAATGGAGAAGAGAAAACACTCAATTTCATTATAAAGATTTCATCATTGATTCCTTTTAATATTACAAGTAGAATGCCTTTATATAGGCTGCAAAATAAAAGACTGACAATCTCCCAACCGATGTGGGATAAATTACAATGTAATTTTCGTCACTTTATTTTGTAACAAATCTAACTCAACCCTAATAAGCCCAAAAGGCTATTATTCGCTAAAAATAAACACCTGGCCCAATATACTAACATATGGACAACTTTTGACACGGGCCTAAGGCCGTTTTAATCATTAAAACATCGAAAACTAAAATAAACAAAACAAATAAAATGTCTCGGGACGGATCACATCAGTCGGTTAAGTAGGCAAGCCTACGCCGTCTTATTCGTTGGAACATATGTGATAGTCTAGGCTAATCCGGCAGGAGAAGCCCCGTTTAGCCCGAAGGCTTATGGGCTATGCTAAGTCTTGTCGAACTACTGCATCGTACATCACACATGGAGGGGAGTCGATTGAGACGAAGCTCGGTTGAACTTGCCCAACCATGGTTACACCATTCCGAACCCATGTACTAAGATTTTCCGATTTCTAAAATGTCAACCAAAGCGTAATCTCGTTTCAGTTTAAGGTGGGTTCACCGAGAAACCATCACCGAAAACTCAACGATTTATCTAAGTGGGATTCACCGAGAATCCATCACTAAAATCGTAATGATTGACAAAACCCGGGTCCTCGGTTTTTATAATTAGTTACTTAATTTTAATTAACTACCACATATTAATTAAAACAAGTATGTTAACTAATTAATCGAGTTATACATGCCTAATTTAATTCGAAATTAAATTTCTACGTGTATGCATTGGAGTGGAATCATGAAGATGCATGTCATGGCAATTTCCGGTTATATCACACAATTTTCGATCATACACGAAAAAAAATTAACGGAAAAGGAAACACCGAGATGGACCGTTGGTACCCCCGACTAACCTATTTTCTAAGGAAAAGTAAAAGAACTTAAACTAATCTTCGAGTCTTGATCTTCGAATCTTGGGCTCGAACCGCCGAATCACGAACCACGAACACCGAGAGGAGAAAGGCTTTTTAAATTAAATAAATCCAATTTATTATAATTAAAACCTTTTAATTAAATTATTATTTTTTTGATATACGGATGTATTAAAATTATTCCAGAAATTTTTTTTATTTTTTATTTTCTGCCAAAACGGCAGATTTTATTAAAAAAAACAAATTAAAAAAAAATGCAGCCGCCGAAAAAATTAAACCCTAGACGAGGGTTATAAAAAAGCAGACTTATAGCGACGCTTTTCAGCGTCGCAGAAAGTCCTGTAGTGCAGATTTTAATTAAAAAACAGGTTTTTAACCGTTTCTCCTCGTTCATATCTTGGGTTTCGTCTTGTTCTTCATCTTTTCACCAAGATCTTCATATTTCGAGCCTGGAATATATAAAATTACAACAAAGATGCTATTTTTTTTTACATAAAATTCGATTGACATATAAATTAAATACAAATCTTATGCTCAATTGTTACTAAATAAGAGAGCTACAAAATAGATCTACGGGTAAACAATACCAACCCCAATCCATCTCATCAACCACAACATTCACAAGCATACAACATGATATATTTCGAATTCATAAAAAAAACGAAATAAAAAAAACATCTAAAACATGCTTTTCCACTCCTAGATCTAAAATTCACATACTTTGATCGTTAGATCAAAGGCTCTGCTACCACTTGTACGATGTAATATGCCGGATCAATCATAGATTGACCCGATTACACAGCGGAATAAATATCTGGTGTAGATCTAAATGAACAAAATACATGAATAATAAATCAAACCTACGAGGGGGTTAGATTACCAACCTTTTTATGGTGCAAAACGCCAAGAACAATTCTTCCAACGTGTGTCTCCAAGCGCCACCAGGTGGATGGTGTTTCAAGCCGCCGGACCTCCTCGATATGCTACCTTAGAAAACCCGATGTTTTCTAAAACTCGAACCCAAAGTACCCAAGGCCGAAAATTCTAAGCCTTGATACTTCCCAATATTTCGAAAATAATGTGTTACAAAAGGCTTGGGAGAACTCTCTTTTATATAGGAGAGTAATCCTTGTCCTCCAAGGATTTAATAATTAAAGATAATTATTAAATTAATCATTAATTTAAATATAAGATAAATATAATATATATCCCAAACAAATTAGGATAAATAATATTATTATATAATATTCCATGATTTATCACTTAACAAATAAATGATTAAATCATATATTAAATATTTATCCAAGAAAACTAATTTCCCAACAATTAATTAATACTTACAAAATGCGCCCAAAAACCCTAGAAATAAGGGCCACACGCATTTTACACATATTGGGCCGAGTCCACGAAAAATTTCTTTTCCATGTATTTAATTATCTAGTCCAACTAAACAATTAATCCACATATCGATTAAATAGTCCAATCCAACTATTTAATTGTAATTGAGGTGAAACGACGAAAACGATATGCTATATTAGGAGCCACGTCGGGACCATGGACCCATATTCGAGAGCTACAATAAATTGAATAAAATTATTCGTAGGACCGAACAAGAACATTCAATATATTAATTCCGTGATTACACCACCATAAACCCAAATCGAACTCGCCGAATATAGATATAAACTTACACTCAACTATGAGTTATAAGGTGTCCACTGATATAATCATTACATACGGATAAATCCTCCATAGATCGTTTCATTGCGATTCGGGATATCTCCGTAGACCCTTCTCAAACATCTTATCCTTATTTACCAGTAACCCCCTAATGATCAATTAGTTCATAACTAATATAATATGAACTGGCGCCATCGATCACTTTCAGATTAACAAATAATGGAATCTGTCTGTCTACTTCCCGAGGAAAGAATGGATTCCATATTCGTGATAGCACGTGACTACTTACTCATCCTAAAATAGAGCCAACGGGAAGTTTTGGACCACATACTATGAAGTGATCCTTACTAACGCATCAAACCCCCGCTTCTAGTCTAAGTTAAATGCCTCGTGATCACCTCGAGATTGAGATTAATCCATATATGATCATCTTGTGATTCAATAAGATTTTCGATCACGGAATTATATCGAGAACTCAAATCAAATCGGTCCAAATTTCTATATGATTATCATCATATATAAATGCCCCACTAGGTACTCCTATTACCGACAATCCGGATAAGATCACACACCTAAAGTGTTCTGTTAGGCGATTATTAGCAAATTAATCTTGAGACCCGTGCACTCAGATTAATAAACGCTACGGACTAAGTTAATTTTAAGTACATCTCACTAACTCAATCCTCTTGTGTATAGCCATACTGTTTGAGTTGTGTGATTACATAAATAAGATGACTTAGGGTTTCAGATAGTGTCTTAATTACAATCATACATGCATATAATAAGATGAATTATTAATTCAAAAACGATTAGATAATTGTCTTTCGGACACTACACCTAATACATTGCCAGTGTGCCACATGGCATAAAAATTAACCAATACAAATTAAGGAAATATCTCTAATTCTTAACACTATCAATAGGTAGAGTTCCATGTGAAGGTAAAATAATGAAATCAGTGGAGTCCATGGATTGTAACTGAACTGTTGTTTCAATACTCCATCGTATAGGCTCGTGAATAAGTGGTCCCGGCCTGCCAAGATATATAGACCGCCATATGAAAGATGCATTATCAGTACGGGAGGATAATTTATGTTAATTAAACCATTTGATTTGTCGTGAAGAATGTTTTGTATTTTTTAAGCCATATGTAAGTGATGCAAGCAATTTTTTTGAATAGACTAAAAATTATTTGAATGGCCGTAATGTTGTGGCTGTGATTGTATGGAATATGCAAGACCAGGCCAAAGCTAAGGCCAATTAGACGGCGGCCGAAGACCCAACCGTCACCGGGACCCAAAATAATATGTTTCGTGAAAAAATTTATATAGATTCAATCCCAACGGACCTAATATAATGTGTTAAATTCTTTTTTATTTGAATTAATAAAAGTCCAAATTATAAGCTCACTAATATATTGTATTGAAAAAAAAATTACTTGAATCGAGAAATTACTAAATTATAGGTCCAAATTTATAATAAATCAGATGCGTCAATTCATATTTCGTTGCTGATCCTTTCAGCTAGGGGTGTTTAGGTTGAACCCCGTTCTGTTATGGCAACCTAAATGAAAACAATAACAGTATACGAAAATAAATCTAACATCAATGAATTTTAATTTTGTATCTACAAATATTAGAAACGTGATGTTTAAGTAATTTTTTGTAAGTGCGTTTTTGAAAGGGAAAAAAAAAAAAAAAAATCGAACTAAAAAAACCCTTCGGCGAAGGCCCAAGAATATCTAGGGCCAGCCCTCGGAATACGGTTGATACAGTCCCTTGCGTGATGCACATTGTTTTATTTTTTGGGACAGTTCCAAAATAAATTGGGGAAATTCGTTTAATACCCTGTTTTTGAAAATAAAATCGATTTATACACCCCTCCAAATTCGAAAACTCCTCCTATCCCAGCATTAAAACAGGTGAAATCGCCCAAAAATAGGCGGAGTCTCCCATTTTTCGCCCACAGACGAGGGATCCCGCCCGTCCCTGCCCTCGAGCCCGCCCAACTTTCGCCCATGGTGAGCGGCCCCACTCTTGAAGATGGATGACCCTGCCCATGTTTTTTAAAAAAAAAAAAAAAAAAAAATCAGAACGCAAATGATCCACTTATTCTCAGCACACAAATGATTCATGAATTGTAATTGCTCCTCACTGCAACCCATGTTTCTCAATAAGCATACAAGCCCAAGCATATTGTGCTATTTACAAGAGTGTTCTTTTAGTATACAAGGCTCAATCCAATCATATGCAATTCCAATACCTCTCAATTTGTTCACAAGCTCAAGAAAATCTTTATTTGCAGATTCAATCAACACATTAGGACATGAAATGACAAGCTTAGTCACCGTAGACTGATTTAACCCCACTTCTCCAATAGACATAAGCTTCGACTGCAAAACACCTTCATCGTATCTAAAAACTTCTCTAGCTTCCATGTAAATTCTTCCCATCTTACCACGCCCAATACCATTGTCACACAACACATGATAGTTATTCATGTGTTGGGAAACATGATAGTTATTCATTTGTGTTCTGAATTTTTTTTTAAAAAAAATGGGCGGGGTCGCCCATCTTCAAGAGCGGGGCCGCTCACAATGAGCGAAAGTTGGGCGGGATCCCTCGTCAGTCGGCGAAAAATGGCGACTCACTTTATTTTTGGCGATTTCACTGTTTTAAGACAGGGGATAGGAGGAGTTTTAATTTGGGAGGGTGTATAAATCGATTTTATTTTCAAAAAACGGGTATTAAACGAATTTCCCCAAAGAAATTAGGATATCTTATATAGTTACATTTTTTGTAAGTATGTTTTTGAAAAGAAAAAAAAAATCGAACTAAAAGACCCATTCGTTGAAGTCGTCGAAGGCCCAAAAATATCTTGGGCCGGCCCTCGGAATACGGTTGATACAGTCCCTTGCGTGATGCACGTTTTTTTTGGGGGACAGGTCCAAAATAAATTAGGATATTTTATATAGTTACTATTTTATCTCTTTATAGACCCGTGAAGGAATAGTTTAAAAGGACAAAAACTAGCTCGAAAACATTGAATAGGACATTGGAGGGAAAAATATAGCTATAAGACATTCTATCTATTCATTCTCCAAAATACCCCTGCCCAGCCGTGAAACGTTTCCCGCACGTAACGCTTTGGAGTTAGGAGTTATTCCCAAATTCATGAAACACGGGAAAATAATCAACCAAATCCAATTCCAGAAATTCCGGAAAATTATTCCGTGTATATATCTTTCCATGGAAATTGAGCCACAAAATCCAGCAAGCTAATCTTTTTCGAAAATGGATTTGATCATCGGTGTAGAACACTAATTATTAGTGGGATTTTGTGTTCGAGATACAGTGGAACTCGTTAATTCGCTTAATTTGGCGAAAATCAATAGGCGATGTCTTCAATTTGAATTATGTATGTTAACGCTACGGTTTCTTTCACGGTGTTCCGAAATTTATGATTGAGGATTATGCTGTTAATGTGTTCCATTCGATAGTTCAAATTGTACATTCCACTGTTTAAGTTGTGTTGGGATAGGTGTCGTGTGTAGAGTGATTTACGGAACAGATCCGTAATTTACGGATTAAATTACGGAATATTAATCTAGAAAATAAATCATGCGAATATTATAACTCATATTATTTAGCAGATCTAACAAGATAGATATCATCATGCATATCTGATTCAAACAATAGACAATAAAGTAGTATGCACAAAATAAAGGACTAGAGATCAAACCGAGGCGAGTAGTTACTCTTTCCTTAAAACAAATTGCTCCGGTATGGTGCCCACGGTATTAGCAAATGTCTCCCAAGATACAACGGCTTTACGTCTCGGATTTAGAGGCACTTCAAAAACCCGAGCTACGGCGAACTTACATAGTGCTCCAACTTCTCTTCGACTCAATAACTAGATCTATATGACTGACTCTTTGTGGTGGAAAAACACAAGAGAAAATTCGATCCTTCAACCTTCATCATTCGGGGTTCGTTATATAGTGGAGAGGATGAGCCAATGCTTGAACGTGATTGGCCAGAACACATCATCAGACTTTTCCCCTTGGAAAAGAAAATAGGGCCAAAAATTATAAATAAAATTGGCCAAATATTTCCACAATTCTGATTGGTCGGATGACGTGTCTTCTGAATTCGATTGGTCGATGATTTAATCATTTCGACTTTTCCTCAAGAAAATTTATTCGGCGAAAATAATAATCAAATTTGAAATTAATTTAATTAAATTAATTCCGGACCGACTCAATTTAATCAGAATTCATTTCCACATTATTCTGGAACCTTCCAACCGTCTTAATTAATTTTCTGGTTAAATTTAAACGAACTTTGTCCAAAAAATTAATAGTAACACCCGAACCGAGCACGAGCTCGAGCTCGAGCACGAGCCGAGCCGGCCGGACGGCGGCGCGCACGCGCGTTTGGAAATATCTAAGTCCTCCCTCTTGCACAAAAGTGCCTTGCCCCTAGGGGTACATTTATAAGAGCATACACTAGCCCTTATATATGGAGCTCAAGTCTCCCATCTTTCCAATGTGGGATGTTGAGTTGAGGTACTCCCTTCAACTCTTATCTCCAACACATTTTCAACCAACTTTAGGCATTAATTTCCCATTCACCCGACATCCGAATCGAGTGATTCAAAAGCCCATCATCAACTACTCCATATGGAGTATTTAATGATATCATTAACTCTCGATGACATACACCGGAGCCTATCCATAAATCGCGCTAAAGTTGACTATTCAACCTTTCAAAAAGGGCTTTTTCTCCAACAATCCCCCACGTGAATGAAAATTAATGCAAATGCAAATGCAAACTCTGAAGAGAAGTCAGACGGAAAAATATTGCATCAGGAGAGGTAGCTTTTGGCCTTGAACCTGCCTTAGTGAAGTACTATCGGATTTACTCAGCTAATCAGTGAACTAGGTCTTGAACTGTTCAGCCTTTAGTGTAAACCAAGACAATAGCACTCACACAATATTTCCCCTGGCACCTTTTGGTTCTCATGGTTGTTTCCGTCTCGGCCCTGGACAACACTTGGTTTCAGAAAGTGCTTTAGAGAATTTAAGCCTTAAAATCCTCACAGAAGCGGCCCCACTTCGCACTTACATAGGTGACCTCCTATCAAGGGTATTCTGCCCTACCCCACTAGAATATCAAGCTATAGGAATCATTAAAAGCTAAGCGTAACCTCACACCCTCTGCAGATAGCACTTTTATTCTCTCAGAATGGGTAAGTGCTGGACTGTTCAATATAGCTTAGTTGTCCCTTTTGAACCATGATCTTGGGATCTCCAGTCAGCATGGTTGGGTTGCCACTACAAAGAAACATGCGTAATAGGCTTCAGTCCCATTCCGGTTGTCAAGATTGACGTATGATCTCTAGCTAAACCTTTTGTATGCGGATCCGTAAGATTCTCCTTCGATCATACATAATCGATGGAAATCACACCTTTAGAGATCAATCATTTAATGGTATTGTGTCTACGGCGTATGTGTCGAGACTTACCATTATACACACTACTTTGTGTCCTTCCCATAGCCAAGTTACTACCGTAGTGTATGCTGATAGCAGCCACTAGTATAGGCCAACATGGAACATCCTCAGGGAAATTCCTAAGCCAATCAACTTCTTCTAGCCTTACCGAAGGCTATAAACTCGGCTTCCATTGCGGACCGAGCTATGCACGTTTATCTTGTAGACTTCTAGGACACAGCATCACCACCAATCGTGAATAAGTATCCACTGATGGACTTCGAATCTTTCGTATCTGATATCCATTTGGCATCACAGTATCCCTCTACTACTGTTGGATATCTCATATATCGTAATCCCAGACTCAAGGCTTTCCAATGACTATGGTCTGGATTACTCGTGAACCTACTCAGTTTATGCTAAGTCTGGTCATGTACAGGTTGTAATGTACATCAGACTTCCAATCACTTGAGAATATCTCAATTGATCCACAGGTTCACATCTGTTCTTGACTAAGTGCATACTTAGGTCAAGTGGAGTGCTCACTGGACTTCTATCTAAGACATTAAATCTTTTCAAAACAGATTTAATACAATGAGTTTGTCACCACAAGTCCATCAAATATTCTATTGATTTTACTCCCTAGTATCAAATATGCAACTCCCAGGTCCTTCACAGCGAAGTTCCTTGTCAATATCTTTATCGTATTCATGATACTCTCATGAGTGCTTCCGATTATTAGCATGTCATAGACATATTATCACATAGGTGTGTTCTTAATGTAGACATATATATATGTCAACCCACTTGACAACATAACATTGTCAAACTCGATATGCCATTGCTCTGGCTAATATTCGAGCCCACTGAGAGACTTAACAAGTCTACACACCTTACTCTCTCGTCCTAAAACCGCGAACCCATCGGGTTGTTCCAAGTACATCTTTTCGTTTAACTCACCACAAACATTCATTTGATGGATTTTTAGGTTATAGTCTCCAGCTATACCGACGAGAACCCTTATATAAGTAATTCTCGTCACGGGTGAGTAAGAAGTCAAGGCCTTCTTTCTATCGATGCCATCAGGCTACCAACAACGCCTTACAATAAATCCATCAACCTTTAACTTCTCATTGAAGATCCACATGCACTTAAGTGGTTTATTTCCCAATAGAAAATCAACCAACTCCCAAGTGTGGTTTTGCATGATGGATTTCTCTATTTATAGCCTCTTTCCAGAAATGGGCTTCTGGAATTGACATTGCCTCAGCATATGTCCGGGGTTCGTTTTCTACCATATAGGTCAGAAAATCAGGACCAAAAAACTTGGAAGTCTTAGCCCGTAGTTCCTCAATTTGTTGAGGATCACACTTTTCTTCAGACTCATATGTCCGCTTACTCATGCTTGTTTTATCTGTTTCCTTATATGAAAAGAGATCTTCAAAGAACACACCATTCATACACTCTATGATGACATCATCATTTCGGTTTTATGCACCAGAAAACAATAGGCACTACTCTTGAGAATATATCCAATGGGTATACAATCAATAGTTATAGGTCCTATTTCCACTCACTTTGGTCTAGGTACTTATACCTTAGCCAAACACCCCCACATTTCCAAGAATCTGTAGCTAAACCACAGCCTTTCCACAACTCATACGGGGTGTCATCCTTCTTCGTTGAAGGGATCTCGATCAGAATGAATTATGCTGAGAAGGCAGCTCCCCCCCCCACAAGTTCTAAGGTGTACCCGAACTTAACAACATAGCATTCATCCTCTCTTAAAGAGTTCGGTTCTTGCACGTAGCAATACCACTTGATTTAGGTGTGTATGGTGTAGTTACTTGATGAATGATGCCGGGCCCTTAGCAAGACTCATGAAATAATACATCATATCCACCTCTACAATCACTACGGATATATCTAATCCATTTAGTATGTTTATTTGCACCTTCATTCTGACAACCCACAAGGCATCACGAGCCTTATCACAATATTCGGTGCTATAGTCAATAACCTCTAGTTTACACGAATCTAGAGGTTCTGTGTTCCTTTCTACCGATCAAACGGTGAGTTAGCCAACATGGCTTCAACACATACTAGACATTTGTGATTAGGATCAAATTTCAAATTTGTTAACAACACCATGTTCATCAATGGACGAACGAATTTGAAGTTTCCAAGTCCTAGTCCAGTGTCACAAGCATGATTACTCGAGCATGTAAGCGGGTCTTAAATCAAACCTCAATGGCTATATACGGAGCATCACTTTGTACTCAACAGACAGTTTCACTGTCGATATACTGGTCAATTCGGTTTGATCATTCAAACCATCGTTCGTTGCACCACCGAACTTTCCCATCCAAGGGATGAGATCAACCAGTCACCGGTGCAACGTCTAGTGCTACCACAGGCACGTACACTTGTATCACAAAAGACACAGTCACAATTGGATTCAACTAGGTGTATCCTTCATCTCTGTTCAGCGAAAGAAGATGATAGACACTTAATTTTTCTAACCACGTTTATGCCACACTACATACTTTAGTGCACCAAATGTGATATGTGCACCAACACCGTGAATACAGTGTTCCAAATTACCCACTTAATTATGTTACATTATTGATCTTACTTGCATGAGGACATTATTTCAAAGTTAGGCACTATGTATGGAACATCTATTTTTGTCCAGGAATGTCAACATACTCAAATTACATTCAACGGAATGAACTTAATTCTTAAATGCATCAAGGGAAAACACATATTGCAAATGCAAACGAATCAAAGTTGATATAACTAGCAACAAATCGATGTGAAGTCTGAGTCATGCTTCAACAAATTCAGAGCAAACTTTGTCAAATTTCCATGACATATACCAAGAAAAAAAAAAAAACATATATGTTCCAGGCATAACAAAGCAATAATAGTATTAATAATACTATATATTATTACTAACCACCTTCCTTAATGAATTTTTTTTTTCCACAACACGTAAGCACTCATACGTAACAGTAGTGGTTATTAATGGAGCAATAAACATGTGATCATTTAACTGCATAATTGACGTGATCAACGGTTTATATATACTTGGTCAACATTCTTGCTCTTTCCATATTTGCATCCGATTCTTCGACAACATTTTAGGAATTACAATAAATGCATACCATACTTTGGTGATTACGATATATAAAATATATAATGGCACCGTTAAAGATTAAAGAAATCAATTAATTCTCCACAATTACACTCGTCTGGAAGGATCTAAATTCCCCCTTAAATATATCAATCAAATCTGATTGGAACATAAGGATACTAACCTCAAAGCAAATACGGGAGATTGAGCAGCGACAATTACCAACCTCCAGCGATCAGAATTGCCGTCCGAGTAATATTCAGCATCAAGTCTTTAAATTACTTAAATCTAAGTAACTACCAATGATGCATATCCACCCGGGACAATGTATGGTCTTAATTACCAATACGAGAGAGCGAGAAAAAATATAAATATATATATCTTCAACTCCTTTTATTTTTACAAGCACTATGATTTAATATCACTTCAATTTAACAAATAGATCATCGATTGGTAAAATCCCAGAGCTACAGTACATAATTCCTTGTTTCCATTGGAATATCAGTTCACCAGAAGAAGTCGAAACCAATCAACGAGATACTGAATTAAAGTCAAAATAAAAACATATTGATTCTGGGACCAATCAAAACGATTCGTTTTTTTCCAATTCTGCAAGAAAACGATTAGCAACCTGGAAATAAACGTAACAACAAGTCGACTAGATCTGTAATGTAACAAGTACAAAACCATCCTATTACACACGAAAATTTGTCTTAAGCTTGTTGGGATAGGTGTCGTGTGTGAAGTGATTTACGGAACAGATCCGTAATTTACGGATTAAATTACAGAATATTAATCTAGAAAATAAATCATGCGAATATTATAACTCATATTATTTAGCAGATCTAACAAGATAGATATCATCATGCATATCTAATTCAAACAATAGACAATAAAGTAGTATGCACAAAATAAAGGACTAGAGATCAAACCGAGGCGAGTAGTTACTCTTTCCTTAAGAAAAATTGCTCCATACCCACGGTATTAGCAAATGTCTCCCAAGATACAACGGCTTTACGTCTCGGATTTAGAGGCACTTCAAAAACCCGAGCTCCGGCGAACATACATAGTGCTCCGACTTCTCTTCGACTCAATAACTAGATCTATATGACTGACACTTTGTGGTGGAAAGACACAAGAGAAAATTCGATCCTTCAACCTTCATCATTTGGGGTTCTTTATATAGTGGAGAGGAGGAGCCAATGCTTGAACGTGATTGGCCAGAACACATCATCATACTTTTCCCCTTGGAAAGAAAAAATAGGCCCAAAATTATAAATAAAATTGGCCAAATATTTCCACAATTCGATTGGTCGGATGACGTGTCTTCGAATTCGATTGGTCGATGATTTAATCGCTTCGACTTTTCCTCAAGAAAAGTTATTACGCCGAAAATAATAATCAAATTTGAAATTAATTTAATTAAATTAATTCGGACCGACTTAATTTAAACAGAATTCATTTCCACATTATTTTGGAACCTTCCAACCGTCTTAATTAATTTTCTGGTTAAATTCAAACGAACTTTGTCCAAAAAATTAATAGTAACACCCGAACCGAACCGAGCCGGCCGGACGGAGGGCGGCGCGCGCGCCTGTGCAAATATCTAAGTCCTCCCTCCTGCACAAAAGTGCCTTGCCCCTAAGGGTACATTTATAAGAGCATACACTAGCTGGCTTATATATGAGCTTAAGTCTCCCATCTTTCCAATGTGGGATGTTGAGTTGAGGTACTCCTTCAACTCTTATCTCCAACACATTTTCAACCAACTTTAGCGATTAATTTCATTCACCCGACATCCGAATCGAGTGATTCAAAAGCCCATCATCAACTACTCCGTATGGAGTATTTAATGATATCATTAACTCTCGATGACATACACCGGAGTCTATCCGTAAATCGTGCTAAAGTTGACTATTCAACCCTTCAAAAAGGGCTTTTTCTCCAACAAGTTGCACTCTATGCATACCACAGTTCGAATTACGTTTTACACCGGTCCATTTTTTGTTTTCCATTATTCGAATTATAAATTCCTCTATTCATTTGTGGATGTGTGAATTTGTATTGCCATAATATGTGCATAAAGGGGATAGCGGATTGCATCGGATAATTCTACTGTATATCATGAATAGGGGGGCCCGAATTTACATGTTCCGCAATTTAAAAAAAAAAATCGTATAAATCTAATCAAATCTAACATGATAGAATGTGTTAATAAAGGCTAAATTTTAATCGACCTAAAAAAATTTAAGTCATTTGATAAAGCGCCAAAAATTACAATGTCTAAATTAATGACACATATATATATATATATATATATATATATATATATATATATATATATATATATATATACATGTCAAAAACCCGTGAATTGCACGGGACATCGTAAAGTTTGAAAATGAGTATTAAAGGAAAATGATTACTGTTAACAACACAATACGACTTTATGGATTGAAGACGGCACTTTTGAAATGCACAAAGAAATAGAAGTAAAAGATTTTTCAGTTTACAAATGAGACCAGAGAACAAAAATTACCAACAAAAAAAGACTAATCATAGTTGACTTAATACACCTCAATCTTGAAAGATGGGGATGAGGTACACCACCGACAAAACTATCAGCTTTAGCTTGGTGTAAAAAAATAAAAAGAAAGGGTTAATAGGAACCATTATATAGTTGTATAATCAAAAATAAGATATGGGACAATAATATAAACGGTGAAAGACAACCACCAAGAGAATTATCATGTTCTCTACTATGATCATAAGCATAAAAATGTTTAGAAGACATGCCCTAATTCAGCAAATTAAAAGTCTCTACATATTATGAAGCAGCTCATATTCTGTCAAGTTCTTTCTCGTTGATTACCCATTCCCTGTTTTCTTACCTCGTAACTCTAGTGCTTTGGAATCCTTCAGCATACAAATCAAAGCAAAGTAATCCTGGTGATTAGTGCATAAACATCAGTCTCATATGTTTTGATCGGAAGTCGGGTCGGCGTCCGAAGAGCAAGAGGATAAAATTAAATATCAAGAAAGACCAACATAATACGCAAGCAATTACAATGGCTACTTTCGTCAAACATGTTGACAACTACATATGCACTGCATAAAAATTAATAATACTAATAGATAATGAAATGTTGGAAAATTGGCCAAGTTGCCAACTGTGAACAATGCTTCCGTTTAATGTCAAGAACAGATTAGAAGAATAATGATATAAACAAATTAAAATCATTAGATGTAGAAAACAGACCAAACATTAATGAGAACAACGACCAAGAGAAGCATGAGGTGCAGATGCAGACCCTGAAGGTAAGAATTCGATTCGGTGAACTATACCGCTCACACACAAAGACCCTAATGCAGCCGCAAGAAGCACATCCTTTGCAAGAAGTTCCTCCAATTACCGACATCTCCCTGAAACCATGACTGTCTTGGTGAACATAGGGTCGGTGCCGACAAAAGTAAGGGAGCATTGAATTAAGCACAATAGAAAAACCAAGCCAAGGAGCGAAAGTATTTTGTTGGTGGATTATGGATTAAAAAATGAAAGCAATTGTTAATAAAGTGACACACACACAAAAAGAAAGAATAACCCAAACTTTTCAGAGAGGGAATCCGTTTGGACGGGGACTTATGGATAATTTTATCCAATAAGAGAAGAATTCGGGCAGGAAAAATGGCTGGCCTAAATGCTCTGCTGAATATGCATACTTAGTGAACGGTAAAAGGCTGACACCAAAGAGAATTATCTTGTTCTCTACAGGAACATGAGCTTGAAATTGTTATAAGACTTACCTGACTCAACAAAAGTCTACATATTATGAAGCGACTCATATTCCGTCAAGTCTGTCAATCTACCTCTGTTTAATATCACAAAACTGATTATTAGGGGCTTGTCAAGAGATTGAGCACAGATCTGGACTCAGATTTCATCCAAAAAAACTATTCATTACATTCTACCAAAATAAAATTTATGAAGCAACTATATATGCCATTGGTTATTGAGCCCCTTTCGATATCCAGTCAAAAACGACATGAAAAACAAAAAAGTGAATCGAGAAGAATAAATTTTAGTTGAATGGATTCAAAAAAGAAAAGTCTTCCTTAACAAACTACCACAACATGTACCGTTCAATGTGTTATTTAATACTTAAATGAAACTTAGAATGAAAATAAATATATCCACAAACAAAAATGTATAAACAAACCTCTGATGAAAGTGCATCACGTACCGATATGCCGGCAACATTGTTGGTTTCCTAGCTGTGTGTGTGAGAGAGAAAAGAACAGTATTGATAACGTCGAAAAAGTCATCTAAGATTTAGCGGTTGTTTGTAGTGGATATCTGGCTATAAAAGTGTATAAAAATGGTGTTTGCCGGTGGTGCCGGTGGCGGCAATGGTCGCCGCGGCGGTGGTGCTTTCATAAGAGAAGAGAGAGTGGGGGAATTTGGCTTTGCCATACTTTTTATTGATTAAATCGTGGTCCTTGAATGGGTTCTGGTGGCCCTATTTATATGAAATTACCGACTAAAGTTCGGTTTATTTACAAGTAAGACACTGCATACAAACATATATTTATCTATACTAATGAGCTCGTAGCGGAGCTAAATATTGCATGTGAGGTCGCTGGCGGACCCGATAACCGAAGGGATTCGTGTGCCGGCTCCCTAGTCTTTCTTTGCGCCTCATGGGGCTAAGGGCTTGGAGCGGATACAAAGGCTCGCGACCCTATTTGGCCTGTGAGTTCACGGACAATAATAGCCGGTGGCCTCCTTCACTATATTGGTGGTCAAACGGACCCAAATAAGGATCCACGGACCGGATTACGATTTAGCCCTATCAATGGCCCCCTACTCCGTGTCTTAAGCATTTTCTAAAAATGTTAGGCGGGGAGTAAAGACTGCTCGCGGATCTGTTTCCTTGAGGTACTGTGACGGCTCGCTATTGTGGTGGATCGCCTGTTAGCTTTACCTAAATGCCGTACTCAGAGTAGGTCTTTCCGTTTCTTGCGTGTAGTTGATGAAATTCCCCTCTTGTGGCTTGAGAGCTTTAAGTCTTATAGAAGGCACGCTAGAAGGCGAGTTCCAAATATGATGCCGAACTGAAGGTCGATCTTATAAAACGTTCGCTCGAGGGTGAATTCCAAATATGATGCCGAATTGAAGGTCGGTCTTATAAAACATTCGCTCGAAGGTGAATTCCAAATATGATGCCGAACTGAAGGTCGGTCTTATAAAACATTATGCCGAACTGAGGGTCGGTCTTATAAAATATGATGCCGAACTGAAGGTTGGTCTTATAAAACATTCGCTCGAAGACGAATTCCAAATATGATGCCGAAGTGAAGGTCGGTCTTATAAAACATTCGCTCGAAGACGAATTCCAAATATGATGCCGAAGTGAAGGTCGGTCTTATAAAACATTCGCTCGAATTCGAATTCCAAATATGATGCCGAACTGAAGGTCGGTCTTATAAAACATTCGCTCGAAGGCGAATTCCAAATATGATGCCGAACTGAGGGTCGGTCTTATAAAACATTCGCTCGAAGGTGAATTCCAAATATGATGCCGAACTGAAGGTCGGTCTTATAAAACATTCGCTCGAAGGCGAATTCCAAATATGATGCCGAACTGAGGGTCGGTCTTATAAAACATTCGCTCAAAGGCGAATTCCAAATATGATGCCGAACTGAGTGTCGGTCTTATAAAACATTCGCTCGAAGGCGAATTCCAAATATGATGCCGAACTGAGGGTCGGTCTTATGAAACATTCACAGTGGCAATTAACTTGAGCCTTTTAGTGGCTTTAATGGGCGTATAGCCTTAGCCGATTGAAGTTGTTTTGGGAGAATAGCCTTGACTTTATTGGATTTGGCATCTTGGACTTTTAGCTCAGCCGATGGAAGGTTGTAATTGGGCGGATAGCCTAAGCTTCATATGATTTGGCATCTTGGGCTTTTAGCCCAGCCGATGGCGAAGTCGTAATTGGGCTTAATAGCCTAAGCTTCATATGATTTGGCATCTTGGGCTTTTTGTCTAGCCTGATTCGAAGTAGTACTTGGGCGGATAGCCTTGACTTCATTGGATTTGGCATCTTGGGCTTTTAGCCTAGCCGATGGCGAAGCTGTAATTGGGCGGAAAGCCTAAGCTTCATATGATTTGGCATCTTGGGCTTTTTGCCTAGCCTGATTCGAAGTCGTACTTGGGCGGATAGCCTTGACTTCATTGGATTTGGCATCTTGGGCTTTTAGGCGAAGTTGTAATTGGGCGAATAGCCTAAGCTTCATATGATTTGGCATCTTGGGCTTTTTGCCTAGCCTGATTAATGCTACGCTATTAAGCGGACGGACTTATTGTTGGTGAAGAGAAATCCCATTTCGGTGACGAGCTGATCTATGTAAGAAGGCTCGTCCCGCCATTTTTGGACGGGAGAGTTCCAATAAGAAGTGCAATCATTTGGGTTGTAGAAATAAAACCCGATGGGAGCTGATATCTTTGAGAACTCATAACTTGAAGAGCTTGAGAGCTCATAACTCAGGGAGCTTGAGAGCTCGTAATTCGGGGAGCTTGAGAGCTCATAACTTGCATATTTGCTTTGCTTCTTGAAATGATTTTTCCAAGTGTTTTTGAATTTGTATATTTATTTTTGCTCGAAAAATTCCCTCTTTTTCGAGTCCTCTGTCTGGGTCTGATATATATATATATATGGCCTCCTTGTTTTTGGCGAGGTCGAGGAAATTAAAGCATCGAACTTGCTAAAAATAATTGAGCTAAAAGCCTTACTTGTTTCGGTTGAGGTCGATGATTGAATCGAAAAATCTGATGTGTGGCCCCCTTGTTTTAAGCAAGATCGGTGCGGGCTTGGTTGAAATAAATGTTGAATTCGGGTCATTCCCGTCTGTTTGAAAATTTCCACCTCTGGCCCCCTTGTTTCAAACAAGATTGAGGGTGAACTTGGTTGAAAATAAGTTTTGTTGAGCTTGATGGCTGAATCGAAAAATTCCAATATACGGCCCCCTTGTTTTAAGTAAGATCGGAGCTATGACGTAACGAGTTTGCTGGGAACAAATTCTGAACCGAAGTGTAAGCTCGAAAATTTTCCCGCGGCCCCTTTGTTTTTGATAAGATTGAGATCTCGAGTAATTTGTCTAAAGTAAATGTTGAGGTCGGACTTAGAGCTTGCCGACCGAGGTCGGACTTAGAGCTTGCCGACCGAGGTCGGGCTTAGAGCTGGCCGACTGGGGTCGGACTTAGAGCTAGCCAATGATTCGGACTTAGAGCTTGCCGACCGAGGTCGGGCTTAGAGCTGGCCACTAAGTCGGACTTAGAGCTGGCCGACTGGGGTCGGACTTAGAGCTAGCCGATGAGTCGGACTTAGAGCTGGCCGACTGGGGTCGGACTTAGAGCTAGCCGATGAGTCGGACTTAGAGCTGGCCGACTGGTGTCGGGCTTAGAGCTTCCCGATGAGTCGGACTTAAAGCTGGCCGACTGGTGTCGGGCTTAGAGCTTGCCGATGAGTCGGACTTAGAGCTGGCCTACTGGTGTCGGGCTTAGAGCTTGCCGATGCTTCGGACTTAGAGCTTGCCGACCGAGGTCGGGCTTAGAGATGGCCGATGAGTCGGACTTAGAGTTGGGCGACTGGGGTCGGATTTAGAGCTGGCCGATGATTCGGACTTAGAGCTTGCCGACCGAGGTCGGGCTTAGAGCTGGCCGATGAGTCGGACTTAGAGCTGGCCGACTGGGGTCGGACTTAGAGCTCGCCGATGAGTCGGACTTAGAGCTGGCCGACTGGTGTCGGGCTTAGAACTTGCCGATGAGTCGGACTTAGAGCTGGCCGACTGGTGTCGGGCTTAGAGCTTGCCGACCGAGGTCGGGCTTAGAGCTGGCCGATGAGTCGGTCTTAGAGCTGGCCGACTGGGGTCGGGCTTAGAGCTGGCCGATGATTCGGACTTAGAGCTGGCCGCTTGCCGATGAGTCGGACTTAGAGCTGGCCGACTGGTGTCGGGCTTAGAGCTGGCCAATGATTCGGACTTAGAGTTTGCCGACCGAGGTTGGGCTTAGAGTTGGCCGATGATTTGGACTTAGAGCTTGCCGACCGAGGTCGGGCTTAGAGCTGGCCAATGAGTCGGACTTAGAGCTGGCCGACTGGTATCGGGCTTAGAGCTTGCCGATGAGTCGGACTTAGAGCTGGCCGACTGGTGTCGGGCTTAGAGCTTACCTAGCTGAACTCTGAATCTGTACACTTATGTGATTTTTAGTGTCCGCCAATAGAGTCTCTAGCAAATCTTGGAAATCCTCATAGCTTTTTACCAGATTTATGCGGTAAAAATCAATGACAGTAAGCATAATGCCATCTCCAAGTTAAACAACATGAGTTAAAGCCCCGAAGCAGGCACACAGGATGCAGAAAAGCATGTGTGTCAAGATGGAACAACAGCAAAAGAACAACCTTGATCAATCATTTGATTTTTGCCTCCAAGTTAAATATTAAGCAGAACTATTGCACCCAGTTTTCTTCAATCCTTTGACTTTAAGCAATATTTTATACTCTTTCAACTAATGAAAATTCGGCTTCCACTTGGTAATCTCAAAAACCACTCATATGCCTCTATTGATGACTTTCTGTTTAAACTTGTAAGGAAATATGCAGAAAACAATGCAAAGAAAGAGGGGGTCCTTTACTAACCGGTCAGGTGGGGATGTCTTGGGTACCTACTACCTTCCCCTCGTATTCTGTACTCATTAATGGCGAGCACGTGAGCTCGAATCCATGGCGAGGATAGCCGCGGCTCGGTGGCTGGTTCCATGGCGAGGTAAAATTGGTACCTTTTGGTTTCCCTAGGATAACCCACAAATAGGCATTTGTCAGATCTAGGTTCCACTTTTTCAGGCATGGTCCTTTTCACATAAACGGGACATCCCCAAGGTTTCATGTAACCTAGTGTTGGTTTCTTCCCTTTGAACACTTCATAGGGAGTGGACTCAACCGTCTTTGATGGAACTCGGTTCAGTGTATAGGATGCGGTTTCTAGAGCATACCCCCAAAACGATTTTTGATGAACTGCGTAGCTCATCATGGATCGTACCATGTCTAACAAAGTACGGTTCCTCCTCTCAGATATGCCATTCATTTGAGGCGTACCTGGAGGGGTCCATTCAGGTAGAATCCCATTCTCCTTCCAATAACTTTGAAACTCTCCATCTAGGTATTCTCCACCTCGATCGGATCAAAGCGTTTTGATTTCTTTACCTAGTTGTTTCTCCACTTCACTTCTGAATTCCTTGAACTTTTCAAAGGCTTCAGACTTATACTTCATTAAGTATATATAACCATAGCGAGAATGGTCATCAGTGAAAGTGATAAAATAAGAGTATCCTCCTTTGGCTTGGATTGACATTGGGCCGCATACATCAGTATGTATGAGCTCAAGAAATTCATTGGATCTTATCCCTTTGCCACTAAAAGGTGATTTTGTCATCTTGCCAAGTAAACAAGCTTCGCATGTGTCAAACGATTCGTAATCGAATTGATCCAACATTCCATCTTTATGGAGTTTGGAAATGCGATTTTTATTTATATAGCCAAGTCTACAATGCCATAAGTAGGATTCATTCAAGTCATTTGTTTTTGGAAATGCGATTTTTATTTATATGGCCAAGTCTACAATGCCATAAGTAGGATTCATTCAAGTCATTTGTTTTGGCTTTCTTGTTATTTATATTAAGTACGTCAACATTCATATCTAATATGTAGAGACCATTGCTAAGTACGCCAGTACCATAAAAGATTCCATCACGTAAAAAAGAACAACATTTATTCTCAAACGTAAATGAAAAACCATCAACATCTAATGCAGAAATAGAAATAATGCTCTTCGTAAGAGCAGGAACAAAATAACAGTTATTGAGTTCTAGTACTAGCACACTGGGCAATGAAAGAAAATAAACTCCTACGGCTAGTGCAGCAACACTTGCTCCATTTCCAACGCGTAGGTCCACCTCTCCTTTTCTTCAGATCTCTAGCTCTTCTTAGTGCCTGCATATTCGTACAAATACGAGAACCACAACCGGTATCTAATACCCAGTGGTTAGAGTTAGAAGAAGTAATGTTGATCTCAATCATAAATATACCTGAAGTCGAAGCGTCAGAATGCTTCTTCTTGGTACTCTAGAAGCCTTTGCCGTTTCTCCTCCAATGTCCGGTCTCACCACAATGGAAGCAAGCATCCTTGGATTTGTCTTTTGCTATCTTAGGCGTTGGCTTAGGTGCAGCCTTCGCCTTCTTGGATTTCTGGGCTTTCGCCTTGCCCTTGCTTGAAGTGACCAGCAACACTTGCTTTCCCTTCCCCACAGTGCCCTCAGCAGTTTTCAACCTGTTCAATAACTCCGCTAGGGAGCAATCTATCATGTTCATGTGATATTTCATCACGAACTGCGAGAATGAATCAGGTAGAGATTGCCGAATCAAGTCAATACTCAACTCTCGTTCCAACTTATGGCCCAGCTTCCCAAGCCTCTCTATATACCTGATCATCTTAAGCACGTGTGACCCCACAGCTGTCCCAGATGCCATCTTACATCTAAACAGGGCCTTCGAGACCTCGTACCTCTCAGTGCGAGACTGAGAAGCATAAAGTTCCTTCAGGTGGACCATGATAGATTAGGCGTCCATACACTCATGTTGTTTCTGTAGTTCAGGTGTCATTGAAGCAAGCATGATACATGTAGCATTAGTACTGTCAGAACAGTGCTTGTTATACTTCTCGACAGCATCTGCAGCCGAACCCTCTGTGGGCTTTTCCGGTATGGCCTCGTCCAAGACATAGCCAATTTTCTCGTGCCTCAAAACGATTTTGAGGTTCCTTACCCAATCGAGAAAATTAGTTTCGTCAAGCTTGTTTTCGATGATAAAACGAAGGTTCAATTTGTTTGACATTTTCTACAACAATAAATAAATATAGAATAAGTAAACTTCATGAAAGTAAAACCATAAATTTGCACTTAAAAATTTCCTAATGTTTTACTCCCACCAGCCAACTATTCCCAATTGGCTTTCAAAAATTTAATTAATTCTTTAGTGGCTGGGATCCAATCTAGTCACCTTAATCCCCGACGGTGGTCGATCAATCTCGGCAATTTTGAAAGGTAGGTACTCCTACCAGTCGCATCCTATGCGACTCCCAGTGGTTGACTAGTCAAACTCTTTGACAGTCCGCATCTCTATGTGGTAGTCAACCCCTTGTCTCCAAAGTCAGACGGCCCTGACGGTGGCCAATCACCGAAAGACTTTAGTCGAGTCATAACCCGATATTCATGAGATCTCATGACGATCATGTCTCAAAAATAACGATGTACCCGTGGTAGGTCAACTCCCGACGGTGGTCGATCAGTTGGATCCGAACAAAGGCTCTTCACCGTCATTATAATACCGGGAGACAATATTTGGCTCGATTTTTTTTTTTTTTTGCATGGGAATAATTTTAAATTAATTCACTTAATTAATTTGGTTTAATTATGGTCTCATCTACTATGTGCATATTACTAAGATATCATATAAAGTAAAACATACACAACATTTTGCGCATAAAATAACCGGTATGATCATCGACTTTTCCTAGGTGCGGTTTCGAATACAAACTGACGAAACCACGGGTCACAAACTAAGGGTATCTGCAACCGCCAATAGGATCTTTATTGCTGTGCGCCAATGGGTTCTTTATCTCTCCTTGGTCTTCAACTTCTTGCTCCATTCTTGTTACATAATAATTTATCTAATAATTACACCCGCCACACACGGGGGGAGCTAACGGGAATGGGATAATTGCAAAAAGTAAACTAGGTCACGTTCTTCATAACGGCCTAGGACAATTTTAAAACCAACATAAAGAAAAAATTCCCATCTATCCTATTGGTCGAGTCCATGATCAATCGGGGTCCATATAATCACATTATATCTACACATCTAATCCATACAATTTTATCTTATGAAAAAGATTAAATTCTAATTTTAACTACTCATGCGTCTTTATTTTATCACATCAAATAATTAAATAACTTTTAATTAATTATATCACTTAATCAAAAATTAAAATTAATATTTAATTTTAAATCGATGTTAATTTTAATTAAATTTGAACTATTCAAAATAAAATAAAAATTACTAAGTCTCCTATTTATTTCCTTCCAAAACTAAATTTAGTTTAGGCTCGCCACTTTCCAAAATCAAAATTTTGGAAGTGGCTCAAGCCTAAGCTATTCCAAATCAAATATTTGGAAAGTGGCTGCAGGCTATTCCAAATCAAATATTTGGAAAGGCCAAATAATTTTGGTTAAGGCTCAGTCACTTTCCAAAACCAAAATTTTGGAAGTGGCACAGCTCAAGCCTGCTCTAAATCAAATATTTGGAAGGGCGCAGACTATTCCAAATCAAAATTTGAAAGGCCAATATGTTATATGGTTTCCCAATGGTCCAAACTATTTGAACCATTGGTTGGCCATACTGACACAACTAAACAAACAAGATATATGTGCACAATAAATATCACAAAACGAAAAGGGTCGATCTCCCCATCTGGAAGAGGACGGCCGACAGACGGCAGCCCTAGGGCCACCGCCGCCGCCCCTTAGAGAGGAGGGGCGCGCGCCAGTCGGCCGAACCCTCATAAACCCTTTTTTTTTGTTTCAACGTTCGTGATTTAAATCTTGCATCTATTGATTAAATACTACGCATTTAAATTATGCTTATTGCTTAAGCTCAAGTCATCTCGATACCATCGTTAGAAATCACTAGTTTAACGCAAAGGGAATTTAAAATTTGATTTCCTTTTCTAGATCGTTCTTCATTTAATGCAATAAACACGTTAAGTAGTTTGACGGTTATACCTCGGATGATCAATAAGATCGCCGCTTTGACCGCCAACAGAGAGTAGTTCAATGCGCAAGTCGTCCACGCGTCCGGCCTCATCGCTAATCCACACGTACCCCTTGCCAGAATCCTCATTGGCTTGCTATCGGAAAAACTCCGGCTGCTAGACCGGACCTTTTCTTCCCACACAAACTCACTATGGATAGCTCTTTATTCACTACAAAAAACTGGACTTTTTGCGACGGAAGGTTACCGTCGCAAACTAGGCTTATGCCGTCGCAAATAGTAATTTGCGACGGATTTGCGACGGTTTTTATTTGTCGCATTTTTTAGTCGCAAAACTGAGTTTTTGCGACGGTTTATCCGTCTCAAATGATTTGCGACGAATGTTGCCACGGATAATAACGCATTTTATTTTTTTTGTAAAAATATAATTTCCGTCACAACAAAATGTATAATCCGTCGCAAACAATTGTATAATCCGTCGCACAAATTGTATAACCCGTCGCAAAAATTGTATAATCCGTCGCAAAAATTGTATAATCCGTCGCAAATATTTTTTATTAAATAATTTATTTATTTTTAGATCCTTACATATCCGTCGCAAATACAACTTTCCGACGGAAATATTCCGTCGCAAAAGTTAAATTAATCGAAAATTATGGTCGCTTTGGCAAGAACTCGCCAAACCACCGCCGCAAAATGTACCTATATAATTTTCCCGGTAGCATTACAATTGCTACCGCTATCAACAACAACAATATAAAAGGCATACGATACCAAAATAAATTAAACGATATGTCAAAGAGGATATGTCAAAGGGATAAAACGATATGTCAAAGGGATACGATAAGCCAAAATAAATAAAAATGTATAAAGCAATATGTCACCTACCGGACCGGTGTACTACCTAAACCCATGTCACCTCCTCCAGTCCGTGATCGATCGGTCATCTCTCTCTGTGCCTCAGACCGGGTTGCATCCTCTCGGAGGATGCCGCCTAACGCGGGTAATCCACTCCTCCATCTCGCGCTTAGTCTGTCTTCCCGACGCTTTCTGTCTCTCTCTAGTTCCTCCAACTCGCGCTGTGAGCCAGATTAATCTGTCTTTCTCTCGCCATCTCTGGGTGAGACGGGTGAGTATGCCCGAGAGTATGTCTCGGCGGATGAGTGTCGAGCGAGAGCAGTTCGGCCTGTCAGATATTACATGGAGGCGGTGACCCCATGCCAAAAACTCTCCCCTTCTTGTCGTAACCACCAAGCCCGTAATAAAGACGCGACTCGCCGATGCGGGGTGTCAGTCGCGTCTCTCTGGGCTTTCGCCTTCTTCGAGGTGAAGACGCCCCTGTAAAGTATGATATAAATTTGTTAGTAACAATAATTACATGATATATATATATAATGTATATATAATATTTAGAATACATAACGTACCAAGATTTTCTCAAACTTCCTCGAGACGAAGTTGCCCGACTTCTTCTTCTTCGAACTAGTCATTTAAAGTGCCATAATAGTCGGCACCTTCCGTGGAAGTGACACAAACTCCATTGTTGACTGAAGATTTACCAATATCAGTTGCCCGGTTGAATGTCCGAAAGTTGTAGCCGTTAATCGAATAACGTTTCCAAGTTTTGACTTGACGAGAAGGACCACTTGCCAAAGCTTTTAGCAAATCATCATTCAACAATGATGCTTGTTGTGCAAACCATTTGTTAAATTCATTTTCATGTTTATTCCAAATATCTGTCGAGGTCAATTGAGGCTGTTGAACACGAATAAATTGCTCGAACAATCTAAGAATGAATCATTTTGTCGATTAATGTATATTTGTTCGTAAAAATCGTTAAGCATTGTATATATGTAGTAATGAGGTACTTACAGTTCATACGGTTTCATGATTTCGCAGATTAGACAATACGCACTTGTGCACAAAGTCATATTCTTTATTATCCAAGAACCTCGCCTTGCACTTCCCGCTTGTTGTACCATTATGATCACGGAATAACTCGTGTAAATCAAACGATTGTCGATGCCGAAGTCTCACCAACATGCAAGATTCTTTGCTTTTGTTTCAATATGATCATCGTAATACATAGTAACGTAAGTTTGAAATCTCTTCCAACAAATACGCATTGCATATTGATCCTCTACGAAAGCTTTGTTACCAATCTTTTGTTTTAAGTGATTCAAAACCTTTCGAATGGATACATCCATCGATATTGCACGGGACCACCAACTCGACCTCATACGGCAAGTGTACGGTAAATGCTCCATCGAGTTAAAAACGCCTGGAGGCAAAATCTTCTCTAACTTGCAAATAATCTCAAAGAATGTTATTCTCTAAACGAATCACGTCTTCTATTTTTAGGGTAGCAAAGACACAAGTCTCAAAGAATTGACTTATCTCACCAATGCATTCCACTCATTTTTCGAATCAATTCTCGAAGGCAAGCGGCAACAAACGCTCCATAAAAACGTGACAATCATGGCTTTTCAAACCACGTAGAATGTATTGATCGTGATCTACGCACCTACTCAGGTCCAAGCATAACCGTCGTGGAATTTCAACTTGGTGACCCATTCACACAACACTTTTCTTTTCTGCTTGTCAAGAACAAGTGTACAATCGAGGCGCTTTCGCAAAGCTCTTTCAAATCTTTAGCGATTTTGGACCACAAGCGCTTTGACTTTAACGTCCATAACCGTGTCAATCAGTTTTTCAAAGAAGTTTTTCTCAATATGCATCACATCCAGGCAATGTCGAAGCAAAGAATGTTTTCCAATACGGAAGATCCCAAAAATGCTTCTTTTCCACCAACCATTTCGGGAGTTTTAAGCCGTTTCAAGTCCGAATCGAGCCATCAATGATGCTTGGTAGGTGTTGTATAAATTCCCATACCTCCTCATCACTCAATCTACGGGTGGAGTCGCGTGTTCATACCTTATTTGGACTTCAAAAACCTTTATCGGTGCGAAAAATATGGTCTTCGGGAGAAATCGCCGATGACAATCAAACCAAGTGCATTTACCACTATGTTTGAGCCGTAACGACTTGTTTCCATCACCACAATAGGGACAAGCTTTCACACCACCGTAGTCCACCCGGATAACATGCCATACGCAGGAAAATCATTGATTGTCCACATTAGTGCAAACCCTCATATGAAAATTTCTGCTTTTGTGTGATACATCGTAAGTAAACAACCCTGTATCCCACATTTGCTTCAACTCCTTAATCAATGGTTGCAAATAAACATCGAGGTTTCCTTTCGGATTTTTCGCCCTGGTACAAGCAACCGATAAGAATATAAACTGTCTTTTCATGCACAACAGGCGGAAGATTGTATGGTGTAACCATGATCGCCAAAGAAGAGTAGTTCTTCCCAAAATTACCAAAAGGTGCAAAACCGTCTCGTGCAAAGTCCTAACCGCACATTTCTAGGCTCCTTAGCAAACTCAGGGTGCATTTGGTCAAAATGCTTCCAAGCTTCGGGGCGTCACTTGGGTGGGCCATTATACCGCTTGTCCTGGGGTTTTCCGCGTGCCACCTCATTTCCTTGCCTATATGTTTCGTGGCGCACAACCTTTGGAGTCCAGGTCCAATCGGGAAATAAGTCATCACTTTGTTAGGCACACGTTGACCTCTTGCGTTCGTTTGGTTTATATCGATCATGGTCACACTTCCGACACTTGTCCGATTCGCGCCCTCCTCCCAAAATAACATACACCCCTTGGGACACACGTGTATTTTCTCATGGGGTAGCTCTAATGCCTTTAACAACTTTTTGGTTTGATAGAAGTTCGAGGTCATTAAGTTATTCTTCGGAAGAATATCTCCTATCAAACCGGTAACCCCACAACGCATTTGTGAGAGAGGTTGTGATCACATTTCAAAGTGAGCAACCTAGAAGCCGCTATGCGAAGACGGAGACACTACTTCCATCACATACATGTTCCTCTGCGTTTTCAAAGATTTCAAAAACGATGCAACTTCGTGGTTTGGTGTCTCATTGTTCTCCTCTTGGTTAAGAAATTCTTCTCTTACGTGATCAATCCTATCACGAATGCGCCATTAACCATGTCCTCGATAAGGGTTCACATTCCGTTCTTCTTTGAACGTTGATCGGAATGGGAAACTCTTCACCATGACACACCCAATCATAGTAGTTTGTGCAAAACCCATATTTAGTTAAATGTAATCTCACGCCATGTTCGATCGAAAATTTAGTGTTCTTACACTTACTACATGGACACTTCATCATTCCATTATTTGCCCGAAACGAATCTAATCGCTTTGCATGTTTTATGAATTCCTCCACACCATTCACAAATACCGGGTTAAATTTCTTGTTAGCATCCAACCTCTCGTACATCCAACTACGTTCTATTCTCTTCATGTTCAATCCTACACATCATATCATACAAAATATGAGACTAACAATAGTCTTTGAAGGTTGTCTCAACACTTTTGCAAACTCAGGTTTTACTCAACTTACTATGAAACTAACAACACAATAACCTAAATTTTCGATTCATGGTCAAAGGTTCGACGTCAAAATAATTCGGAGGCTTTGCCGGATAACAAAGTACCCCCAGTACCATTTTCCAAACGGGTAGAACAAAAGACTTTGAGGACCTTATGTATGTTATGCTTATCATGTAAGCACATACTTATCATCATTTCAATCCAAATTCAACAAACCAATTCAACCAACATCCGGTTTCTAAACTAAGCATTTTCAACCAACATCCGGCTTTGCACATACTTAAGCATTCAACAAACCAATTCAATCAATTCAACCAACATCCGGCTTTGCACATACTTAAGCATTTTCCTAACTTATCTAACTAATACACATAAGTAAGCATTTTCTAACTTATAATTACTACACATATATATCTATAAATCTATACTACATATGATACACTATATAAAAAAATATATTAAAAAAAACATTAAAAAAAACGGAAAAAAAAAAATATATTACATACTACAATATACAAAATTACATACTACAATATATATATATACAATATAAATTGAAAAAAAAAATATATATATAAAAAAATAAACTGTGTACATACATATACATATACAATATATATATATATATATATACATATATATATATATATATATATATATATATATATATATATATATATATATATATATATATAAAACAAAAAATATATATATACATATATATATACGCGGCGGGGAGGGGGAGGGGAATCGGGTGCTGGGGAGAGGGGGTGGGAGGGGAGGGAAGAGTATACTGTGGGTGGTGCGGCGGTGGTGGGAGGAGGTGGCGCCGGAAGAGATTCAGCAGGGGGGGGGGGGGCGGCGGGTGAGAAGAGGGGAATGAAGAAGAGAAATGAGGAAGAAAAGGGATGCTGCGACTGATATCCGCCGTTTTGCGACGGAATTTAATGTCCGTCGCAAAATAACCCTAATTCCGTCGCAAACATCTAAATTGAGAATAATAAAATAGTTTTATAAAATTTTATTAAATATTCCGTCGCAAATTAATAAAAATTCGCCGTAAAATTGCCCGCCAAGTGGAAAAATTGGTCCCGCCTAAATGTCCCGTCAAGAAACAATAAAACATCCGTCAGAACGTAAATTTGCGACGGAAATAAAGTCCGTCGCAAAAATTCCGTCGCAAAACTGCTGTTTTTTTGTAGTGATTTTACACAAGAACTATGAGCTCTTGCAATTGTGTTGTACAAAAGAGCTTGACACCCACCTCTTATTTATAGTGATAAGTGGCGCCCCATTAGTGTGTAGGAGAAGAAAACATTTTTCCAATAAAATAAAGAAAATCTTCTAGATTGATTTATCTCTTTAATTATAATTTATTTTGCCAATATCTTATATTGATTATAATTATCTTATTACCATAAATCTATTTTTCCAAAATCAATTAATATCATATATTAATATTATGGCAATCTTAAAAATTAAAGTGCACAATCCAAGTGTATCTCATACACTTTAAATGTGGCACCCCATTTGCCAAATAATTGGCTTTCGGAATATTCTTTAATTAATATAATTTGTATATAATTAATATCTTGTATTTTATTTATTCATGATAAATAAATATCATCATATTAATTTACCACTATAACATTTATAGTCTAGAGATAAACTTTCCTTATTTGGTTATCAACTATAACCACATTTTAATCCGACTCGATGTTCATATGTGTGTGACCCGATAGGCTTCTGAATAAGTTGGCCGTAGACACAATGTGCAAATTACTAAAATACCCTTCATGCCTAACGATCACGGGATAGCGTCTAGCAACACACCGTGACCCCCAATCATCGGAAGAGTCAAAAGCAATGACTACTACCTTTCATGTGAAGCAGTTACCGTGTAACTTACAATCCTATCGCTGTAATAATATCCATACGATCGTATCTCGAGTGTCAATACAATGACGATCGTATCTTATAATCTGGATGTCACGCTCTCTCGGAATAACACATTTACTCCCACTTTGCAAAGATTCTCGAGAGCTAGACATTCCTTATAAGAAGGCCATTTCGGATATTCGATCCCAATCATAGGATACGTGATTCCTGGACGACCAATCATGTATACTCTGCATGCTTCAATATCATACCCAATCACTACCGCATGATCGCACCATGGTTAGGAGAAATCTCAATAGTGTCAAAGCATGACAATCCACACCGTGATGCCATAAAGACTCCGGTCAAAAGGATAATTACACAACCGCCACATAGTGTGACACTTAATGTAAGTGGGTCAGTCTAACGTACGCATTCTCTAATACACGTCCACGTACAGTCCAAGTGTCCCTACACTTCGATATACGAGATCAATCCTTATCTTCTAAAATATAGAAGACATTCAATACGTGCTAGTCTGATTATACTATCAATGTCCCATTTGATAATATATAAGACTAGAGACATTTAAGTACCAACCTTGTTATAGTGATTAGAGATCTCATCAACCATAATCACTATCATGGTTTCTCTATCACAGATTGATACTAGGGACGTTACTATATATATACAACAAATAATATGAAGAAAAACAATATATAATAACATAAGTGCTTTTATTAATCATAATAAAGTTATTACATGAACTAAACAGACTGTAAATGACCCGACCCGGTCGGATCCGGTCCAACCCGATTGGGTTTAGGACACCTTTCCAACAATCTCCCACTTGGCCTAAAGCTAATCACCCATATGCCTAAGACCGTGCAAGTGAACATGTTTCTCATGCTTAACTTGAGACAATGCCTTGGTTAACGGATCAGCTATGTTATCATCTGTGTGGACTTTCTCTATCTTTACATCTCCTCTATCTACTATCTCTGTTATCAAGTGATAGCGCCGTAGCACATGTTTGGACTTCTGATGAGACCTTGGTTCCTTTGATCGAGATATCGCTCCATTATTATCACAAGATGCAGGCACCTTTGGACATTCAATGAGAGGAACCACACCAAGTTCGGGTGAATGAACTTCTTCATCCAAATCGCTTTCTTTGCCGCCCGAGGTCGCTATGTATTCGGATTCCGTTGTAGAGTCTGCAGTAGTCTCCTGCTTAGAACTCTTCCAGCTCACTGCTCTGCCGTTAAGCGTGAAAACAAATCCAGATTGCGACTTAAAGTCATCCTTGTCAGTTTGGAAACTGGCATCTGTGTATCCTCGTAATACTAAATCATCATTCTCGAAAACCAGGAGCATGTCCCTAGTACGTCTCAAGTACTTGAGGATATTCTTGACAGCAATCCAGTGACCATCACCTGGATTGGACTGGTATCTACTAGTCATACTAAGAGGGTATGAGACATCTGGTCTTGTGCATAACATGGCATACATGATGGACCCGATTGCCGAAGCATAAGGGACTTTGCTCATTTGTGCCCTTTCCTCCTCTGTCTTAGGACTCATTCCCTTTGACAAGTAGACCCCATGTGATATGGGTAGCAATCCTTTCTTGGACTGCTCCATGCTGAATCTCTTTAGCATCTTGTCTATATAGGTGGATTGCGACAGACCAAGCAACCTTTTAGATCTATCTCTATAGATCTTTATTCCTAGAATATAGGCTGCATCACCCAAGTCCTTCATAGAGAAGTTCTTGGATAACCAAGCTTTGACCGATTGTAACATAGGCACATCATTCCCTATGAGCAATATGTCATCTACATAAAGCACTAAGAACACAATGGCACTCTCACTAACCTTCTTGTAAACACAGGGCTCATCTTCATTGTTGATGAAATCAAACTGTTTGATTATCTCATCAAAGCGAAGATTCCAACTCCAAGAAGCTTACTTTAATCCATAAATGGACCTTTGCAATTTACACACCATCCTGGCGTCATTGGTAGTGAACCCCTCAGGCTGTGTCATATACACTTCCTCAGACAGGTTCCCATTAAGGAAAGCTGTTTTCACATCCATCTGCCAGATTTCATAATCATGGTATGCTGCAATAGCGAGCAAAATTCTAATGGAATTTAACATGGCAACAGGCGAGAAGGTTTCGTCATAGTCAACTCCTTGTCTTTGCTTATAACCTTTTGCCACCAACCTAGCCTTGTAGGTAGTCACGTTACTGTCCATGTCGGTCTTCTCTTAAAGACACATTTACACCCTATGGGAACTATTCCCTCAGGTAGATCAACTAAGTTCCAAACTTGGTTGTCTTTCATGGATTCCATTTCAGAATTCATGGCTTCCAGCCATTTCTCTTTGTCATGCCTTAATAGCACTTCCTCATAAGTTCTAGGGTCCTCATCTTCCATGAGTTACACGCCAGTGTACCTTTCGGGTTCACGGCGTTCCCTGGTGGATCTTCGAGGTGCTAGTGTGTCTATGGTAGAGGGTGGCGCCACATTTGTATGTGATGTCTCCTCTACTTCCATCAAGGGACTGTTATCCGTAAGTGGTTCTCGAATTTCTTCAAGATCAATTTTACTCCCACTGACCCTATCCAGAATAAACTCTTTCTCCAGAAAGTGGCCAGTCCTGCCAACAAACTCCTTTTGTTCCTCAGGGTGGTAAAATTGGTACCCTTTGGTTTCTCTTGGATAACCCACAAATAGGCATTTGTCAGATCTAGGTTCCACTTTTTCAGGCATGGTCCGTTTCACATAAACGGGACATCCCCAAGGTTTCATGTAACCTAGTGTTGGTTTCTTCCCTTTGAACACTTCATAGGGAGTGGACTCAACAGTCTTTGATGGAACTCGGTTCAGTGTATAGGATGCGGTTTCTAGAGCATACCCCCAAAACGATTTTGGAAGAACTGCGTAGCTCATCATAAATCGTACCATGTCTAACAAAGTACGTTTCCTCCTCTCAGATATGCCATTCATTTGAGGCGTACCTGGAGGGGTCCATTCAGGTAGAATTGATTGAGGTCAAGTTAAATTACTAACTCGATGCCTAAATAACCACTAGCAAGTGAACTAGGTTCAATCGCAGTATAGCTAGATAGAGTCGAGGTCGATCCCACAGAGAATCAATTTGTGGATCCTAACTTAAATAGTCAACCTATTCATTTCGTCTGACAAATATGGTCTATGACCAACATAAAGTACGAGAAAAGAAAGACACACTCAAACATATAAACAACATGTAAACACATAACGTAATCAACTTCTCAATTATAACCATAATCATTTGGATCTAGACAATTTATATGACAACAAAACTCATCAACTATTAATCCGTTCATATCTATTTATATTGGCTACGGGAGTCATCCTCTAAGCTTGATGTAGCACCGATAGGTCACTATATCACTGTGTTATTGTTACGTGACTTCGCCTCTTGGTGCCTCCATCTCATATAACTCACACGCTTACCACTCTAAGGATGCCGATATTGACCGTACACCTCGTCCGGGCAACATTCCTTTGGTTGGCGTATTTTCTAGAGCGATCACTCAAACCTCGTCCAACTAACACTTACCAAGTTATAGTCTCATGCTAGTTTACGATCTACGTGTAACAAGGTGCGCGCAATTCCTAATATAAATCTACTAGATAACGCTGAACGTCCGAAGATCAATTCCTAAGCCTACCTAAGAGTCTTATATTGGTATTTCCTTTTCACACGTTTTAATTAAATTAAGCGAGTGACGTAGCCATAGCCATACCTACTGAGATAATAGATTCAATTAAGCTAACCTAATCATAAAGACGTGACTGATTAACGGATGAAAACAGGCTTGCTAACTCTCGGTCGACCGAATAGGCACTCTCGGTCGACCGAGTGACACCTCTCGGTCACCCGAGAGTCTAACTCCCCAGATTTACATCCCCGAACGTATTTCTCAGCGTTTCATATACAAATCGGATTATATAGCGAATCATCAGGACATCATATAAACTAATCTAAATACACGTAAATTAAACACACAGATTCATCCGTAGATGTTAGGTAGAGGACGTAGGATATGGGATCCTTATAGACAAGGTATCACCACTGCCCTAACGTCATATCCTAGATCTACATCATCTAGATATGAATAACTACTCAAACAATCAAAGCATAATTGGGAAATTGATTACTAAAAAGAAAACGAGAAAATAAACTAGGGCTTACATGTTTGCAACCCTAGCAACCTCCACAAGCTTTATTTTGCTTATATGTTTTTATGAATGAAGAGTGGTGAATGCATAATAAAAAATACAAAGGGCTTGTGTTTATATAGAGCCTCAGCCGTCATAGAAAACCGACTTAAAATGCCGACACTCAACCCTAGCCGACTCAAATAATGTGCCGAACTTTTCGATTTGAGGCCCACTCGGTCGACCGAATGCACAGGCTCGGTCGACCGAGCCTTACATGCTCCTGGGCTCTTTTTCTCTTTTATCTTGGGCCTTCTTAATTCGTCTATGATCCATCAAAGCTTCTCCGAAGTTCATCCTTGTGCTCCCAAATGAGTTACTACAAATATCACATGAAATACAGTCTGTAATATCAAATAATATAATAAAACTTCATAATACATAATAATGAATCGTAACTCTCGGCATATGCAAATTAGGCGTATTACGACTTATTATTACTCTATTATAGCTCCTTTAAACTAGAATCGGGGATAAAGGTCATAGAATAACGGGCACAAAATGACCATTATCAACTACTACCCCACTTAGCCTTTGATCGTCCCGATCAAAATATCAACAAGTTATTTCCCATGAACTACTTTCCGGTGGTCACCGATATCTTTGACACAAGAAACTCGAATCAACTCATATCATCTATGCTCATCGATATCCATTATCCACTATTCATCATGAATCGATGTGTTGTGTGCATGTGCATTGAGTTTTAAACATTCGTGAGCAAGATTAGAGCTTATGCAAACTTCGTAGTCCGAACCTACCAACTTCAAGATTCCCACTTTTTAAGCCTTTTAATTTTTCAAGCACCGGAATAATAAGCAAGAGCGTATCTATAGGGTTTTGGACTTGGAGACCGAGTACTACTCAAAGCCTCTTAAAGAGTTGAATATTCTTTTCATATCTTCATATTTTCAGATACTATCAATCTCAAGAAGGACAACTTTCTAGAGCATCCTCTATCTTAGATCAAATATTAGCATCGAATATTACCACAAGCGAGGCTACTTTGGTAATTTACTACAAGCCCAAAGTGTTTTAACATTGTCAAACATGTGTACGTCTCAAGCTTATTACTCAGCTTTTGTGGCTAGAATCTTTAGGAACACATCAGACGATAAATTTGACACTAGGTAAGCATAATCAATCATCTATGCAATGTACACATTATAATTTTACCTTTTATAACAAGCGTAGTACATCCCGATTCAATTATTGAATAAGTGAATAATAAACAACTACTTGCAACGGACAATATGAATATCATTAAGTTCACTAATCAAGAAATCGCAGAAGTATAAAGTGATCACGTACTCATGAAATATGGTTTACTTCTTATTAGATATAATTATCAGGAACTCACAAAAGTAAATGTGATTCTAAGTTTAAAATTAAAAGTTTTAATAAATTTTTTCATCATTTTATTTATTATTTGATATATGGACTTACTCATTTGAGCTAAGTGACTTGTACCCCCCACTTAAACCATGCATTGTCCCCAATGTATAAAAACCGAAATAACACGCTCAGAAAAAGGAACTTAGCTCTGGATAAGCGTGGAAGTTTGAACAAGTCGTAGGACTTCGGCGCAGTTCAACAGGCACAGGCATTGGCTCCATAGCAAGCGGAAAAATAATCAACGCAACACATATCTTAAACAAAGCTCGCAAACTCGTTACAGGATTAGTCCAAACTGTAATAATCAGAAAAATGGGACCGTAAAAGGTATAACAATTTCCTTAAACATTTTTAAGTCCATTAATTAATGATTACATTTCAATACATTTCAACAAGTCCAAAACATTACATAAGTTCGAATTTAGGAAATAGAGAAACTTGTTCTATATAACACTTACATACTAGTAGAATCGAATCAAAATAAAACTCGTTAATTATAGAAAATGCAAACACTCAAATTAAAATACTTAATCCCATCCTGGATTGAATGGTGCTAGTTGCAAATTGTTCGGTCGGCTTTCACAAGATCATCCTCGGGTTCCTCCTGGTCGTGTGGCCGTGAACGACAAAGCGGTGGGACAGGAACTCAAAGATAGGATAGGCATTGGCTCCACATAGGAATCGCCGCTAACACCGGGCACTCGGCTCCCTCGCGAATGTAGTGATTAGTGAACCAAAAGGTAAGGTATGCCGAGGCTTGAGAGCATCGTCTGTCATCTCCTTGCGTATCAATGCCCCCACATTCACAGGCCATCCCATGTACAACCAATAGAGCAGGTGGCATGAGTATAGTAAACCGTAGATACATGCTTAGCCGGGAAGATATTGGAACGAATAAGCCGATTGAGGCACTTATCCTCCCATCTCCTAAAGTCTGTTTCCGCAAATGTGCGGGCAACCTCCCCTACTGTCCATTCTATTCCCAGATAGGCTCCAACTTCCTCCAACCAAGCATCGGACCCATCAAACGTTGCCATATACTCTGGCCCGTCCTCCGAGATATCCAACCCATAATAAGTATTAATCGTACCCGGAGAAACTACAATAGGTCGTCCACGAATAATAACGACATTGGTGTCGGGGTGTATGCGCAAATAAGCATAAAATTCTCTCACCCAATTGACGTTGACCCGGCCTGGGGGTGCGACGACATCACGCCATTGATAACTTTCCACCAACTCCAAAAGCTCATCCCCACAATTGTCCAAATCTAGACCTCGAGCTCTATGTATGGGGCATTAACGAAATGATTAGTAAACGAAGAATATACCTCCCGACTCGCGAATTGTGGCACCCGTTGATTATTGGAATATCGCCTTCCACGACCACAACCGAAAGCGGCTCGCTTCTTCTTGGCGGCATCCTCACAGAATCTTGGCAAAGAAGAGGCGGCGGCGGTAGGGTACTCGGTCGATCGAGAGTAAGTACTCGGTTGACCGAGTGATGAAACGGTGAAATGGTGGATTTCCGGCTCAGATCTTGTCAAAGGATTTAATTTGGTTGATTCAAGCAAAATCCTTCGACAGAATTTCAAAGGTGAGGAAAAATGGTTAATTGGATGAAGATTTTTGGAACACTTCCATTTGATTTCTACTAGGGTGTGGGGAAAAAGAGAGATGGAGAAGTGGGATGAAGGAATTGGGGAAAAGGATGAGGAAAATGAAAGAGAGAATGGTGGGTTAAATAGAAAGAATGGAGTTTGAAAAATGGAATGTGATTGGTGGAGAAAAGTTGTTGGGGATTGATGAGGTGGAAAGGTGGAATTTGAAAATTTGAATTGGTATAATAAAGAAGTTGGGAAGAGAAAAAGGTGAATGGTTGGGAAGAGGGAAAGGTGAATGGGGATATGTAGAAATTAATGGTGTTGACCATTTTAATTATTTTGATACACCGTAAATTATCTAAAACAAATAACCATGCCAAAATTTATTATTTCACTCTTGCAATTCCTACCTCATAAATTTTTCTCTAACCAATAAATCGCCTTAAGCACAAAAGCAACCTCATTCATATCTTGAATAAATCAAACAACTGTCTAAGCATTTGTAAAATAACGCATAACCATTTCCTTAATCAACAAAATTTTTTACAAAGATTCAATTACTACACTTCACTTCACATAAAAACGATTCGAAAAAAAAATTATTTTGCACATCCTTAACTCAACAAATGCGTCGGAACACGGCAAAATAGAAAAAAAAAAACTCCTTATCGCTTCATGCTACTTTTATTTAAAATAAAAATAGAGATAAAAATAACGAAGGATAGAAATAGTTCTACTGATTTAAGTCGGTAGCTCGACTTTCCAAAAAAAACATCACTGCTCACGAATCGCTCTTGGCTCGCTGAGTTTTCACCCGGTTAGCCTTTTATCGAAAATGTCTTGTTGTCCTTTTCCACGAGTGCCTTTCCGCGAGGTGTGAATTCAACGAAAAGACAAATGAACTGTCTCCATCCAAGCAAGCTCCAATCTTCGTAATACTTTCGTAACTAGATGAGCTCTCTTTAGTTCGAACTCTACGAGTTCGCTTTGTCTGCTTCTTCTATTCTTGGAGTGAGAAAGGCGGGCCTTCAGGATTATGATTTTCTAGAACGAGGCGGGCTCGATGCCTTTCTCACGACTCAGAATCGTAGGGTCTCATCAACACTTTTTCCTAGGCTTGGAGTAATATCTCGGTTTTGAACTACCAACTCTATAACATTCACGCTCACCGGTAGTAGGAAATCAATTCCTTGTCCCATAGGGGTCTCGGAACCTCTAGCATCGAAAAATGTGATCTCACGCCTGGTCATACAATTAGGGCTCTCGAAGTGTTGATAAAGGCTCTCCCTAAAATGATCGGGCGGTGAGGGTGCTCATCTATATCCATCACAACTATATCTATCTTAAACCTGAAGCTGTCCTATGCCAATGATCATATTACACATATTCCCAGACATGACTGTTCTGGTCCCATCCGCAAATCTAACTTGCAACGGAGTATTCGTGGGAGTAAGGATCAGATTTCTATCACAAAGACTTTTCGGAAAAATGTTCGGACTCGAGCGAATCTATCAAAGACAACCCTAGGTATGCTCCTTCTAAGGTAACCTCTACCATAAATGCTCCTGGGTCATCTAGTTTCGGCATCAACCGAGCTTCATTCTCAATATCGCATTTGCATGATCTAGGACCGATGACTAAAAGGCGATTTATGTTTACGCTTATCCTCGTAATCGATTCTATATCGACATATGATGCATGTAGTCATATCCTCGAGTCCGAATCAAGAAATCTCTTCAGGGTTTAACTTGGACATACCTCTTGTATATGTAAGCATCTTTAGACTCTTTTGACCTCTTGGCTTCGTGAATTCTTGCCTTCATCTTTGCTATTCTTTCCTTGAGTTTAGGTGTCAACGGCTTTCTAGGTGTGGTTTTGGTTCTCAACACCATGACTTCTCTCCTTGAACCTCGTAAGATCGACGTGATGACATTTTGTTGAACGATTCGCTTTAGTGATTCCTCCGATTCTTGCATCATAGGAAAAACAACAACGGTTATTGAACTAACAGCAAGATGATTACTCATCACGCCGCTAGGCTTATAACCTACTAGCAGAATCACAGGTGAAAACAACTATCAGATAAAACATTTAAAGGGCTCGATCGACCGAGTACCATAGTTCGGTCGACCGAATATACAAAATATTTTTTTTTATTACTCACTGTAACAGAAAACAGAAAGACGAAATAATTAAGTTGATCATTTAAGCAGTTGGACCATTGATTCCCCGGCAACGGCGCCAAAAACTTGATTGAGGTCAAGTTAAATTACTAACTCGATGCCTAAATAACCACTCAGCAAGTGAACCAGTTCAATCGCAGATAGCTAGATAGAGTCGAGGTCGATCCCACGAGAGAATCAATTTGTGGATCCTAACTTAAATAGTCAACCTATTCATTTCGCTCGACAAATATGGTCTATGACCAACATAAAGTACGAGAAAAGAAAGACACACTCAAACATATAAACAACATGTAAACACATAACGTAATCAACTTCTCAATTATAACCATAATCATTTGGATCTAGACAATTTATATGACAACAAAACTCATCAACTATTAATCCGTTCATATCTATTTATATTGGCTACGGGAGTCATCCTCTAAGCTTGATGTAGCACCGATAGGTCACTATATCACTGTGTTATTGTTACGTGACTTTGCTCTTGGTGCCTCCATCTCATATAACTCACACGCTACCACTCTAAGGATGCCGATATTGACCGTACACCTCGTCCGGGCAACATTCCTTTGGTTAAGCGTACTTCTGAGACGATCACTCAAAACCTCGTCCAACTAACACTTACCAAGTTATAGTCTCATGCTAGTTTACGATCTACGTGTAACAAGGTGCGCGCAATTCCTAATATAAATCTACCTAGATAACGCCGAACGTCCGAAGATCAATTCCTAAGCCTACCCAAGAGTCTTATATTGGTATTTCCTTTTCACACGCGTTTTAATTAAATTAAGCGAGTGACGAGCCATAGCCATACCTACCGAGATAATAGATTCAATTAAGCTAACCTAATCATAAAGACGTGGATCGATTAACGGATGAAAACAAAGCTTGCTAACTCTCGGTCGACCGAATAGGCACTCTCGGTCGATCGAGTGACACCTCTCGGTCACCCGAGAGTCTAACTCCCTGATTTACATCCCCGAACGTATTTCTCGGCGTTTCATATACAAATCGGATTATATAGCGAATCATCGAGGACATCATATAAACTAATCTAAATACACGTAAATTAAAAACACAGATTCATCCGTAGATGTTAGGTAGAGGACGTAGCATATGGGATCCTTATAGACAAGGTATCACCATCGCCTCTAACGTCATATCCTAGATCTACATCATCTAGATATGAATAACTACTCAAACAATCAAAGCATAATTGGGAAATTGATTACTAAAAGAAAACGAGAAAATAAACTAGGGCTTACATGTTTGCAACCCTAGCAACCTCCACAAGCTTTATTTTGCTTATATGTTTTTATGAATGAAGAGTGGTGAATGCATAATAAAAATACAAAGGGCTTGTGTTTATATAGAGCCTCGGCCGTCATAGAAAACCGACTTAAAATGCCGACACTCAACCCTAGCCGACTCAAATAATGTGCCGAACTTCTTTTCGGATTGTAGGCCCACTCGGTCGATCGAATGCACAAGCTCGGTCGACCGAGCCTTACATGCTCCTGGGCTCTTTTTCTTTTATCTTGGGCCTTCTTAATTGCCTGTGATCCATCAAAGCTTCTCCGAAGTTCATCCTTGTGCTCCCAAATGAGTTACTACAAATATCACATGAAATACAGTCTGTAATATCAAATAATATAATAAAACTTCATAATACATAATAATGAATCGTAACTCTCGGCATATGCAAATTAGGCGTATTACGACTTATTATTACTCTATTATAGCTCCTTTAAACTAGAATCGGGGATAAAGGTCATAGAATAACGGGCACAAAATGACCGTTATCAAGAATCCCATTCTCCTTCAAATAACTTTGAAACTCTCCATCTGGATATTCTCCGCCTCGATCGGATCGAAGCGTTTTGATTTCTTTACCTAGTTGTTTCTCCACTTCACTTCTGAATTCCTTGAACTTTTCAAAGGCTTCAGACTTAAACTTCATTAAGTATATATAACCATAGCGAGAATGGTCATCAATGAAAGTGATAAAATAAGAGTATCCTCATTTGGCTTGGATTCACATTGGGCCGCATACATCAGTATGTATGAGCTCAAGCAATTCATTGGATCTTATCCCTTTGCCACTAAAAGGTGACTTTGTCATCTTGCCAAGTAAACAAGCTTCGCATGTGTCAAACGATTCGTAATCGAATTGATCCAACATTCCTTCTTTATGGAGTTTGGAAATGCGATTTTTATTTATATGGCCAAGTCTACAATGCCATAAGTAGGATTCATTCAAGTTATTTGTTTTGGCTTTCTTGTTATTTATATTAAGTGCGTCAACATTCATATCTAATATGTAGAGACCCTTGCTAAGTATTTCAGTACCATAAAAGATTCCATCACGTAAAAAAGAACAACATTTATTCTCAAACGTAAATGAAAAACCATCAACATTTAATGCAGAAATAGAAATAATGCTCTTCGTAAGAGCAAGAACAAAATAAATGATTATTGAGTTCTAGTACTAGCCACCTGGGCAATGAAAGAAAATAAACTCCTACGGCTAGTGCAAAGAACACTTGCTCCATTTCCAACGCCGTAGGTCCACCTCTCCTTTCTTTAGATCTCTAGCTCTTCTTAGTGCCTCTGCATATTCAGACAAATATGTGAACCACAACGAAGATCTAATACCCAGGTGGTTAAACTTAGAAGAAGTAATGTTGATCTCAATCATAAATATACCTGAGGTCAAAGCATCAAAATGCTTCTTCTTGGTACTCAAGAAGCCTTTGCAGTTTCTCCTCCAATGTCCGGTCTCACCGCAATGGAAGCAAGCATCCTTGGATTTGTCTTTTGCTATCTTAGGCGTTGGCTCAGGTGCAGCCTTCGCCTTCTTGGACTTTTTCTGGGCTTTCGCCTTGCCCTTGCTTGAAGTGACCAGCAACACTTGCTTTCCCTTCCCCACACTGCCCTCAGCAGTTTTCAACATGTTCAATAACTCCGCTAGGGAGCAATCTATCTTGTTCATGTTATAGTTCATCACGAACTGCGAGAATGAATCCGGTAGAGATTGCAGAATCAAGTCAATACTCAACTCTCGTTCCAACTTGTGGCCCAGCTTCCCAAGCCTCTCTATGTACCCGACCATCTTAAGCACGTGTGACCCCATTGCAGTCCCAGATGCCATCTTACAACTAAACAGGGCCTTCGAGACCTCGTACCTCTCAGTGCGAAACTGAGAAGCATAAAGTTCCTTCAGGTGGACCATGATAGAGTAGGCGTCCATAGACTCATGCTATTTCTGCAGTTCAGGTGTCATTGAAGCAAGCATGATACATGTAGCATAAGTACTGTCAGAACAATGCTTGTTATACTTCTCTACCGCATCTGCAGCCGAACCCTCAGCGGGCTTTTCCGGTAGGGCCTCGTCCAAGACATAGCCAATTTTCTCGTGCCTCAAAACGATTTTGAGGTTCCTTTCCCAATCGAGAAAATTAGTTTCGTCAAGCTTGTTTTCGATGATAAAACGAAGGTTCAATTTGTTTGACATTTTCTACAACAATAAATAAAGATTGAATAAGTAAAATTCATGTATGTAAAACCCTAAATTTGCACTTAAAAATTTCCTAAGTTTTACTCCCACCAGCCAACTATTCCCAATTGGATTTCAAGAATTTAATTAATTCTTTAGTGGCTGGGATCCAATCTAGTCACCTTAATCCCCGACGGTGGTCGATCAATCTCGGCAATTTCGAAAGGTAGGTACTCCTACCAGTCGCATCATATGCGACTCTCAGTGGTTGACTAGTCAACTCTTTGACAATGGTAGTCAACCCCTTGTCTCTAAAGTCAGACGGCCCTGACAGTGGCCAATCACCGAAAGACTTTAGTCGAGTCATAACCCGATATTCATGAGATCTCGTGACGATCATGTCTCGATAATAACGATATACCCGTGGTAGGTCAACTCCCGACGGTGGCCGATCAGTTGGATCCGAACAAAGGCTCTTCACCGTCATTATAATACCGGGAGACAATATTTGGCTCGATTTTTTTTTGGCGTGGGTATAATTGTAAATTAATTCACTTAATTAATTTTGTTTAATTATGGTCTCATCTACTATGTGCATATTACTACGATATCATATAAAGTAAAACATACACAACATTCCGTGCATAATATAACCGGTATCATCATGGACTTTTCCTAGGTGCGGTTTCGAATACAAACTGACGAAACCGCGGGTCACAAACTAAGGGTATCTACAACCGCCAATAGGATTTTTATTGCTGTACGCCAATGGGTTCTTTATCTCTCCTTGGTCTTCAACTTCTTGCTCCATTCTTGTTACATAATAATTTATCTAATAATTACACCCGCGCACGGGGAGCTAACGGGAATGGGATAATTGCAAAAAGTAAACTAGGTCACGTTCTTCATAACGGCCTAGGACAATTTTAAAACCAACATAAAGAAAACATTCTCATCTATCCTATTGGTCGAGTCAATGATCAATCGGGGTCCATATAATCACATTATATCTACACATCTAATCCATACAATTTTATCTTATGAAAAAGATTAAATTCTAATTTTAAATACTCATGCGTCTTTATTTTATCACATCAAATAATTAAATAACTTTTAATTAATTATATGAATTAATCGAAAATTAAAATTAACATTTAATTTTAAATCGATTTTAATTTTAATTAAATTTGAACTATTCAAAATAAAATTAAAATTACTAAGTCTCCTATTTATTTCCTTTCAAAAACTAAATTTAGCTTAGGCCTGGCCACTTTTCAAAATCAAAATTTTGGACGTGGCCTAGGCCTTGGCCTATTACAAATCAAATATTTGGAAAGGGCCTAAGCCTATTCCAAATTAAATATTTGGAAAGGCCAAATAATTTTTCTTAAGGCCTGGCCACTTTCCAAAATCAAAATTTTGGAAGTGGCCTAGACCTAGGCCTATTCCAAATCAAATATTTGGAAAGGGCCTAGGCCTATTCCAAATCAAAATTTGGAAAGGCTAATATGCCATATGGTTTCCCAATGGTCCAAACTATTTGAACCATTGGTTGGCCATACGACACAACTAAACAAACGAGATATCTATACACAATAAATATCACAAAACGAAAAGGGTTGATCTCCCCATTTGGAAGAGGACGGCCAACAGACGGCAGCCCTAGGGCCGCCGGCGCCGCAGAGGGAAGGAACCGCCGCCAGTCGGCCGAGCCCCCACAAACCCTTTTTTTTGTTTCAACGTTTCGTGATTTAAATCTTGCATCTGTTGATTAAATACTACACATTTAAATTATGCTTATTGCTTAAGCTCGAAGTATGTCTCTGATACCACTGTTAGGAAATCACTAGTTTAACGCAGCGGAATTAAAATTTGATTTCCTTTTCTAGATCGTTCTTCGTTTAATGCAATAAACACGTTAAGTAGTTTGACGGTTATACCTCAGATGATCTATAAGATCGTCGCTTTGACCGCCAATGGAGAGTAGTTCAATGCGCAAGCCGTCCACGCGTCCGGCCTCTATCGCTAATCCACACGAACCCCTTGCCGGAATCCTCCTTGGATTGCTATCGGAAAAACTCCGGCTGCTAGACCGGACCTTTTCTTCCCACACAAACTCACTATGGATAGCTCTCTATTTTACACACGAACTATGAGCTCTTGCAATTGTGTTGTACAAAAGAGCTTGACACCCACCTCTTATTTATAGTGATAAGTGGCGTCCCATTAGTGTGTAGGAGAAGAAAACATTTTTCCAATAAAATAAAGAAAATCTTCTAGATTGATTTATCTCTTTAATTATAATTTATTTTTCCAATATCTTATATTGATTATAATTATCTTATTACCATAAATCTATTTTTCCAAAATCAATTAATATCATATATTAATATTATGGCAATCTTATTAATTAAAGTGCACAATCCAAGTGTATCTCATGCACTTTAAATGTGGCGCCCCATGTGCCAAATAATTGGCTTCCGGAATATTCTTTAATTAATATAATTTGTATATAATTAATATCTTGTATTTTATTTATTCATAATAAATAAATACCACCATATTAATTTACCACTATAACATTTATAGTCTAGAGATAAACTTTCCTTATTTGGTTATCAACTATAACCGCATTTTAATCCGACTCGATGTTCATATGTGTGTGACCCGATAGGCTTCCGAATATGTTGGCCGTAGACACAAAGTGAAAATTACTAAAATACCCTTCATGCCTAACGATCACGGGATAGTGTCTAGCAACACACCGTGACCCCCAATCATCGGAAGAGTCAAAAGGAATGACAACTACCTTTCATGTGAAGCAGTTACCGTGTAACTTACAATCCTATCGCTGTAATAATATCCATACGATTGTATCTCGAGTGTCAATACAATGACGATCGTATCTTATAATCTGAATGTCACGCTCTCTCGGATTAACACATTTACTCCCACTTTGCAAAGATTCTCAAGAGCTAGACATTCCTTATAAGAAGGCCATTTCGGATATTCGATCCCAATCATAGGATACGCGATTCCCGGACGACCAATCATGTATACTCCGCATGCTTCAATATCATACCCAATCACTACCGCATGATTGCCCCGTGGTTAGGAGAAATCTCAATAGTGTCAAAGCATGACAATTTACACCATGATGTCTCCGGTCAAGAGGATAATTACACAACCGCCATATAGTGTGACACATAATGTAAGTGGGTCAGTCTAACGTACGCATTCTCTAATACACGTCCACGTACAGTCCAAGCGTCCCTACACTTCGATAGACGAGATCTATCCCTATCTTTTAAAAAGATAGAAGACATCTAATACGTGCTAGTCTGATTATACTATCAATGTCCCATTTGATAATATATTAGACTAGAGACATTTAAATACGAACCTTGTTATAGTGATTAGAGATCTCATCAACCATAATCACTATCATGGTTTCTCTATCACAGATTGATACTAGGGACGTTACTATATATATACAACAAATAATATGAAGACAAACAATATATACATAAGTGCTTTTATTAATCATAATAAAGTTATTACATGAACTAAACAGACTGTAAATGACCCGACCCGGTCGGATCCGGTCCAACCCGATTGGGTTTAGGACACCTTTCCAACAGGTGGTGCTTTCATAAGAGAAGAGAGAGTGGGGGAATTTGGCTTTGCCATACTTTTTTATTGATTAAATCGTGGTCCCTTGAATGGGTTACAGGTGGCCTTATTTATAGGGAAATTACCGACTAAAGTTCGGTTTATTTACAAGTAAGGACATAGTACAAACAGATATTTATCTATACTAATGAGCTCGTAGCGGAGCTAAATATTGCATGTGAGGTCGCTGGCGGACTCGATAACCGAAGGGATTCGTGTGCCGGCTCCCTAGTCTTTCTTGGCGCCTCATGGGGCTAAGGGCTTGGAGCGGATACAAAGGCTCGCGACCCTATTTGACCTATGAGTTTTCGGACAATAACAGCCGGTGGCCTCCTTCACTATATTGGTGGTCAGACGGACCCAAATAAGGATCCGCGAACCGGATTACGATTTAGCCCTATCAAGTATCTTAATCCATCATCAACCCCGTAGCCAACCACTTCCACGCTCACCTCCTCCTACCGTCCAGTCATCCTAAACAAACAAAAAAATTATCAAAATTTGAAAATGCAGAAAACATTGCCACACTTTATTAACTTTTAAAGGGTTGATAAAAAAACCCGTAAATCAGGAGAAATGTAAAGTAGATACATATATAGGGCTGAAAAATCGAAATGCGAAAAGAAAGGGAAGAAGCAAAGTCATACTGATGAAATTCCACTGCAACATTTACTGAAAAATGAAATCCGTAGCTACGAACGATGATTTTCTGCATTGGTGAATTGATCATATAAGTACACCAACAGTAAAAGATAAAAGGGCAAAGCAATATTGATAAAATTCCTTAGCAAATCGTCTAAGGAACTTCTGAGGCTGCTCCTGTGAAGAATAAATATAAAATATGAACATTGATGCAATAATATGAATGACATTAGGTTATGAAAGTACATTTACATGTATTCAGCTTCCATCTAAAATAGGCGATGCGCTCGCTATATCTCATATGCTCCTATCAGAAATAGCCGATGGGCTCGCTAAATCATATGTGCTCAGATCAAAAATAGCTGAGATGCTCGCTAAATGAAATATGCATCGTCTACTTAGCAGTTAGTAGACAATCCATGCATCGGCAATACAATAAATCAATGAAACCTCATAGAATCTCTCCCGGAAAGAAAAGAAAATAGCATATTTCATGGCTGAATAAGAGGAAATAAAAGAATGAGTTGAAATTAAAAAGAAAAACTCATTTAAAAAAATTCAAGTTTTAAAGCTAACATGTAGTATCCGATGAAATGACATCTAATTTCACCCCATAAAGCATGCAAGCAATTGGATATATAGATTGAAATACATAAAACATGCTAGGCTGCACTTTTCTCAGATAAAAATGAAAATAAACAAAGCAAGACAACTGGCCGAAATCCATAAGAAGTTTTTCATAAAGTATTATTCTTCATAGTCAACAGATCACCTGGCTATAGATGCAGAACAATTGTAACTATCAGCTAGCGGTGGCTTCTCCTTGTTTTGTTTTGATTCCGATTAGAGCAAATACCGTAGAATAATATACATCAAGAATGCACCAAATTGGTTATGCATATATATATATATATATATATATATATATATATATATATATATATATATCAATGAATATTTTTGCTTTAACTATTTGTCAGCAATATTAAGAAAAAACATTTTCAGGATATGTAGGAACTTTAAACAACAAACTAAAAAATCATCATTACACCTATGAATGTTTCACACCTTGGCTGGTGTAGTTTCTCTATATCAGATTCTTGTGATGATGCAAAAACAAATATACTCGGCATGAGTTTCACAAAGATAAATGGTATAATGTCTGAACAACTACCTAGAATAGTAAAAGAAAACAAACTACTACTTTGATTATTTAATAGTTTTCAAATGTTCCTAAAAAAAAGGCTTCGAATGGAAAAACAAACTAATAGACCGAAGCAATTTGCCAAATGAAGCAAAAAACTACAAAAGCAATGTTACATATGTTAGGACATACAAAATCATTGGAATCACGAACTTGTGCTTTACTTTCGAACTATACTACAATGAAAACAAAAGCCTACAATATTTTTCAACACTTGCGAACAAAAACAAAAGCCAGGAAGAAGAAAGATAGATTATTGGCAAAAGCCTAACATAATAGAAAATTATGTTGCAACTATATCCTTTTAACCCTTTTTCTTGCAAAGCCATAAAAGTTCTCAAATTCAGCATCATTTTAATTTCGTATTGTACTATAACATAGTACGCGTTTAAAAATATACTTAGCTAGAAACATATGCACCTCAAAGGGACATCTAAATATTATAATATTTTTTTTACATCACCTGACAATAATACAATTCCATGATTGTTAAGCATTGGATAACGCTCCTTGGTTTTTAGTATCATCGCCATCTGCTTCAATTTCATTCCGGCCTACCAAGCCTCCTAGAAAGTTGAGAAAGAAACAAAATGTTATTCATGAAAATTGAAAGATACAACACATTTTACCCATGGTATAGAAAATAAAAATGAACAATGTAATATATAGGGGATTTTAGAATTGAAAAAGCATGCATGTAGGCACAACACAATATTTACTGTAATCATACTATATTGAAATTTTCCACAGAATTCAGCAAAATGATCAAGCTTTATATACTCTTTCCGACGACACTCCTTTCTCCTTTCTAATGTGATTTATAGGGGATTTTAAATTGAAAAAGCATGCATGTAGACACAACACAATATTTTACCGTAACCATGCTAAAATGAAATTTTCCACAGAATTCAGCAAAATGATCAAGCTTTACTACTCTCTCCGACGACACTCCTTTCTCCTCTCTAATGCGATTTAAACCATCTCTTCTTCTCAAAGCTGAATTACTACGATGTTCAACAATCCAAAATTAGGAAAGCAACCAACAATCCGGAAAAAAATAAAATAACCACATCCAATCTGACCAAAAAAATATACAGAATTTTAAAAAAATTAAAATAAAACCTTAACCAACTGGTGGGATACTAAAATTACTCAGCATAAATGTAAATGTTCCGAGTACGGTCATGATAATAAGAGGCATCTTTGGATATTACCATCCCTGTTGGTCGGAGAGCAAGTAGGCCAACAATAGTAACTTTGAATTACATTGTAACAACTAACAAAGCAATTGGTTCAATAAAAATAATAAGGATAATAAAGAAAAGCAATAAAAGAAATCTGATTTACCTGTGGTGGTAGTGAGTTTTCGTAAGCTATTGACAGCATCTATGGACTGATATCAGCCATAGGTGAATACAGAGTAGGTTTTCGAAGCCGTGTATGCAGATGATTGTAATCATCTATGGATTGAGATAAGCCGCCAGTGAATACTGAGTAGGTTTTCGAAGCCGTGTAAGCGGATGATTGTAAACAGATGAGACTTGTGGCCGATATCGGAAAGTTCTGATTTTGGGGAGAGATTGGCTTGTGAAATTTCAAGATGATCTGATAATCTAAGATTTCGATGGTTTTAAAAAAAACGCGTCTTTTTCAACCGGGTCTGGAGCGGGTCAATCGGGTAAATAGGTTAAAGGGGGTTCTAATTGCACCCCCCTATTTACTACTTGCACCCACTTACTACTTGTACCACAAAAAATTACTTCGGCACCACATAATTTTTTATATAGGAACGCCAATCACTGCTGGTGTTCTTGTGAAAACACCAAAGTGTGGATCGACGCTCCCTATATAAAAAGTGTTAAATCTTAAAACGTCAGTCCATGACTTTTCACTGGTGTTCCTAGTGGCATACCAACGCCAGTGACACTGACGTTGGTGTGCCACAACGTACACCAGTGTGAGTGACGTTTTTTTCACCCGAAAAAATATTCATTAATGTGGTGCAAGTAGTAAATAGGGGTCCAAATAGAACCCCCTAGGTTAAATTGACTCCTCTATATATTATATATAGATATCAATGAATATTTTGCTTTAACTATTTGTCAGCAATATTAAGGAAAAACATTTTCAGGATATGTAGGCACTCTAAACAACAAACTAAAAAATCATCATTACACCTATGAATGTTTCACACCTTTCCTGGTGTAGTTTCTCTATATCAGATTCTTGTGATGATGTAAAAACAAATATACTCGGCATTAGTTTCACAAAGATAAATGGTATAATGTCTGAACAACTACCTGGAATAGTAAAAGAAAACAAACTACTACTTTGATTATTTAATAGTTTTCAAATGTTCATAAAAAAAAGGTTTCGAATGGAAAAAACAAACTAATAGACCGAAGCAATTTGCCAAATGAAGCAAAAAACTACAAAAGTAATGTTACATATGTTAGGACATACAAAATCATTGGAATCACGAACTTGTGCCTTACTTTGAACTATACTACAATGAAAACAAAAGCCTACAATATTTTTCAACACTTAAGAACAAAAACAAAAGCCAGGAAGAAGAAAGATAGATTATTGGCAAAAGCCTAACATAATAGAAAATTATGTTGCAACTATATCCTTTTAACCCTTTTTCTTGCAAAGCCATAAAAGTTCTCAAATTCAGCATCATTTTAATTTCGTATTGTACTATAACATAGTACGCGTTTAAAAATATACTTAGCTAGAAACATATGCACCTCAAAGGGCCATCTAACTATTATAGTATTTTTTTACATCACCTGACAATAATACAATTCCATGATTGTTAAGCATTGGATAACGCTCCTTGGTTTTTAGTATCATCGCCATCTGCTTCAATTTCATTCCGGCCTACCAAGCCTCCTAGAAAGTTGAGAAAGAAACAAAATGTTATTCATGAAAATTGAAAGATACAACACATTTTACCCATGGTATAGAAAATAAAAACGAACAATGTAATATATAGGAGATTTTACAATTGAAAAAGCATGCATGTAGGCACAACACAATATTTACTGTAATCATACTATAATGAAATTTTCCACAGAATTCAGCAAAATGATCAAGCTTTATATACTCTCTCCGACGACACTCCTTTCTCCTCTCTAATGTGATTTATAGGGGATTTTAAATTGAAAAAGCATGCATGTAGACACAACACAATATTTTACCGTAACCATGCTAAAATGAAATTTTCCACAGAATTCAGCAAAATGATCAAGCTTTACTCTCTCCGACGACGCTCCTTTCTCCTCTCTAATGCGATTTAAACCATCTCTTCTTCTCAAAGCTGAATTACTACGATGTTCAACAATCCAAAATTAGGAAAGCAACCAACAATCCGAAAAAAAAATAAAAAAACCACATCCAATCTGACCAAAAAAATATACAGAATTTTAAAAAAATTAAAATAAAACCCTAACCAACTGGTGGGATACTAAAATTACTCAGCATAAATGTAAATGTTCCGATTACGGTCATGATAATAAGAGGCATCTTTGGATATTACCCTCCCTGTTGGTCGGAGAGCAAGTAGGCCAACAATAGTAACTTTGAATTACATTGTAACAAACTAACAAAGCAATTGGTTCAATAAAAATAATAAGGATAATAAAGAAAAGCAATAAAAGAAATCTGATTTACCTGCGGTAGTAGTGAGTTTTCGTAAGCTATTGACAGCATCTATGGACTGATATCAGCCATAGGTGAATACAGAGTAGGTTTTCGAAGCCGTGTATGCGGATGATTGTAATCATCTATGGATTGAGATCAGCCGCCAGTGAATACTGAGTAGGTTTTCGAAGCCGTGTAAGCGGATGATTGTAAACAGATGAGACTTGTGGCCGATATCAGAAAGTTCTGATTTTGGGGAGAGATTGGCTTGTGAAATTTCAAGATGATCTGATGATCTAAGATTTCGATGGTTTTAAAAAAAACGCGTCTTTTTCAACCGGGTCTGGAGCGGGTCAATCGGGTAAATAGGTTAAAGGGGGTTCTATTTGCACCCCCCCTATTTACTACTTGCACCCACTTACTACTTGTACCACAAAAAATTACTTCGGCACCACATAATTTTTTATATAGGGAACGTCAGTCACACTGGTGTTCCTTGTGGAACACCAGTGTGACTGACGTTCCCTGTATAAAATGGTGTTAAATCTTAAAACGTCAGTCCATGACTTTTCACTGGTGTTCCTAGTGGCATACCAACGTCAGTGACACTGACGTTGGTGTGCCACAACGTACACCAGTGTGAGTGACGTTTTTTTCACCCGAAAAAATATTCATTAATGTGGTGCAAGTAGTAAATAGGGGGGTCCAAATAGAACCCCCTAGGTTAAATTGACTCCTCTATATATTATATATAGATATCAATGAATATTTTGCTTTAACTATTTGTCAACAATATTAAGAAAAAAAACATTTTCAGGATATGTAGGCACTCTAAACAACAAACTAAAAAATCATCAATACACCTATGAATGTTTCACACCTTGGCTGGTGTAGTTTCTATATCAAATTCTTGTGATGATGCAAAACAAATATACTCGGCATGAGTTTCACAAAGATAAATGGTATAATGTCTGAACAACTACCTGGAATAGTAAAAGAAAACAAACTACTACTTTGATTATTTAATAGTTTTCAAATGTTCATAAAAAAAAAAGGTTTCGAATGGAAAAAACAAACTAATAGACCGAAGCAATTTGCCAAATGAAGCAAAAAAACTACAAAACTAATGTTACATATGTTAGGACATACAAAATCATTGGAATCACGAACTTGTGCCTTACTTTCGAACTATACTACAATGAAAACAAAAGCCTACAATATTTTTCAACACTTGCGAACAAAAACAAAAGCCAGGAAGAAGAAAGATAGATTATTGGCAAAAGCCTAACATAATAGAAAATTATGTTGCAACTATATCCTTTTAACCCTTTTTCTTGCAAAGCCATAAAAGTTCTCAAATTCAGCATCATTTTAATTTCGTATTGTACTATAACATAGTACGCGTTTAAAAATATACTTAGCTAGAAACATATGCACCTCAAAGGGACATCTAACTATTATAGTATTTTTTTACATCACCGACAATAATACAATTCCATGATTGTTAAGCATTGGATAACGCTCCTGGTTTTTAGTATCATCGCCATCCGCTTCAATTTCATTCCGGCCTACCAAGCCTCCTAGAAAGTTGAGAAAGAAACAAAATGTTATTCATGAAAATTGAAAGATACAACACATTTTACCCATGGTATAGAAAAAATAAAACGAACAATGTAATATATAGGAGATTTTACAATTGAAAAGCATGCATGTAGGCACAACACAATATTTACTGTAATCATACTATAATGAAATTTTCCACAGAATTCAGCAAAATGATCAAGCTTTATATACTCTCTCCGATTGACACTCCTTTCTCCTCTCTAATGTGATTTATAGGGATTTTAAATTGAAAAAGCATGCATGTAGACACAACACAATATTTTACCGTAACCATGCTAAAATGAAATTTTCCACAGAATTCAAGCAAAATGATCAAGCTTTACTCTCTCCGACGACGCTCCTTTCTCTCTCTAATGCGATTTAAACCATCTCTTCTTCTCAAAGTGAATTACTACGATGTTCAACAATCCAAAATTAGGAAAGCAACCAACAATCCGAAAAAAATAAAAAACCACATCCAATCGACCAAAAAATATACGTAATTTTAAAAAATTAAAATAAAACCCTAACCAACCTGGTGGGATACTAAAATTACTCAAAGATAAATGTAAATGTTCGATTACACGGTCATGATAATAAGAGGCATCTTTGGATATTACCCTCCCGTTGGTCGGAGAGCAAGTAGGCCAACAATAGTAACTTTGAATTACATTGTAACAAACTAACAAAGCAATTGGTTCAATAAAAATAATAAGGATAATAAAGAAAAGCAATAAAAGAAATCTGATTTACCTGCGGTAGTAGTGAGTTTTCGTAAGCTATTGACAGCATCTATGGACTGATATCAGCCATAGGTGAATACAGAGTAGGTTTTCGAAGCCGTGTATGCGGATGATTGTAATCATCTATGGATTGAGATCAGCCGCCAGTGAATACTGAGTAGGTTTTCGAAGCCGTGTAAGCGGATGATTGTAAACAGATGAGACTTGTGGCCGATATCGTAAAGTTTCGATTTTGGGAGAGATTGGCTTGTGAAATTTCAAGATGATCTCGATGATCTAAGATTTCGATGGTTTTAAAAACGCGCGTCTTTTTCAACCGGTGCGAGGCGGTCAATCGGGTAAATAGGTTAAAGGGGTTCTATTTGCACCCCTATTTACTACTTGCACCCACTTACTACTTGTACCACAAAAATTACTTGGCACCACATAATTTTTTATATAGGAACGCTACCACACCGGTGGTTCGCTGTGGAACACCAAAGATGATCGACGTTCCTCGTATAAAATGGTGTTAAATCTTAAAACGTCATCCATGACTTTTCATGGTGTTCTAGTGGCATACCAACGTCCGATGACACCGACGTTGGTGTGCTACAACGCATACCGATGTGAGTGACGTTTTTTCACCGAAAAAATATTCATTAATGTGGTGCAGTAGTAAAATGAAGTCCAAATAAACCCCCTAAGTTAAATTGACTCTATATATTATATATAGATATCAATGAATATTTTGCTTTAACTATTTGTCAACAATATTAAGAAAAAAAACATTTTCAGGATATGTAGGCACTCTAAACAACAAACTAAAAAATCATCAATACACCTATGAATGTTTCACACCTTTCCTGGTGTAGTTTCTCTATATCAAATTCTTGTGATGATGCAAAAACAAATATACTCGGCATGAGTTTCACAAAGATAAATGGTATAATGTCTGAACAACTACCTGGAATAGTAAAAGAAAACAAACTACTACTTTGATTATTTAATAGTTTTCAAATGTTCATAAAAAAAAAAGGTTTCGAATGGAAAAAACAAACTAATAGACCGAAGCAATTTGCCAAATGAAGCAAAAAACTACAAAACTAATGTTACATATGTTAGGACATACAAAATCATTGGAATCACGAACTTGTGCCTTACTTTCGAACTATACTACAATGAAAACAAAAGCCTACAATATTTTTCAACACTTGCGAACAAAAACAAAAGCCAGGAAGAAGAAAGATAGATTATTGGCAAAAGCCTAACATAATAGAAAATTATGTAGCAACTATATCCTTTTAACCCTTTTTCTTGCAAAGCCATAAAAGTTCTCAAATTCAGCATCATTTTAATTTCGTATTGTACTATAACATAGTACGCGTTTAAAAATATACTTAGCTAGAAACATATGCACCTCAAAGGGACATCTAACTATTATAATATTATTTTACATCACCTGACAATAATACAATTCCATGATTGTTAAGCATTGGATAACGCTCCTTGGTTTTTAGTATCATCGCCATCTGCTTCAATTTCATTCCGGCCTACCAAGCCTCCTAGAAAGTTGAGAAAGAAACAAAATGTTATTCATGAAAATTGAAAGATACAACACATTTTACCCATGGTATAGAAAATAAAAACGAACAATGTAATATATAGGAGATTTTAGAATTGAAAAAGCATGCATGTAGACACAACACAATATTTACTGTAACCATACTATAATGAAATTTTCCACAGAATTCAGCAAAATGATCAAGCTTTATATACTCTCTCCGACGACACTCCTTTCTCTTCTCTAATGTGATTTATAGGGGATTTTAAATTGAAAAAGCATGCATGTAGACACAACACAATATTTTACCGTAACCATCCTAAAATGAAATTTCCCACAGAATTCAGCAAAATGATCAAGCTTTACTCTCTCCGACGACGCTCCTTTCTCCTCTCTAATGCGATTTAAACCATCTCTTCTTCTCAAAGCTGAATTACTACGATGTTCAGCAATCCAAAATTAGGAAAGCAACCAACAATCCGGAAAAAAAATAAAAAAACCACATCCAATCTGACCAAAAAAATATACAGAATTTTAAAAAAATTAAAATAAAACCCTAACCAACTGGTGGGATACTAAAATTACTCAGCATAAATGTAAATGTTCCGATTACGGTCATGATAATAAAAAGGCATCTTTGGATATTACCCTCCCTGTTGTTCGGAGAGCAAGTAGGCCAACAATAGTAACTTTGAATTACATTGTAACAACTAACAAAGCAATTGGTTCAATAAAAATAATAAGGATAATAAAGAAAAGCAATAAAAGAAATCTGATTTACCTGCGGTGGTATTGAGTTTTCGTAAGCTATTGACAGCATCTATGGACTAATATCAGCCATGGGTGAATACAGAGTTGGTTTTCAAAGCCGTGTATGCGGATGATTGTAATAATCTATGGATTGAGATCAGCCGCCAGTGAATACTGAGTAGGTTTTCGAAGCCGTGTAAGCGGATGATTGTAAACAGTTGAGACTTGTGGCCGATATCGGAAAGTTCAGATTTTGGGGAGAGATTGGCTTGTGAAATTTCAAGATGATCTGAGATTTCGATGGTTTAAAAAAAACACGTCTTTTTCAACCGGGTCTGGAGCGGGTCAATCGGGTAAATAGATTAAATTGACTCCTCTATATTATATATATATATATATATATATATACTAGTATGAAACCCGTGCATAATGCACGGAAATGTTATGCAGGAAAAAAGATGGATGCAATCGTTACATATGTATAAGGTGATAAAAAAATAGGAATCAAAAATTAAAAAAAAAAAAAAAAAGATTGCATGACTTGAATATAAATCTAACAAAGATGCATTTACAATGAAAGAAAAAATTATAAATGTATATTGAGAATGAATAGTAATAACAACCTCTGAACAATATTATTATTATGCATTTGGCCGGAGAAAAGCAAATCATTTAGGTCCTCTTACGCTTGTGCGTCTTCCATGCCTTTAAAATGAAGCCAACACCCTCTTTAAGAAGAGCCCTCCTTTCTTCTTTCGCGTTCCACAGTTCAGGCACAGGGTATCTCCCACTTGGATTGTACTCATTCATTTCCTCCAATGCTGTTATTACCGACTCATACACTACATCTCCAAACTCTTCCTTTAAAGAAGTTTGCTTTTCATCTCCCTCATGAATTACTTCCTGATCAACACATTCAATAACTCAATTATGAAGAGTCCTATCTATAAGAAACAAAGAACATACAGTATGCATATGATAAAACCATATGTATTTGTAGAAACAGCATCACCAGATAAATTGAACAGGGGCACAGAGAATATTCTATTGAAAGGCTTCCCCATAACCGGGTAAATTTTATGACACGTATTGAAAACTTTCAGAACTGCTTAACATCAAGACTTTTATCCAGTGTATGAATGGTTGTTCAAAGAATCATGTAGGTCGAGCCAATTAGATCTACTGTAGCTAACCTGATCATTAAGAGAAGAAATGGCAGCTTCAACTTCATGTTCAGAAGAAAACGTAATGAATCCATAACCGCTTGATTTCGAGGTTCCGGGAACTCAAGACACTTTCGCGCTAAGAACGTTTCCTTTACCGGATAAAAATCTTTGGAGTTTCTCCGTGGTCACTCCCTTTACAATATTTCCTACGTATACTTTGTGAGGACTGTCGGTGAAGGGTGTTTATTCAGCTTAAAGTACCGATAAGTCCAATGTCAATGGCCTCTCTGTCACGTTTACTTTGATTTCACGGCCTCCCACTTGCTGTTAGATCAATAAAATCAAATCCCAGATTCAAATACGGAAATGCTAGTGCTATAACAAAGTCACAAAAACACAGTTTTACACCCTGTGTAAAAGACACTGAAAACTCCTAAACTATCGATCCAGGGGCACTTTGGGTACGAAGAAAAATTGTAATTTCCCTTGGAGTATCATGATCGTAATAGTTTAGTTTAGTTTAGTTTACCGTGCCATTTAGCTTTTCAGCAGCAGCGGCTGCATCCTCCACGGTCTTCATTGTAACGAATGCGAAACACCGGCTCCTTTCTCCAATAACAATCCCTTCCCTGCAGCTTCAGACCCCCTTCACGGGCCCACGCCCCTTGAGGCAAGCCTAGAAATTCCGGTGTATGAGTCGTTGCAGTTCTAAGTGAGAAATCTAGTGTGCTACATTTAGCACTTCCTGACTCCTTGAAAGCGTGTCAGCCTTGAAATTAACACCAGGGCATGAAAATGATAGGTTATGACACCTGAAATTTCATCATACCAATGCAAAAAGTCAATTATCACTCTGGTGCCACAATTGTGGTGCCATCAAAGACACAAATGGATAAAAATACTTAAATGTACCTGTTGCAACGTGACAAAACCGCAAATCCATTGATCAAGTAGTGGTAGCTATACAAATTTCAGGTACTTTTTGATGATGAATCATGGACTTGAGCAATATATGAACTGTATCCTTTATCTGTTCTTGAGACATTACTAAATTCCAAAACCAAAAAACCATCAGCCAAATATTGCTCAAAAAAAGTAATCCTATAAACACAAAACAAAATGAACTATAAATCAAATTTTTCATCATAAACTCAAGAAACACAAAGGAGTAATAAGTAGCTACTGTTTCATAACAATAAAAAACATTTAAAAAAAATCAAATGTTACCTGTGCTTGTGCCTGTTTAATTTGCTGGTTTTAGAGAAGGAACCTCCAGCTTTGAGAACATAATAAGAATGTCAAGTAGAAGCTTGTTTGATGTCGTCATTTTTTCATGAATAGGAAAATTTGACAGAGGATCCTATCCCTTCTGCACCCATTTCTTCAATTTTTTTTTTCTTTCTTTTGATTTTTTTTTTTCTTTCCCCGGCAACCTTCTTCTCCTGTCTCCAGATCTGCTTGCATCCATGGAATCTCAGTCTTTCATTAACAATTGGCGTCTTCACTGAAGCCATAAGCTTCTTCTCCAAGCACCCTCCTCACCGGATTCGACTGGTACAACAAACGTATCAACACAAAAAGCGGAAGGGAATCGAAGAATTAAATGGAATGATTTCACCATTTTGAATTCGATTTGTGGCCATCACGAATCAAGCCTTAACTGCTCGAATAACGTTGGATTTGGAAGGAGAAGGGAGAAGCACCACGATTTTGGAATAGAATAAAAAAAAACCAATGAAAATCAAAGAAATTCGTTTCAAGACCTGGATTGATTTTGAGAAATGCCATTGTAAACCTGTGTATTCTGAGAATCTGCAACCGTTGTTTGAATCGGAAATTCAAAGCTGTAGAAACGAATTCGCCACCTCTGTCTAGATAAGAATTTCAAAAGAGATGAGATTCATGTAAAAAAAGTTTGAGATTGTTGATGAGGAGGTTGAGATTTGAAGGTGGGGAAGTTATTCAGAAGGATGAGAGGAGGCGAAACGTGGGGATAGGCAAATCGTGGGATTGTGTTGGCAATCGTGGGGATTATTTTCTGTGTTCTTTTATTTTCTAAACGGGTTGCGGAGCGGGTCAATTGACCAAATGCGGGTCAATTGACAGTTTTTTGATTGAAAATATAATATAAGATATATATATACTAATATGAAACCTGTGCGATGCACGGAGAACGTTATATTTGAAAAAAATCGATCTGTGTATGTAAAAATTTATAGATACTGTAGTAATTTAAGAGCTATTTAAATGAAATCAAAATAAATAAAAAATGGCATGATTGAAATATTTAGTGTACTTTAAAAAAAAAGGGGTATATATTGTAGATACATATAGTGTAGAATAGTATTCTTAAATAATTTGTAACTCCACCCAATATGAATCCATATTGAATGTCAAAATATTAGTCTGACACTAATCTCTCCCCGTATAAATCCACATTGAATGACTAATGACACTAATCTCTACATTTAAAGATGTATTGAAATTCATTTTGTCTGCAATTCTCTTTTCGATGGAAATGTGTTTTTTTTCTCTCTCTAGATTATCCTTAGAAAATGTTCTTGTTTTCAAAAACAAAATCTAAACGGTTAAAAAGTATAAAAATACCAAAAATTGATAAGATATTACAAACATTAGCATGCCTTTCACCAACTTATGTTGGAAATAGATCTTTGCCAAGGATATATTCATACAATAAAGATCATGTAAAGCTAGAAATGCAATCGCAATATAGAATCCTCAAGGTGCGAAAAATGCGATACCCCATGTCCACAAGGCAATATAGAATCCTAATCCAATAGCGCCAACACCTCAAAGAACAATCGACTTGTCTGAAACGAATAAATGAAATACCCTTATGATCATCACTTGTGGACTCACTTGTAGCTTCCACTTTAGTACTTTATTTAGTTAATTCAGATTTTTAAGCCTCCACAACATTGACATCAACACTAACTTTAGACATTAATGCCTCATTTACCCTGATTGAGTTGACTCTTCACCCATAGAATCAAATCGTTGTGTTATTCCGCCGTTGTGTTATTGCGCCATTGGAGTCTGTTTTATTATCTAATGTAGGATGCGCAGTAGTCGAGCCATCTTCACCATTTGAAGACGAAGATAGCTGCCTTAAAAAGTAAATTGGAAGAAGCGCAACCGCATTTATTTAAAAAAAAACATGGGATAATGAAAGCATGTATGAGATGAATATTCCGGCTAATTTTTGTAATGCATACTTGTGTATATATACATTGTCTCACACATCCCCAAATCAAGTGCAAAAAAGATTGTGAATTCACAGAGTTGAACAGCTTATAATACGCAGAGTAAGAAGAAAGAAATATATAAATAAATAAAACACACACATAGATAGAGAGCAATGGTTTAAGCAGGTGCATTGCGACCGAACCTCAAATTGTGTAAATTGAAAATCATACCAGCCATTTAGGGCCAAAGGGAAGAGGTTTTGACAATTGAATCATATTGGTCTTCTTGTTTAAAATCACAATCAACCTAAATCTCCTCTGCCTGTCATATAGACCCAAACGTTGTCACATATGCCTCATCCACAACCTATAAAAACTTTGATGTCTTATATTGTGAAACCGCATGAATTACAATTCTCTTGTGTATAATCTCATCCAGGACACTTTGGTTAGCCATATGAAATTGATGAAAAATTGGAAATGTTGAGAGAAAATAGTAAAACAACTATTACTTCACTACAATTGAAAATTGAAAATTAAAGAAAGATTTTGGTAGAAAAACAAAATAAGATGATAACCAGGTAACGATATGAAGAGAAATCTACTCATTGTAATACTTCAGCTTTATGACGGCTCATGGCAATTTCATCCTAGAACTGTCAAAATCTTGTTGTTTGCCAGTAAAAAAAGAAAAATGAAGTAACACATGCATCATGTGTTGTATGCAGTTATAGTAGACGATAAGGAGTTGCAATTTACCTTCAAATTGTGTGAGAGCACAATTAGAGTGTTGAACTGCTCTTCAAGTTGCTGCCGCATAAGAGGAAAACAACAACAACAAAAATGCAACCACATTAACTAATTAAATAGCACGTGAGTGAATCGATAATTCAGGATAAGCGTTCCTCATGTGAAAAGATTGCTCTTTAAGGAATAAGGAAAGTAATAGTGGTGATAATAATATCAAAAAGACCAATACTTGAAAGATAAAACAGTTTACTTGATATGCATTACCCAAACAGAATTACCCATGAAATCATTAAATGTATACAGGAAAACCAAAAGCTCAACCTGTCAATAGGGATGAAGGGTTGAATGATAACCCCTTTAATTTACGGGTAAATTTTAAACCAAAATAATAATCAAGAAGCACGTAAAGTACCGAAGATGCGTAAAAAAAGTTTTAGGAACAACAATGGTTTTCACAACACTGGAACGTCGACAAACCTGCCATCGAAGAACCGCCCCACCATTCTGAAACAAAACCATATAAACAAATTCAGGAGCCATCCACATCAAATTCAGGAGTGAAATTATCTTCATTATACAATGCTATAAAGTTCACCTGCATCTCAGTGTAGATCAAATTTATGCTAGCAGGATTCAAATTATCAAACAAACAACAAACAGGATTCAAGCAATGTACATATGATAGCAATGTACATATGTTTCAAGCAAAGTACATATGCTAACAAACAGCATCAGAATTACTCTCTTCCATCAGAATTTTGATCCTAAGTTGCACTTCTTTCAACGTTGAATAGGTAGACAATATGTTCTGAAGATTCCCACCCACATCCACGTATATAGTGCGCAGCATTACCTGTTAAATTCTTTCCTAAAGCTAATGAAATAGGATGCACCTACTTGAAGTCTTTAAATTCTCTCCACTGTCAATTTAAAATAATATATATTTTTTACTTTAATTCATATAGAATCTTACAATAGTCAACTGCACCACAAAGCAGCAAGATTGTAGCCAACACCATATTCATGTCGCCAACCTTTCCACTTATCAGATCAAAAATTCTGCAGGACATAGATGGAGAAAGAATGACAACGTGAAATAAATAGCCAAAAACCTTCACATCAATGCATACCTAATAACAACAAAATCGAAATAGCCCATTGTCCGTAGTAGATTTTCCTCCGGAAGTCAGAAGGAAGCAACTGTAAAACAAATACAAATAAATGCAGGAAGCATGTAACGAAACACAATAAGCATGTAAAAACTATTGTGATAAATTAGTCATGAAGCACAAAATTAAAATTTCCCTCATACTCAACTATACATAAGCAATACAACCTACACAGTGAAAATTACCAACTAACGTCAAGTCTGTAATTGTCATTGACATGAAAAACTTCTTCGCACCCTGCTGAGAGCGGTTTCAAACCAAATGGTCATTTTGCATTAGTTGCAAGAAATCGTTAACATCCATAAAAACCCTTAATTCCTAAAAATGCAAACGTAAAATCATGCAAAATATTTGAAAATGAAACCATTAAAGAATATTCAAATCAATACAACAGAAAAATTAACATGAATAACCATGATAAATAATATACCAATTGAATTCACTGAGAACAATAATAAGAAGCTTACCACGTATAGTGGAGAGGATCTGCTCATGGTAATTCCTCTATGACAATATTATTTCATGTTTTCAAAATCAAACCTAATCATAGAAAAAAAAATCACTACAATATTTAGGGGTCACAAAAAAAATCAAGATTTTCGCTCTAACCTTCTAGAAAATGACAGCAATGTTCGAGAGCACTTGCAAGTTAGATGCTTCGGCTACTCTGTGGCTAATCAACCTAAACAAAACGAATCATACAAAAAAAAAAAAAAAAAGACTACTTATCACTCAAAACAAAAAATTCTGAAAGTGAATATATCCATCAAGCAAAGATTTAACATTGTGATTTATTTTTTCGTTTTAATTTACTTCGTCCCAGCTAAGATGCTTCGGATAATCTGTGGCTAATCAACCAAAACGAAAAGAAAAACAAAAAATACATGATAGGTATTTATCACTAAAACAAAATATTATGAACTTGAATATCATCATGAAGCAAATACAATACCTTCATCACTTTGCTTCTGGATCTTGTTCCCCATTCGGTGGCCACATATAATAGATTCAGAGGTAAGAAATTCGCTTGGCCTACGGTCTATAACTGAAATGATCTACTTTGGTGAGAAATATATAAAAACATGGAAAAATCATACCTTGGAAAATAGATTTAGGTCCATGTGAAAATAGATGTACATGAAAGGAAAAATATTTATTAAAAAACCACCAGACAAATGGAGACACACGCACAAAGGGTGTAACAAACACGCACACACCAGACCATAGGCACAAACAATCCATAAGAACACAATTTGCATAATGAAAGTCAACTGTATGTCTGCAAAAAAGTGTTAAGGTAAAGTACAAAACAAATAGAATAGAAAGAGAACCTTTGCAATTTACATCACCTTTGCAACCTTTGTGCTTGATTATTGACGGCTAATTTGAAATAGCTGAATATCCACCATCTCGACCATCTCGACAATCGTCATTCTAGCTAGGTTGAATATCCACCATCTGGACCTCCAAATTAGTCATAATTCTTTGTATCCCAAAGTCTCTGATATAAAATTGAATGCGCACCAGGGGTTTCAGAAGAGAAATGAACGTAATCAGGCTGAGGGTTTGATTTAGCCAACGCTTTGCCATTTGTGGGAGAAAGTGGAGGGGTTTTGGAAATGGAAATGGAAATCGTGGATGAGTTCCCTCAAAAAAAGAAATCATGGATGCAGTTACAAATTGCGATGAATATAATGGGAACGTTTCTTTAGGAATGTGTGCGGGTTTTTTTTAGCAGAAACGGGTCATGGAACGGGTCAATCGGCTAATTTGGGTCAATTTGACGGTTAATCGATTAAAAATATAATATAAGATATATATATATACTAGTAGGAAACCCGTGCGATGCACGGAAAACATAAAATTTAAAAATGTGTAGTAAGAACCAAAAGTCAACTTAATTACATAGGAAACATAAAGCAATAGGAGTACTATAAAAAGATGTTTATATATTACAAGATAAAATATATAACCGAAATGAAGACCCGTAATCCTTGAAAGCAGACACCCATGAAGCCTTCTGAGAATGTTGTGTAGCATAAACAAAGGAGACAATTGCAAGCACCATAGCTGCATTGCACGGAGGAGAAATAGTTTTATTAAGATTACTTCCAATTAATCAATTACCAAGTGCTTGAATAACAATGAATGCTGCAGATCCCACGAAAATCATTAACCAAAACATGTGACTCAAAGCATCTTGCCTCTGCCCCTCCTACGTAATACATCATAATCACAATAACTAAAAAGCTGCATCGTAAACGCATGAAACAGCTGTCTATAATGCATGAAAAATAAAAAAATAAAAAATAAAAACAATTACAAAGACACATGATCAGCAAAATGACTGAAAATTTTGAAAATCAACCTTGTACCATCCATGTCTCAAAAACAAAGGAGAATATAGAAGAGACGGTAGAGAGAAAGATGCTAGCCAACCACAGGTTCGTGCTTGTAAAAATCCTTCTCCACACGGCAACAACTAAGTGCAATACAAAAAATAGCAAACATAGCTTCCTTTTCCCACTGCAAGGAAGAAATGCACTCATGAATCCATGTTGCATTCATGCAAATTTCATATTAACGAAGAGAAGACTGTCATTCCTGCAGCTCAATTACGATCCAAAAATTAAAGATAACTAAAAGAAAAATGCATCATAAAAATAAAACTTTGCGAAAATGCACAAAAAAAAGTAAAAATAAAAGAACAAAAAAAGAAACAGCATTTTGGCATATAGAGATGAGGTCTTAATTGAGAACAGACAGGGTGCCTAAGAGTGTAAGACATGAGATAAACAATATTGACAAGAAGCCTTCCAAAACACTACTTGCTGCCTACTCATCCATTCATGCTCCCCAAACACTGACCAGAAGCGTTCCAAAAATGCTCATCCAAACCATAATAAGCGCATCAACTCACTAAATAATGATTACATCAATGACATGACATTTACCATACTAATGTCAGAAAGTACTGGAGGAAGAAGCAAGAATGTATTGTTTGTATATGTGTAAATGGAAAAATGGAGAAAGACATGTATGTGTTTATACATGTCTGTGTTCACTTCAATGCCCTGCAACCATAATATTGATTCTGAGTGTCCTCTTCTTATCAAACAGTGTATAGTTATGAAATTTCGTCAAATGTGATGACATTTGAAGATCACGGGGGATTTGACTATCCACTATCAAATGTAGTTATAGCAGGGGATGCCAAGCCTGTAGAATTACACAACAACCCACTTCATATTTTTCATCCTGAAGACTTGTACAGATATCCATTTATTACAATACATAATCTGCCCAAGTGCGCAACCCAACTGAGTTAATGCTTGTCCTTAGTCTATGCGTACTTTACAACTTTAACCTCCACGCCTCCATCGTCTACATTCTTGACGCCCGCGAAATCCTCGCCGGTCACCTTCTCTCCGGCATCACAACTTTCATCCACAACCCTCTTAGATCCTCCGTACTTGGTGGCCGCATGTGTCTCATCATTGATGTCTCTTGGCATTGTTAGTTTCTCCTTGATGGAATCCAACACACTACCAACACTTATTCCGCTGTATATGTTTTCCCTTGCAGCAATGCCTCTGTAATAATGATAAACAAAATGGTGTGCCATAACTAAACAAAGGACTAAACACACTTACACTTTGGTGAGCCAAATATCATGATCAATGTGTCGTATATAATGATGATCAGAGTTACCTGTCAGCTGCAATTTCTCTGTCTGCTTTTGCTTTCAGCTTATCAACGACGTCGTCTCCCGCAGCTCCCTCTTCCTCAAGCTTCAACTCTTGCATTTTGCTTCTCGCTTCATCCTCAGTCAACTGATACTTCTCCTGCATGCATTCATAATAAAATCACCAATTAGTTCTTGCACACAAGTGCCAAAAAGAACATGATGTGGATGAGTGTCGGTTAACCGTTATCCCGGTAGAATAAAAGTGCCATTTTTGAGAAATTAGTAAAATTGAGAAGGGTGTTAAGACTTGATCTACACACACATAATCCTATTGCACATTAGATCCTATAAAGTTCTATTGCAATGTGTTTGATTGTTCTGTTTAATTGTCTGTCATTATTAGGCCTTATCAAATAAATAAAAAAGTTACTCATGTGATCATTATACATGGATAGAGAATTTAGTGGCTGCCACATTATCAGACATGAATCCTAATTTTGTCATATTAATTGTAGAAATTATGTCTGAATCCTAATTTTTTCATATTAATTGTAGAAATTACAAAAGTTGACAGAACTTAGAAATTCTACGCCAGAACATAGCACAAACAATTTATTTAATGCAACCACAACTGCTAAAAATATTAACACCACCAAGTTTTGAAGCTATATGCGGCTAACCTTGGGTTCGTCATGTCGCGTCTCCTCTTTTTTACCAGTGAATTAGTCCATAGCTCTCCTAGTCGCATCAGCCGCCGTTTCCTTCAAGTCGATCAGTTTTCCAGCCGTTGCGTCCTTTGTTTCAACAGCTTTCTCAGCCGTGGCATCCTTTGCTTCTACGTCTTTCTCAGCCCTGTAGTCTTTATACTCTCCGGCTTTCTCCAAAGTTGCATCCTTCGTTTCTTTGGCCTTCTCTGCTGCATAGTCTTTTGCAGCCACAACTTTCTCCTTAGCCGCCTCCGTGGTCTCACCAGCTTTCTCTGCTGCAGTGTCTTTGTATTCCCCTGCCTTGTTCACTACCAAATCTTTTGTCTCCACAGCTTTTCCTGCTGCATAATCCTTATATTCTCCCACTTTATTCTTTGCTTGATTTGCCTTATCTACAGCTGCATCCTTTGTTTCCAAGCCCTTTTCAGCAGCATAATATTTATATTCCCCCATTTTTCCACCTGTGGCATCTTTTGCTTGATATGTTTTATCCACAGCTGCATCTTTGTATTCTCCCATTTTATCCTTTGCCTGATTTGCCTTATTTATAGCTGCATTTTTCGTTTCTACGGCTTTTTCGGCTGCATAATCTTTGTATTCTCCCATTTTACCAGCAGTAGCATCCTTTGCTTGATATGTTTTATCCGCGGTTGCATCTTTTGTTTCCTTGGCCTTTTGTGCTGCATAATCTTTGTATTCTCCTGCTTTTTCAACTGTAGTGTCCTTTGATTGCTTTGCCTTGTCTGCAGCCGACTCGTTTGTTTCCTTCGCCTTCTCCGTGGCATAATCCTTGTATTAAAGATAGAGTTGCATATGAAGACTTGATCTTCTTTTCACTCAGAAATTTGAAGAAAAATTGTCCTACTGATAAGAAAGAAAAAAAAATCACTTTTTGAAGATTAAAAGACAGTAATAATAGTTCATTTTCAAGAAAAAGACAATAAAACAGAAAGCCCTTTGAAGATATCTTTCCGATTCTTCGATTAAAAAGATTACCGCCTCGCAGCAATTCTGAGTAGAGGTGAAATAATTCCATGTATTTCTTTCAAGGATTGCTGTATTCGTATCTCTTCCTCGACGTCTCTCTTGAGATTTCTAACATAGCCTAGTAATTCGTCTGATGATCTGATATCTTCTCCTTGAATGTCAATCACCTTCTTTGTGAACCTCATCATAAACGGTGCATACCGTGTCACGGTTGAATACCTCTGCAAGAAAGTCAACATTAGTCCAAGTTCATCACGGTCCAGATTCGTTATGCAAGTTATCCACTTCTTCCTAGCTACTAATTCTTCCATTATAGCCATCACATGTTCGGGATTCTTCCCGTTTAGAGCAGCAATTAGTGCTAATCAGAAACATAGCAAACAATTCCCATTTAGATAAAGACAGCTATTGAAAATGAAACAACAACAACATCTTTGCTAATATTCAATAGAAGAGCCCTCTAGATGAGATAGAGCACAAAACATAACCATTATTGGTTAAAATAATCACCCCATAGAGACATATGAACCCATGGAGCCACAACAACTAAAAATCAAGAAAAGAGAAGAAAAAAAACTCTGAATACAAATAGAGAACATGTAAAATAGGATACAAAACATAATAGTATTGATCTTTTTAAAAAAAAAAAAAAAATCAGCCAGCTAATTCGAAATCATTAACAAATTAGAGCAATCACCAAATGTGAAAAAATAAGCTTCATGAATCCCGAAACCTGGGTTGATGTGAATGAAAAATATACGCAAATTGAGTTCCATAAGAATAACTTACGGTGAAGAATCCTGAGAAAATAACCCTTGTGAATGCGGTAACCATGGGTTCCTGTGAATGAACAATATACGCAAGCAAAATAAACGTAAAGGGTTTGAGAAGAATAATGCGGTAACCATGGGTTACAGAAAAATAACTTACAACCAAGAATGCGAAGTTTGTATTTACATATTCAACCCCATTTGATTTAGACCTCTCTGTTGCTCAAAGCGGCAATTCCAATCCTGGGAATCATAGATTTTGCTGGTGAGGAAGAACGACCATGGAAATTTGGATATGGGATTTTGATGCAATTAGATGGGTGAAGATAATCTGATTCTGGTAACTGATGCCGAATAATGGGGTTTGGTGATGAAAATCGGGAGTTTCACTCCACTAAGGCAAGTGAGGCGGAGGATCGGGGGAGTAAGGACGTGGGGAGGACGCAGGGAAGTGGCCCGATGATGTAGTTTTTTGTTTTTATTTTTTGTTTTTTGTTTTTTGTTTTTTGTTTTTTTGTTTTTGTGTGTGTAGAAAACGGGAAAAGATCCCCAACTGTGCACCCTGCACCGCACCTTCCACAAGTGCATCAAAACGGTGTCGTTTTGATGCAAAACGACACCGTGTCGATGTGATTTAAAAATTAAAAAAATACAGTCAAAGCGGTCGTTCGTTTCGGATCGAAACGACCGTTTGCTTTGACGCACCGCACTCGCACCGCCGACCGCATACGGGGATCGAGGTCCGTAGAAACCGGGTACATTTCAGATCAATTGGCCAATTCAGGATCAATTGATGTTTTTTCCTTAAAATATATAATAAATATATATATATATATATATATATATATATATATATGTTTCAGTCTATACAAAAGTCTACAAAAGGTAACAATTGCATTGATTTAGATTTTAGACAAGGAAAGCAGCGAGACATTTTTTTATTTTTATTTTACCGTTAAAAAAAAAAAAAAAAACAAGTGGCTGAGATGAGGTTGATGACATGTGGCAGCTCCTCATTTATGTACTATGCTGTCCCGGAGGGGGAGGTTCTATCATGGTGATTCCGGCGTGGAGATATATCAGTATGGCGTAATTTGGATCACACGGTTTTATTCTCAGAATGAACCGTGTGGTCAGATCATCTGCATACTGAGATATTTACGCTTGAATTAGTCCAGATAGACTTTTTCTCCGAGGATCTCATCCCCGGGTGGGAGTAGGGTGCGTGGGGATCAGAATCATCCGATAGGAATTTTTTTTTTTTCCTTTTTCAATAGAATCATTTTAAAAATGTTGTACCAAATTATAGTTATAAATTTATTTCTTTTTCAATATTTTGCACATAATACGCATTTATTATAAAGGAAATATATAAAAATAAGTATGTGATGCATATTATTTGGTATTACCTATATCCCAAAATATAAGTCTGTTGGCTTTTTTCACACATATTAAGAAATTCGATTAAATTGATTATGTATCATTAATTTTGATTAAAAACACTAAAATGACATTCGACTCTTATTAGTGTAAAGTAATGAAAAGTTGGTTGATATATAATAAATGAAGGGTAAATGCTTCATTGGTTATTGAAATGAACATATATTTTAAGACAAATCCAAAATGATAAACGGATTTATATGTTGTGACGGAGATAGTACTATATTATTACACCCGTTATATCATAAAATCTTTCGAGTGATAGGGATTGGAAAATATTTGTTCAATAACAAAGTATGATTGTCCAGAAAAAAAAAAAAAAAAAAAAAAAAAAAACACAAAGTCTCACAAGACAATTTTATATCAATGATTAATATGAAACTCACAAGAATCAATAAGTATCACATCATGATCATTATATTGTTTTAATTCTCAATCCAAGGTGTATTTTATATTTACGTTTTACTTAAAATCTTGTGATACGTTATATATTTACCTGGAATTTGAAATGGTATATTATGATGATAACGTACCACTTTAATAATTTAAACAAATTATTTTGGATAAAATATGTTTTTTGTTATGTAACTTACATTTTATTAAGAAAAATCCTAGCGTAATTTTTTTTTTTTATTAATACTGTTATTATTTGAAAAAGAAATATCTAATTGAATACTATAAAATAATCAGTAGTAGTACGGTGGTAGGATCATACAAAATCGTAAAGAAGCTGATTAAAAAAGAGAAAATTGGGGTGTACAGAGACTTGAGGACAGTAAACTTTGAGCCTACGAATCTGAGAGTGGATTTAGCCGATTTTGAGAAAAATATACGGACATATACAGTTACATCAAAATTTCATTCCAAATAATAAACAAAATCCCTAAAATCATGTCATCTTAAATGATTCCAAATAATAAACAAAATCCCTAAAATCATCCCATCTTATGAAAAAAATTAAAAATATGGCAGCACATTAAATGACAGACTATGAAATTAAACTGAAAGTTATAAACCATAAAAAAAAAAATTCAACTAAATTAAACAATCATTTCTATTGAGAGAATGTTCTTTTAAACAATAAAGCTTAAGATAATTAAGATTAATATGCACGTGGGATAAACTCTTGGCCCCAAAGAAATGGTAGTACGAATTTTCACATTCACGCGTTTAAAAAAAAAAAAAAAAAACCAAATATACCAATTAATTTATTTATTTTATATTGCGTACTTTTTATATTTTGTATTGCGTAAACCCTATAACTAGAGTTTGGATAAATCACTACAGCCCACCAATCTATAAAACTGTGAGGGTTTCTTCGTATCTGTCAGCAGGTAACGGAATTCATCCTTTGATTTTAATCAAATATTCGATCAATGTCAATTGCTTATTTACCTAAGGATCTACTTGTTCTTGTGCTGGTAAGGTTACCAACAAAATCTCTTCTTCGATTCAAAAGCGTATCGAAATCATGGAAGGAACTGATTTCATACAGATATTTTGTTAAGTTGCATTTGAATCAGCCTCACATCAACCAAAATCCAAGCATATTAGTTTATAAAGAAGATCCAATACAAGCAGTGCAAATTTCAGTCACAGGGGAAAACATAGAATTAGGTCGCGAAATTCAGCAGATCAACCACCCTTTTGAAGCGACACCCTCAAAGTTCAGGGTCGTAGGTTGTTGCCATGGTTTACTTTGTTTGATTCGTAGCCCATATCATGAATTATGTGGAATTTTTGAATATGACATATCTTTGTGCAACCCGCAAACAAATTCATCATGGGATGTACCTTATACCGGCTCTGGATATCATGACCCTTGGGGCGAAAGATGTAAAGAGTGGGATGGGGTTTCTCTCGCTTTTGGCATAGCGGGCTCCGGTGGGAGGCTCGCACGACGGGCTATGCCTACTACTCCACCACTAAAAAGAGCGATTGAGAATAAGGAGAGCAGGAGGATATGGTTTTTCGGCTTCGGATATAATGATGTTAATGATGACTACAAGGTTATGGTAGCAACTCGTGATTATGAGTATAAAGAGCATGTTTTTGAAGTTTACAGTTTGAGAACTAGATCATGGAGTATAAAACGATCATATCTTGATTATGGTGACAACTTACTGATAAAGGGAGCATGTGATGACGTTGATGGAGTCTTCGTTAATTGTGCTTTACATTGGAATTTTCGCTCCTATAATAAAGATAGGAATACATGGAAGACTTGCATTCTAGTATTTGATCTCAGAACTGATAAACATAGGTACATGCTATTACCTGATGTTCTAGAGAAAAATACTGGTTTGAGATCGTGTGTGTTGATTAATGGTTGCTTAGCTATAACCGAAAATGGGTGGACATATTTTGACACTTGGGTAATGAAGGATTACTGCTTAAAGGATTCATGGATTAAGATAAGTATACATCATCTTCCACTGGACTGGTATTACACACCTGTGGCTATTTTAGAGGGTAATAATTTGGGAAAAGTTATCTTTTACGGTCGCGATAAAGGAACAATTTATTTGTACGATTTAGTTACCCATGAAATTCTGGAAAGAACACAAATTGCACAAAATAAGTCTTCTTTTTACTTTCCATTCGTTGCCAGTATTGTTAATTGTTTACCGAAGACCGCAAAGAAACTCCTCTTGTAGAAGACTAATGCTGAATTTGGACGAGTCCCCGGAGTTCAAAATAATATGACGTACTGTTCTGATTTTATTTTGTTTGTTATTGTTATAGTTCAATATTATTTAATCAACACTTTATTTGTTACATGTAGGCCGGCTATGTTAGCTCTTTATGTATTTCATTGTCCATTTACTTTTTGTTAATTTGTTCAATTTTAATGGTAAACCTGTAGCAAAAACTTTTTTAATATATGAATAAGTATGATATAATATGTGCCTCTCAATGTTGTTGTTGTTGTTGCTGGTTTTTTTTTTTTTTTTTTTGTGTGTGTGTGTGTGTGTGCATTCAGTTTAGAAAAAGTTAGATAATGTATTTTATTGGGTGATCGAGGGGATCAGTGATCCATGCAATGATTGTGTGTATAACCAAATTTTGTGATCAAAATGAATGATCCATCTGTACTGGGATGGCATCTTTTGATATGAGTATATGCTTTGATCTGTAGTGAAAAAAAGAAAAGAAAGCTAGGACACAGTCTACTTTGATTACTCGATCATTAAGGACACACATATATTCAGATTCTGGTAATCAAATTACTACCGGACACGGACACGCACACAGACACGGCCACACGGGACAAGGGATTGGATATATTTGCTCATGAATAAAAAGAATATGACCAGTAAAATGATTGCGATCAAACTTTTTTGAATTCATCATTTTCAATTACTCAAACGGGGAAGTAAAGTTAACTGATGATAATAATTGTAATCGAATATCGTCAAATACTAAATCTTATTTTCCAGAGAAAATAAATTAAGTGGCTTTCAATTTGATAGCTTAGATTTAAAAAACACATTTAAAACCCGAAAATACACAAGACGCAAAATGGCAAAACATGTTGTGGTTTATAATTAAGCCACATGTGTTATCACACGTTTTTATATCATTAACCAAAGATGTTAAGTCCATTCGATACATGTTATGACTGTAACTCTAATTAAGTGTGCAGTCTGTCTCTGCCACCAACTTCTTGGTGTAGGTTGCTGACACTAGAGGACCACATGTTGGTATCTAAAAATTCTACAAAAAAAATATGGAACTTTGTTTAGAATAATACATTTTGTTTTGCTATATAAATCTTTTGAACAACTATTCGTGCCATTGATGATAGAAGAAGATCTTTCATCTTTCGGTTGATTGATGTCTGATTATTTGAGTCATGTACCTTGTTTTTCCTCGGTTGATTGGTGTCTGATTATTTGAGTCTCGTACCTTGTTTTTCCTCTGTTATGTTTAGCTTTGTCAAATAATTTGGTAACTAGAGCAAGCTCACCTCCTTGCAAGGGCTGGTCTCACGCGTGTCAGAATCTTTTTTCCGGTTAAGGCCTCAACTTTCGGAACGGAGTGTCACAATCTTGACTGAGTTGTTGATATGTGTGTGTGTGTGTGTGCACATTAATTTCTTTCCTGATTCTGTTTTTGAATTGAATGCCCATGGGTTGCTACTTAATTGATTCTTGGCTCTGTTATGTCATATGGATGTCGTTTGTTGTAACGCCTGCACCGGCTCTCTTCATGCTAAGTGAAATATATAAACATCCAAATCAATCGTGATATACCCGCCTTCATCCTGGCTGACCTAAAATTGCTTAAGGAGTTAACAAGACATTTATGTTTTACGATTATAAGGAGGTCATGTGCTTCTCCCACATCCAATGTGGGATATCACATTTTTGTAAGTACGGTTGTCTGAATTCGTGTGATTTCTTAGTCATGCATGGTATGTACTTCAGATGTTGAGTTGTGAATTTTCCATTTTGCTTTTCTATATAAATCTTTGACCGTCCACAGTGGGGCTCTTGATATACAACTTTCAAGTAATAGAGAGCACTTTAATACTACAATGCAGTCCCTCATACATGTTCTACCTTTAAAATCCTCCGGCTTCCACTCCAAAATTGGAGGGCTCGTTTAGTAAAAGCATATATTTCTTTTCCCAAAAGCAAGTAGTCTTTTCTTTCTTCTTATCACAATTGTATTAATTTTATTTACCATACCCACAACAAATTATATGGACAAAAAAATATAATGTCAAAATCTTTAAGTTGACATATTGCAGGAATTTAAAAAAAAAATGCAAACAAAATCAGTGAATAAACTTAGCTGGTCAAGAAAAAAAAATAGGCATAAGGGTCCTAAATAACACAATATGAAAGATGTCAGGCATAAATGACTATGAGAAAAGATTTTTGTCAAAAAAGACATTTCACTAGTGAAAGTGAAAGTGAAATTTGAGAGTGAATTACGTTGATTTTCAGCACAAAACCAACGTAATTCATTTTCAAATTCACTATCACTTTCACTAGGGAAATGTCCTTTTTTGACGAAAATCTTTTCATATAGTCCAAAAATCCTGACATCGTCCTAATTGACAATTAACTAAAAAAATTAACCACTTAAATATGATTCTTTTTAAAAAAAAATTATCTGGTAAAAAAAAATTCATATTTTTTTATTGGTGCAATGTAAAAAATAATATAAATTGGTTTTTATGTTTGTTATAGTTGAAATAAGGAGTTTAAGAGTGGACTACAGAGAGTGTTTATTGGAGTGAATGTATTTTTAAAGTGTTAAAAAAGTGTAACTAAAACGGGAAATAGAGGTATAAAGTGTTGTACGGAGATAAACCATTGGAGAGAGCTTAGGTCTACTATATTGTAATCTTTTTGTGTTCTATCTAGCTCTTTGGCTTCTTGCGGCAGCATATATATATACTAGTGGCAATGCTAACGCCGTGCAAGGCACGGCGTGCCCGTGTGCCCGTTAAAAACGTAAATGTAAAAGTGAAGGATATTTTTACATTCGTAGAAAGGATATAGTCATACATTTTTATTAATACGGAGGATATTAACATTAATAATAGGCACATGATGCTACAACATCAAATGTGAACTATGAGTCACTTTTGCTTTTATTCTTGCTTTTCTTAATTGGAATTTCACTCATAGTAACAACAACATCATGCTCATCATATTGTGGAGTGGGTAAACTGCTTGTTGCATCAGCAGTTTCCTTAGCAAAATTCTCATCAAAAAATTTCATACGTTTTGTGGCCGGAGGCTAAACACCAAGCATTGTCTCGCTAGCGGACTCTCTCGATCTCTTGAATGATTGTATTTGTAGTTGGGATACAAAAATCGCTGAGCTCCTACACTTGTATCAACACTTGAACCGATCAACTGAGAGGGAGTATCAGTCACAGTCAATGTATTAGCTGCGGTTTGCCGTGATTTAACGACTTCTTCCTGGGCATAAAGCTCAAGTACGGGGTAATTCCTCACAATATTACCACTGAATTCACTGTCAAAATATTTGACAAATCAAAAATCTTGTTTCTTGTGTAACAAAATTTCAATCTGATGTGGTATGCAACCTTTAGCTTTAGCAAAACGAAACAAAGTATGTCATGAAAACCTCAAGAACTTGTTGGGTAAATAATTGGAAGAAAAAAAAGAACTCATTAGGTGTGGGTCGACAAACATTTTTCATACACAACATTAAGTGTCCAAGCATACATGTTTGATAGTCATTGGAGAATAATTTAACATATAATCACTATGTAACATAAGTACCCCATCTTATGATGCTTGAACTTGGACTGCTGTAAAACATGTCAATTTTTCCGCATTTGGTGAAAACAGTCACAACCAGTTTTTCCAGATTCGTCATTTTAGAAAACCCGGTTGCGGCAGCTTCATAATGCAAAAAAAATCATTAGTACTTCGTAAATTAGCACAAAAAAATGTGAGTAAATAATAGGTAAAAGAATTTATGTTCTTACCGCGTTATCACCTCTTCGTCTTCACCACAAAAAGTACAGGAAAGGGTCCAACCAATAGTGAGTAATTTATTACAACCACCACACACACTATTCCACAATGTTTCTTGCGCCGGCATTAGTTCCACCCTTGTAGAAACCCAGACAGTCTTAATTGGTACATGAAGAGAAACAAAATTAACAATGCATGTAGCTCAAGATACCAAGAAAATGCACATCATAAACAAAAGCTAAAGGCCGCATACCCTATCAACAGAAGAAATCACACTGCTTGTGGGGATTATCTCAGGATCCATTGGCGCGGATCAGGAAGCCCGCATTCTTTTAAGCCTTGGACTGGATCAATGTGCAATCTCTTTTGCATTTTGAGTATACCTAAAAGGGGTTCAAGACGTGAGGAAAATACAACATCAAAAACTATGTTCGTAACGACATGAGTGCAATCTCTTTTGCATTTCGAGTATACCTAGAGCTTGAGTTTCCAGGAAACGTGGATTCACTATTAGGTAGCGCCATTCCAACTTGTTGTCACCGATAGTTCTTAATACAAATAAAAGACTGTAGGCTTTTTTCTTGGTGCCACCCAAGTGCTGATTTTTTTGGCAAGTGGAACTCTAATTTAAGAATTAACAAATTTCCAGCAAATTTCTAAAGTTCTAGTTTACTCTAATAACACACCACTTAACATGAGTAAACAAATTACCTGCATATTTTCTCAAATCTCTAGCGTACCTTAATAGCATACCATTGTAGCAAAAACCTTCTATTTACATACTAAATAACAATGTTTCCGATTGACTTCAACGGTTTATTAGTATTCAGTTTCATGAAAGAAACGTTTGGAGTCAGGATGAGAACAAGTGATATGCAAAGTGTAATCTCTGAAGATCATAATGAAAGCCCTTTTGAGAAAGGTTTATCTATTCAAGAATGTAAGGAAAGCTAAGCAATCTTTTACATGGACTCATCTTCAGCACTCAGACCAGATGTTTTGATGAGGCTCAGTCTTCTTCTGATCCACAGCCTCCTCCCTCAGGGCCCCTAAAAATCTTTTATAATATTACTGGAAGGTGAACACCCCTCCGGCTTCTGGGTAGCTATTTTGGATGAAAACTCAAATCTTAGTGGAAGCTATCTATCTTTGGTTCTTCTTTCACCTGTAGTGCTATATTAGAGGACAATTTGATGAGTAAAACTAAGTTTGATTTTTGTAGCCTTTTGTATTGTTAACGGTGATTTTTACGATATATATGATATTATTTCGTAGCAATTTCCTTCGTATTTAATTACTTTTTATAGAAAAGTAAGTGTTTAAAGGATTTATTGAGAGAATGCATATGAAATTGGTTTAAATGCAAAATCGAGCTTATTACGTGTTTTTATCGATGATTTTTCCATCAATATATATGGTTCTACATTTTGCACGCTTTGATTATCTTGTAGGTACGCTTGCATGGCAATGAAGGAGCTTAAACGATGTTCTGTTGAAGATTAAATAGAAGGATGAAGTTGCAAGATGAAGTTGGGATTGAAGATTTAACTTAAACTTGGATATGGAGTATCTTTGGGCGACGTTTAGAGTGTCGGTCCACTGGATCAAGCGTCGGAAGAGTGGATCAAGCGCCCAAAGAGGTGAACTGGCGTCCACTGGAGCCAACTGGATTCAGGATTTATGGATTTTTCCTGGACGGGCGTCCAGAATTGCATAGGACTGGCGTTTGAGAAGATTCGGCCCGACTCGAAAAGTTTACACAGACTGAACTGGCGTCCAGAGGCACTGGACGGGCGTCCATCCACCGCCATTGCCTAAACCGACCTAGAAATCTATAAATACACGCGTTTTCTGCAACCCTAGACACGATATTTTTCATCCCTGGCCGCCCAGCGCTTTGGAAGCGCTCTCTTCATGTTTTTACCTACCAAAAACATTGTTTCTTCTACTTTTAATTATGTTATTTGCATACCAACGATGAATAAAGGCTAAGCGATTCGAACAAGCGTGTGAAGCCGATCATGCAATGTTTTGATTTCGACTTTGGATTTGGTTTTGTGAGTTTTTATTTAAAGTTGTTTCTTTATTACGTTTTGAATTGATTTTGCAATTTATATCGAGAGATGGTTGCTTTGTGATGTTTAACGTTTGATGAAAATCATTGTTAGACCTAGATCACCGAGTAAAGATGTGATTTTTAACCTAAAAATAACGAGAGTTGCTAGGTTAAATTTCTAGGTTGCTAGATTGAGAAATCTTACACCTTTGTTATGGAAGTGTTAATCTTTAAGTTCGAAAGATGAAAAATTAATAGGCGAATTATCTACGAGAGTAGGAATTCATACCTTTGATAGGTGAACCACATCTTTATTAAATCTTCATTAAACGATCTAGGGTAGAAATTGAGAGTTGCGGGATAGGTGGATCAATGCTTGTTCTTCGTTAAAATTAATTGAAATTATCTTTGTGCCTTGTTCTTCGTTGTTATCTTAGAAGTTTATTTTCTTTTTAGTTTATAGATTAGAGTTATTTTCGTTCGCAATTATCTTTCCTGGCTTTGGATTGACAACCTCTGTCCAGTTTATTGTTTCTTCGTTTTCGTTTTTAGTTATTTTTCGTGACAATTTAGAAAAATTAAGAACTAGACCAATCTCGATTCCTTGTGATACGACTCCGGTTGTAATCGCTATACTACGATCCCTGCACTTGGGGTAAACCGGATTATTTTTTATTACTTGTTTGTTTTGCTTAGATAAAATCCGAGACATGTATGTACCTAGAGAAGCTAACGCTATAGCCTATAGCCAATAATCTTTCTAAGTTTTCTCTCTTGAGTCAAGTGTTTGGTCAAGTAGCTTCATGTCCCTGGTTATGTATTATGACTTGTAACCTTTAATTTTCCTGTCCCTCATTTTAACATCCCTATCTTCCACCTTCTTCAAGGTGAAAAGCGTAATTGACTCAAATCCGGGAGGAATTGAAGAAATACCCATATTTTCTTGCTTGACACAAGCTCTTACAAGTTCGATTCCCATCAGAACTGAAAAACAAGTAGGACAATTCAGGGATGCACGGAGATGATTTACCCATGCACTACAAAGTTGCAAATAGAAGCCACTAAACAATTTATTATCCATCAAGAAATACAGCAAAGTACATATCTTATCTTTACACAGCATAGCAGGAATTGCATGCCACGAAAACCGGTTCAACTTTGAAAGTTACCATTTGATTTTACGGGTACACTTATGTAAAACGAAAACAAACAACCATGGAGCGTGAAAACCGTGCTCTTTTCTAGGCGTAAAGAACCTACCTTTACTACCAAACAATGAATACTAATGTTTACAAAAGACTTAAAATGCAGAATAACCATAAAAAGCTCGAAAGATTAAATTGTGCTTTTCCAACCGTTCATATCACTCTCCACCATTTCAACATATATACAACTCCAAGCCATTAAAAGACTAAAGCAAGATTCGATCATAGTGCAAGAATAAAAAAGGCACACATTGAGAAAGGAAAAACAACAATAAAATAGTATCCAAATTAAAGCAAAGATGGTAATTTTATCCTTTTAATCTATCTAATAATTCTTATTTAAGATTAAGAAGTGGATGAAGAACTATTAGTGCCACCAACTCGACCATTTTAACTATATATATATGGTCATAAAAATGATTATCGTTGCTTGCATCCTCATTCTAAATAACATGATTTTAAAGATGGTGTTTGTGACCAAATATTCCATTACCATTGTTAGTTCATGGGGTGGCATTTGAATCAAAGAAACCACACACAAATTTCACTTGAATCTCTCAAGGCAGAGATTCAATGGAACCTTCACCACACAAATTACAATTGAAACACTTCACCCACTAAGTCAATTGAATATTTCATGGTTCAGGTTGAATCTATACATTATGACACAGATTCAAGAAAAAGGAAACTTAAAAACAAATACAAGGCTTAGTTTAGTTAGCACACACAGACACATCAACCTCAACACCATAGGACTTTAGAATCCTTACAATCAACCAACACTACACTAACAACTACAACAACTCACTTTTTCACAAAAATTCCTTTAAAAAGATGAAAATCACAATATAAAGCACTTTGAAAAACTTGAAAGATCTTTTATTTACTGATTCTTAGTTTCTTACTTGCTCAATTGATTGAATCGAAATTGGATGGATCAACTCTGAATGGTTTGCAGTACTTGGATAGATCAACTCCAAAAAGCCTATCGGCTCTTCACTTGAACAATTTTAAAATTCGAACAGAGCCTTTCACGTGTTGATATTCTTTCTGTCAATTATGTACAGAGACATATCAAACCGTCATCAATTTTCTTGAAATTACTCAAAAATCAATTATGAAACAATCATTTATATAAATCAGCAGCAGGTCCTGAAATATAAATCAGCAGCAGGTCATGAAGATAACCCAAGTATATCTTGAAAAGTCATCAACTACCACCAAGGTGTATTTATTTCCACTAACACTGATTGGTGTAATTGGTCCAAATAAATCTATATGCATCAGTTCGAAAACACTGGTTGTTGAGTGCTGAGACTTAGTCTTGAAACTTGCTTTTGTTTGCTTTCCTTGCTGACATGCATCACACAACCTGTCTTTTTTGTATGTCACCTTTGATAGTCCAATCACCAAGTTCTTCTTGAATAATAAGTTGATATCATCGAAATTTAGGTGACTCGGTTTCTTGTGCCATAGCCAACTGAGTTCTGACTTGGTGTGCATATTTAAACAGGTTTCTGAAACTGTTGTCGACCAATCTACAACATACATGTTCTCTTCCCTTCTTCCGGCAAGAACTACTTGGAAAGCTGTTTCACTGACGACAATGCAGAAATCCTTTTCAAAACTAACTTTGTATCCCATGTCGCAGAATTGACTTGTGCTGAGTAGATTGTAGTGAAGTCCTTCTACGTAAGATATATTTTTGATTGTGAGTCTATTTTTGATTAAGTTTCCATAACCTTTTGTGTAACCAGGTCTATCTTTACTTCCAAAGTTAACTCTTGGTCCATCCTTAGCTACAAAAACAGTGAGACAGTCCTTGCTCTTTTTCATGTGTCTAGAGCAACCACTATCAAAGTACCAAATATCCTACAAAACAAATTAAAATGCTTTAGGTATCCAACTCTGTTTGGGTCCATGGTGGTCATTTGTCAGTAAAACTCTGGGCATATTTCCATAAGGTCCTCTCTGGAAATTGTTGCACTGTTTTCATATATAAAAGCCACACTCCTATAGTATCTATTTTTGGACTGTGTTTTATTTATATGTTCTCTCAAGTCTTTTGGCTGAAACTGATTTCCAAAATCCCTTTTTATTATTAAGAACTGAATAATAACCATCATTCATTCTGTAATGAGGTGTAGGCTTACTTCTGTACTGAAAACCGGATTTCATTAAGTTTGCAAAAATTGGAATAGTTACACAGTTGATAATAACTAAAATAAGATCTAAACATTTCTTTGTGTAACTTTGATAAACTTCTTTTCCTTATCATGAAGACGATATCATTCTTCAATCTTTGTATCTTGCTTTTGGAATGTCCTGAGATAATCCACTTGGCTTGTAAGTTTCCACTTCCTCCATAGAGCTAACTTAGGGAGGTGTCTTTCATCCTTGTAGTAATCTTAAAATTCTGAAATATCTGCTTTCAGCTGTTCTCTCTTATCTTTGATTTGAAGTCTTTCTTCAATTCTCTTGATCTTCTTGTGATGTGCCATCTTTTGATTATGAAAAACATCAGATAAGAAATAGGCAAGAGAATCTTCATAAGTCTTGTGCCTGTATTTCGTTTTGACATGGTTATAATCAGCAACAAACTTCATCCATAGATCCATTGTCAGAGTAGCTCTTCTTTCTCCCAGGTTGACTATACTTGGCAATGAGTTGTTCTTCAGATATTTCTTCAACATCCCTGGCTTCAGGACCTGCTGCTGATTTATATTTCTTCAGTTCTGCCAACTCAGCTTCAAGCTTTAGTTTTTCTTCACTAAACTTCAGCTTTTCTTCCTCTACTTCCCTCTTTTTGGCATCATACAACTCATTGATTAGCTGATGTGTTGCCTTCTGATATGCTGTAATGTCTTTCTGGGAGGTGAGAACTTCTTTAAGCTGAGTTTCTAAACCATACATTCACTGATTTAGATGCATTCTACCTTGGCTTGAATCTCGCGATCTTCTTCTGTTGTGATCTCAAAATTCTCCTTCAGGCTGATAATTTCTAAGACTGAATTTGAAGTTGAGTTCTTGATAACATCCAACTTGTTATGAACAGAGACGTCAGTCTTCTTTCTGTAGTCCAAGTATCCGAAATGTGTGACAGAAGACCATTGAAATCTTCTTTCTGATTGAGCATGATCTTCAAACTCTCTTGTATTGTGCTCAAATCTTTTACTGCCATCTTTTCCGTTGGATCTTCATCATCTGCTTCTTGGATCTTAGACTGACTGTAATCATCAATTATCATCAGTTGCTGAGTTTCATCAGCTTTTCCTTCTTCTTCCTTATTGTCAGTTGTCTGATTTCCAACTAGAAATTCTTCTGGTTGAGTAACAGTTTGCCTAGTTTGATCTTCAGATTGTGCTTCTGGTTCCAAGACTGTACTCTTTTCTGCTTCTTTTCTTGACTCATCATCTTTATCATCATCTTTCTTTTTCGAAGCATCATTGGGAAATGATGATGTAACTGACTCTCTTCTCTGAGCTTTATCAGGGAATCTCTTTGTCATGTGTCTAGAGCAATCACTGTCAAAGTACCAAATATCCTACAAAACAAATTAAAATGCTTTAGGTACCCAACCCTGTGGGGTCCATGGTGGTCATTTGTCAGTACAACTCTGAGTATATTTCTATAAGGTTTTCTCTGGAAATTGGTGCACATATTTTCATATATATAAGCCATACTTCCATAATATCTTTTCCTAGATTGTGTCTCATTTATATGATTTCTCAGATCTTTTGGTTGAAACTGATTTCCATAATGTCTTATATTATTAAAAGCTGAATAATAATCATCATTCCTTTTGTACTGGGTCTAGACTGACATTTATATTGAGACTTTTCTTGAGAACTGGGATAAGTTCTCTGTCGAGTCTTGGACTCAAACTTTTGATAAGTTTTCTGTCTAGAATGATTGTTCCTATCAGTTTTAATAGTAGGTTCTGTAAAATTCCAATCATCATCAGTGGGGTATAGTCTGCCTTTCACCCCTTTGATGTGTGAATCTTGGAATGGTTGACATTCTTAGATTTACTCTGATTATAATTTCTCTAGTTCTTGACTTGATCAGTTTTTGTAGATCCGGCGGTTGATTTACCATTCTGTTTCCTTGAGGTACAACTGATCTACATTTTGATTTACCTTTGTTGATAGGTGCAACTGTCTTCTTAGAATACTGAGTTGAGTTATGTGAGGCTGACTTTACTGGTTCAGCAATTTTCTCAGTCTGTGGTAGTTGCTCAGCTACAAACTTAATACCAGTTTTGATATTAGGTTCAGCAACTTTACTAGTTCCCTTCTTAGAAGATTGCTGTGTATCAAATCCTAAGCCAATTCTGTCTCCATATGGCTTACCTAATTTGAATCCAGTAGCTGAGCTTGATTGAGCAAAAGATTCAGTTGCTGCTGCTGATGCAATAGACTGATACTGACTCTTCCCTTTATCAGTTCTAGTCAGTTTCATCATGTTTAGTTCAGACTTCAGACTTCAATCTTTCAACTTCAAGACTTAGTGCTTCTTTCACAGCTTTAATTGATTCATAACAAGCTTGGATGGTTACCAATTGATTCATCAATTCGTCAAGTTCTTCTAATTCCATATTTTTTGGATAGGAGTCAGCAGTCGAAGAACATGCATTTTGCACAGAAATCTGAGACGAGGAATATTTAGAGTTAGATTCAGATACTTCATTTGGATCCTCCATATGAGCTATTAGTGAAGTGTATCATCGATAATCTTCGATTAAGGCCGGCCATAGTCGACTCATCTCCGGCTAAGAGTGCTCTTCTGCCAGTTCTTCGTTGCTGAGTTTTCTTGCTAGTCAGCTCTGGACATTCATCTTTTTAGTGTCCAGGCTTTTTACAGTGGAAGCAGAGATACTCATCATCTTTTCTCTTTTTAGGTGTCTTCTTAATAAACTTCTGAGTGACTGGATGTGCACTCTTCTTTCTTCAAATTCTTTTCATCATTAGAGCCATCTGCTCTTCCATCTCATCCAACTGCTGAAGATTGTTTGATGAGGTTTCTTGATTGTCATTTGAAGCTACTGCGAGGGCTATTGTTTTAGGTTCCTCTAGAGCCTTGATTATTGCAGTTGTGCTTGTGAAATCCTCGCTAAATTCATAAGCCTTTAGGTCTGAGAAGATTTTGAAGGAATCTTTTATATCAAGTCTTCTTAATTTTTCCATTCTTGTGACCTTCATCTTCCAGCACATGGGTAAAGCTTTCAAGATTCTTGTGTTGATCTCTTTCTTGGTGTACTCGGTCTTGAGTAATGCTAGTTCGTCCATTATGGCGCTGAATCTTGTTTCCATCTGATCAACATTCTTGCTTAACTTCATCTTGAAATTCTCAAACTTTTGTTTTGCCACTGAGATCTTGTTTTCTTTGATGGAGTCAGTTCCTTCACAAACCAGTTGGAGTTTCTCCCATATTTCTTTTGTAGTAGAGCAATCTTTGACCTTCATATACATATTGTTGTCAAGAGTTCTGAGTATGATATCCATGGCAACATTATTCAGGTTGTTTCTCTTTCGGTCATCACAGGTCCAATCGCTTTTGGGCTTTGGAACTCAAACTTGTTCACCATGGACAGTTTGCATATGAGTGATCTGGATAGGTCCATCAGTGAGTACATCTATCTTCTCATAATAAGAAGCTGCTAGAAAGGCCTACAAACGATGTTTGTATTTATCAAATCTGTCCATGTTGAACATTAGCATCTGTCTGGCATACTGATTGTTATCCGTTGTGTGAGTGAATGAGAATTGGATTATACAAAGACTGGAAATTGAGCTTTTTCAAGAGAACAACTAGAGGAGAAAAGTAGAGCAAGTGAGGTTTCAACAATAGCTTGTCAAAAAACACTGCTCCAATACCAATTGTTGGTCCTTTGGAAAGGCTAACACAAGTTTAGAGAGAGGGGGTGAATATACTTGTCACCAAAAATTAGATTAATAACAATTAAGGTTCAGTTTTAACTTGTGTGGAGTTGAGCTGACTAAGCTGAGTCTCAATCAAACTGACTTAACAAAACTGAGTCAACCGGCGGCGGATATAAGTTTAGCCTTTATCTGGATCTTGTTGATTCTACAAGAAAAGCTGGGTATGCAAAACTGAATTCTGGTGAATGTCAGTTTGTGAGGTGTGTATGCTTATAACAATCAGTTTCAGTATGCTGTAAAGTAAATGACTGAATGTAAATGTATAAATTAAGTAGAGCAAGAATTATAGTGGTTCCAGGTGGTGTAATCTTGTCAGTCCACTGTTCCCATGTGATGTAGGAGAAAAATTCCACTAGAACTCCTTGAGGTACGCTGTTACAAAAGTCCAAAATGATAGTCCTTGACTAATCCCTAGTGTCACTATCTAAACAACTAAAGAACAGGTTGGATTGCTGCTCTTCAATTGCTTGAACCACAGGTCCTTGGAGGGTTGTGTTGCCTCTTCACCAGCTACCACCACAAACACAGTCTACCCGACTACAAATGACAACTGTCATTGGCAAATCCATGACCGGATTGCTTCACTGTCTAAACCTTTGATTAAGAATCAAAGTTGGGCTGAGAATCAATAAATTGATTCTAGCTTGTGGTTCTTCAAAGTATCGAATTCTGGATTTGATCGATGTAGCTTGAACGCTTGAAGAAATCTAGATATGATCTTGTTGAGCACAGATATTGATAGCAATTCGAATGAACTAGACTTGTGCACAAAAATGCTTGTAATCTTGTTAATTCCGTGTGTGATCCTTGATGCCAAGTCCTCTATTTATAGTGTGAGGTCCAACGTGCATCTTTCTTGAATTTGAATTGCATCAACGTCTATATTTTAAGATGTCAGGTGTCTGTGACCGTTCTGACATGTCAATTCTTCATCCAATAAAAATCCTTGATTTATAACGTTTCAATGAACTTTCTGTTTCTTGGGTGGCTGACTGTAAAACTGAGTTTCCTGATCAGTTTTATACTGAGTGTGTCAGTTTTCAGTTTGTTAAGTTACTTGGAGCATTAACTGATTTTTTACTCTTCTTCAAAACTTAGTACTATATTTATCTTATTTTATGTGACTGAATCAGATTACATCATTCCTTAAACAAATCATCTAAGATATCATTGTCCTTATGATGCTTAGGTCTTCTACAAGATCCATAAAGTCAGTTCAGGCCATCACAGACTTACTTGAATTTTTCCCTTATGATCTGAACATGGTTATTGTTGTTTAGCCCTTCTTCTGAATTTTCTAGATTCTGGCCTTCTGAATGGTTTTTCAATATTTCCGGTTTGTTGTGTTACTTCTCATTTGTGCTTTGCACTTCATTCATAAAACAATTGTAAAGGTAATCATTTTTTTGTGTAGAAGCTTGTCAGGAAGAGTTGAAGGTGGACAAAAGCTGTAAAAATTTCAAGGTAATCATTGTTAAGCATACAATTTCTAGATACACACACACACACATATATATATATATATATAGCAATGGATTTGAAAAAGAAATTTCATTGTGTTGCTTCCTTTGTAAATGCTAGCTTCAGTGTTTCTGGTACATGGCGTGAAGGATATATCGACGAACCTGCTCTCTTTTTGACATATATATGTGCTGCTCATATTTTTACTAATAAAAGTTCTCGTTCAATAAAAAAAAAGTGCATCTCCCTTTAATAGCACACCTTATTATCCAAAGAAAAACATTGTGGTTCTTTGTCATGAAATTCCAGAATTAATTACTTCACTTCTTACGGTGATTTTATTTAGAAGTTTCATGTGAAAAAGTGACTGTTGTGTGATTGTGTCTTGTGGGTATAATTGTTGGATGCATAATGCTTCACACATTGCAGATAACTACATTCAATATCTCTAATGTTACCAATGGAGTAGTTGTGGAGGATAATGATTTTATAATGGTACAATGCTAGTTTTTCACTTGATTGCCAATAATTCAGAGCACTTGCACCCCCCTTCTCTAAATCCAGATTTTGTTTTGGATGTTGGCACCTTGCAAAAAAGCAATTCTTACATCGTTCCAATCAGCTTGGGCATACTTAAAGTGCTAGAAAGTCATCTGGATATTACAACTGACACGATAATAAAGAGAATTGTGTCAAACCATGAGGCATACCGGGTTTTAAATCCATTCTATGCTTGCTTTCCTTGCCTCTCGTATTCTTTCCTTTAAATAAATCTTGATTATGGTTTGGAGCATGTATCGTTTGCTCTTCATGCTTATGCCTTCTTATTGGCATGTTATACAAGGCATTTTTGCATCATTAATTATATCAATTTATGTGCAGAAGCGGAATGAGAAGAAAGCAAAAAGAGAGAAAAAGTATCAATTTAACTTCTTTTACATTATCTACCACAAGTGCTCTAAAATGAGCAGTAAACATTGGAATTAACAGCTCCATTTCAGTTATATCCACTTCCAAGTATGGAAAGTTCGTGCTTCATACGACCAAAAACCATATCCTAATGATGCAAACATTGGGAGCAATGGTCCATCCGTCACCTTCTACCGTTACAGAGACCGGTCTTCAAATTCTCCAGGAAGATCCATCAAGTCCAGGAGTTTAGGAATCGCTATATCCAAAGCAGTGAAAATCTCTATGAAAAACGTAGAAAAGACTGTACTAAGTGTTGGCTGGAGGAGTTTTTTGTTGCACGCCAATTGGTTGAGGGGAATCTTTACTACTGCATTATTATCATGTATATCATGTCCAAAACAACACGACAATACATATACACTATCGTCACATTGGGCTTTGATGGGTAGCCTTGCCTTGCACGACATCTATAACACTATTAATATTATAAATGACAAGTTTACATTTTCTAGCCACTACACCATCTAATCACACTGTTGGACTTATTTCTATGTTTTTATGATGAGTGCCAGACTAGCTGTTACAGTGCAAATGAAAAAAGATGTCTAGATCAAATGTATAGGTTTATTAGAGCTTGATTTATGAATAGGTTTGATCAAACAAGCCTTTGTAATGGTCAGTTTGGTTTATATCAAAGCCAGACCGGTCAATATCGATAGGGTAGTTAGGTCAAGAGACTTTTTCGGAACCCGCCAAGACCGAAGGCTAAGGGCTCAAACTCAGTTACAGAAGGCTAAGGGATCAAACTTAGTAATTAAAGTCAAGGATATGAAATTAGAATTTAGGCAAGTCTGTGATGACCTAAACTGATTACATATACCTTGTGTTGAAGGTCTAAGTTCCATAAGTTGGATGATGTTTGGAACTTGGTTATAATTAAAAAGGTGTAATCTAACTTCACAGATAAAAGTTAGATAAAAGTAATCAGCTGCATTGTATTTGATACACAACAAATTTTTGTTCAGCAGACTGATGAACCTGCTGATAATATACCTCGGTTAATTCAAGATTACATTGGAAGATTACATGTACAAGGACAGCCAACTACCTCTGATTTATCAAACAAATCGAGGGCTGAGATTAAAAGGACGTTGGGATGATTCAGAACTTTATCCAATGGTTATAAGTCAAAGGGTGGACAGACTGCACTGTCAAAAAAGAATCTGACACTATCAGTCCTATGAATAGTGACAGAAAGCAAGTCAAATGGGACAAAAACCAGGAACGGTTATATTTGAATTTCAAATACAAGTCACATGCATTCCTACCTATAAATAGAGGACTTTCAACTCAGAAAAAGATGATGATTGATGAATTTTAAGAGAAAAATATAAGAGAAAATTCTGAGCTGAAAAAGCACCCTGCTGAACCTACTGAGCTTAACCTTACTGATCCAGAGAAAATCTTCAAGTGTATTCTGTATTCAAGCTACATGAAGTTCACACACTTGAAGACTACAAGTTTCTTGATTATATCATCCTAATCAAGCAAATTTTAGAATCGAATCATTTACTTGATTCATTCTTTATTTCATAAAGAACCTGCTGAAGACAGTGAAGCATCTATTGGGTGTGAAAGACTGTTGTTTGTGGTGGAGCTGGTGAAGAGGCAATCCTACCCTTCAAGGACCAGTGGAAGACTTTGGAGCAGCAATCCTACATGTTCCAAGTGTTCAGTTTGTGAAGCCATAGTCATTGGTGAAGGACAAGCAATCTTAGGAATCTTTGTAACAGATACATCAAAGATCTCTAGTGAATTACCTCCAACATCACAGGAGAAGAGTGGGTGACAGATTACACCACCGGAACCACTATAAAATCGCCTACTTACTTTCTCGCACTTACATTCTCGCATTTAGTTTACCATACACATCAACCTCTTGAATCTAGCAATCGAAATCACACACTCACACTAATGAGTATCCAATACTTAGTATCATATTGAACAACAAGTAATAAGGCTTAATTTTTGATATAAATCCATTTGCACAAATTCGAAGAAACTCGGCCTTGATGAGACTATTGGTTATCAAAAGCTACTAAAGCAGCAAAGCATTTTTGAGGTACCAAAGAGATCTAAAGTTCTTGAGTTTGTTAACTCCAAAAAAAAGTGTTAAAAGTTAACCAAAGTCAGTAATAGTGGGTGAAGAGACACAGTACATTCCAAAGCCTAAAAAGGAATGGACTGCTGAAGATAGAAAGAGAGCAAATCGAACAACATTGTTATTGATATTATCTCTGAGAACTCGGATAGCAACATGTACATGAAAGTGAAAGATTGTAAAACAAAGAAAAGAACTTTGGGACAAACTACAGCTTGATCTGCGAAGGCACTGATGAAATAAAGAAGAATAAAATCAGTGTGGCAAAGAAGAAGTTCCAAAAGTTTGAAATGAAACCCAATGAAAACATTGAACAAATGGAATCTAGGTTCAATGCAATTCTGGATGAACTCACCCTGCTGTGTGTTAATTACTCAAAAGAAGAAATCAACACAAAAATCTTGGAAGCTTTACTCGCATGAGATGAATGGAAGATGCGGGTGACAAACCATAGAAGAAATGAGAAGACTGCATGAAGAAGATACATTCAAGTTGTTCTCAGATCTCAAGGCATATGAATTCAAAAAGAAGTTGTCACCTACCACTGAAAAGGAAGAGCCAAAAACCACAGCACTGGCTGCCTCACATCAAGAAGAAGGATCAGAAGCTCAAGATGAATTACTGGATGAAATGCAAGAGCAAATAGCATTGCTGAGCAAGAAGATCAGGATGATGAATGGTGGGAAAATCTCACCTAGGAATTTCACAAAGAAATTCACTAAAAAGAAAAAGGAAGAAACAAAGAAAAAGGAACCAGATTATCTTTGCTTTAACTGCAAGAAGCCTAGACATTTCAGACCAGATTGTCCGGATCTCCAAAAGAAAAAGAGTCAACAAAGAAGACATGGTAAGAAGGCTATAGTTGCTGAAGATGAATCTGGTTATGGAGTGGAATCTGAAAAGGGAAATGAATCAGATGACACAGCATCGGTTGCTGATATGGAAGACTATGCATTAATGGCTAATATGGATGAAACAGAGGAGGTATACAATACTGTATCTATTAACACTCCTGCTGAAAGTGATTGTGAATCGACTTGTGGTTCAAATCGTAGAAACTCTTACAATGAAAAACTTTGGATGCCACCTCAATCAAGCGAGGAAAATACAACTGTTATGAGATTATGAAGGTGAAAAGAAGCTCTTCAAGTAGGAGTTGAAAGATTGAATCTTGAATTAAGGGTCTCAAAGGTAAGGAAAAGATGTTGGATGTAATCAGTATAAGCCTGCTGAACATTCAGTAGCCTCTGAATCTGCTGATCCATCTTGTTCATCTACTGCATACAAATCTGGAAAGCCTTATGGTGATAGATCAGGGCTTGGATTTGGAACTCAACAATCCAAAAAGAGTGGATCCAAGTAAAAGCCATGAACCTAGTGCCGAGGTGGTCCTAAGTTTGTACTGCACAAGATCCAACTCCCGATAAGGTTGCTAAGGCGGTAGAAACCTCATCGAGAATGCTTCAAGGAAGCAAAATCAGAAGTCAAAGAAGTCAACAGCTCCTAATAAAAAGAACAAATCCAAAAATAGGACTGATGTGCCTTCTAAACCTGCTGATAGAAGACCTGCTACCAAGTCTGATGGACCACAGAAGGGTAAGAAACAGAAATATTAATCACTCAAGGGATACTTATCTCAGGGGGAAAGGTAGACTGTTCCCTGCTGATAATGATTGGAATATTCCTGCCCCCACTGATAGAATCAACATATACAACCATATTGCTAGGGTAAAACCTAGGCAATGGATTCAGCAAAGGACTCAGCAGAGGACTTGCATAAGACCTCAGCAGACTCCATATTACAGGGTTGTCCCTAACAGACAGCAAACCTATGGTTATGCTGCTGCTTCTAACAAGAAAAATCACTTCAAACATCAATATATACCAAAAAGCCAGAAAACATATGTGAACCCTACACAACCAACTGTTAGATCTTATGGATGTGTGGAATACATGTATGAACCTAAGTATGGCACCTTTAAAAGAAGACCTTATGGAAATTTACCAGGGGTCATGCTTACCACTGACCATTATGGACCCAAACAGATTTGGGTACCTAAAATGCATTGATTTTGTTTTGTAGGGTGTCTGGTACAGTGGATGTTACAGACATATGACAAAGAATAAGCACTGTTTGACAAGCTACATAGCAAAGGATGGTCCAAGGGTGAATTTTGGCAACAAAAATACACCTGGTTATACAAGAGGCTATGGCACACTTGTGAGGAATGGACTAACCATCAAGAATGTTGCTTATGTGGAAGGATTGGACTACAACTTGCTGAGCACTGGTCAATTCTGTGACATGGGATACAAGGTCACTTTTGAGAAGAACAACTGTATTGTCATTAGTGAAAAAGGTGATCAAGTTGTATTGGCTGGTAGAAGACAACAAAACATGTATGTTGTGGATTGGTCTCACTGCATAGTTCAGAACCCGCTGATTGTGCATACTAAATCGAACTCAATTGGTTATGGCACAAGAAGTTGAATCATCTAAATTTTGATGATATCAATCAGCTAGTAAAGAAGAAAATGGTAATTGGCTTGCCTGAGATTACATTCAAGAATGATGCTATTTGTGATGCCTGTCAGCAAGGTAAACAAATAAAATCAAGCTTCAAGTAAAAAACAAAACTATCAACTAAGAGAGTGCTGGAACTAATGCACATGGATTTATTTGGATCTGTCACTCCAACTAGTATAACTGGAAAGAAGTACACTTTAGTTGTTGTGGATGATTATTCAAGGTACACTTGGGTGGTTTTTATGAATAAGAAAAGTGAAACACTCAAGATGATGCCTGATCTTTTGAAGAGATTACAAAATGAGAAAAGCTTGACAGTAGTAAAGATAAGATCAGACAAGGGTATTGAGTTTCTCAATAAAGTTATAAGAGAATACTGTGAACAGAATGGTGTACTACATCAACTTGCTGCTCTTTGGTACACCTCAAAGAAATGGGGTTCTTTGAAAGAAGAAGCAGGACATTGAAAGAAAGCGGGAAGGACAATGATTTGTGAAGCATTACTACCTGAGAGGTATTGGGCTGAAGCAGTTAATACAACATGCTATACACAAAATAGAACCTCAGTGAACAAGAAGCTGCTGAAGACACCTTATGAGATTTGGAATGGAAGAAAACCAAATATATCTTATTTCCATCCATTTGGAAGTAAATGTTTTATCTTGAATCATAAGGAGCATTTAAAGACATTCCAACCTAAATCAGATGAAGGAATTTTCTTGGGATATTCTTCAGTCAGCAAGGCATTTAGGGTACTGAACAAGAGGTCACTGAAACATGAAGAAACCAACCATGTTGTGTTTGATGAACCTATGTTCACTGGTATGGAAGATGAATTTTGTGAACCTGCTGAGAATCTACAAGTCACTGATCTAGATTGTGTTGAAGTCTTAGAAAGGATTAATGACTTAAAATTTTCTGATACTGCCCCTGTTGAACACCCTGCTGATGATACTACTGATGCAACAACTGAAGACTTTCAAGGATCTGTTGAGCCCCCTATTGAAGATACAGCAGAACCTACTGAAGATGAGGTCCCTGAGAATCAATCTAACCAAAATCCACAATGGTTAAGGGATCACCCTGCTGAACAAGTCATTGGAAACATTCAGCAAGGTGTAAGGACTAGAAGACAATTAGAAGCTATGTTCACTTGTTTTCTATCTCAAGTTGAACCTAAAGTTGTTGAAGAAGCAATTTCAGATCCATATTGGATAATTTCTATGCAAGAAGAGTTAAATGAATTTGAAAGAAATCATGTGTGGACACTAGTTAAAAGGCCTAGTCATGCAAATATCATTGGTACTAAATGGGTATACAGAAACAAACTTGATGAATCTGGTACCATTGTAAGAAATAAGGCCAGACTAGTTGCAAAAGGCTATTCTCAAGCTGAAGGAATAGACTTTGATGAAACTTATGCACCTGTTGCAAGATTGGAAGCTATCAGATTATTCCTAGCACATGCTGCATATAAAAACTTCAAGGTATATCAAATGGATGTCAAAAGTGCATTTTTGAATGGCATTCTAGAGGAGGAAGTGTATGTTCAGCAACCTCCTGGATTTGAAGTTAAAGATCATGAAGATAAATTTTATACACTCAATAAAGCACTTTATGGACTGAAACAAGCACCAAGAGCATGGTATGAGACTCTATCTCAATTCTTGGTAGGCAATGGTTTTACAAAAGGCACCATTGATAAGACTCTTTTCAGAATCAGTGAAGGTGACAGCACCCTGTTGGTCCAGATTTATGTTGATGACATAATCTTTGGTTCCCAAAATGAATTGTTATGTGAAAAGTTTGCAAATATAATGAAGAGCAAGTTCCAAATGAGTATGATGGGAGAAATGAACTACTTCTTGGGACTGCAAGTCAAACAATTGAAAGATGGAATCTTCATTCATCAAACCAAGTACACTAGGGAGCTGTTGAAGAAGTTTGGTATGGAAAATAGCACCAAGATATCAACTCCTATGAGTACAAACATTAGATTGGATGAAGATAAAGAAGGCAAAGATGTTGATCAGACCTTATACAGAAGGATGATAGGCGATCTGGCTTTGACCTTCATCGCCAAAGCAGACTGATATATCCTTTCTTTGTCGAGGTGTTTGTGCAAGATTTCAATCTAAACCTAAAGAAAGTCACTTAGGTGCAGTTAAGAGAGTTCTCAAGTATCTAAAAGAGACTTTGGGAGTAGGGATATGGTACTCCAAGGATGGAAGCTTCAAAGTTATATCCTACTCGGTTTCGATTATCTTTGGATGCAAGATTGATAGAAAAAGCACCTCAGAACTCCAATGCGGTTAATGGGAAATATTTGGTTTTCTGGTTCAAAGAAGAAATGAACTCTATATCAACTTCCACCGCTTTGGCGAGTATATTCTTCTTTGGAAGTTCTTTGTGCACAAGTATTGTGGTTAAGACAACGATTAAGGGATTATGGAATTGAAGAAAAGGAAATTACAATCATGTGTAACAACACAAGTGCAATTGCAATCACTGAAAATCCTGTTTTGCACTCAAGAACCAAGCATATAGATGTGAGACATCATTTTATAAGAGATCATGTTGAGAAGAAAGATGTGGTGGTTCTATACATCCCTACTGAAGATCAACTTGCTGATATTTTCACTAAACCATTTGATAGTGAAAGATTTGCCAAATTAAGGACTGAACTTGGAATTATTAAACTTGACTGACCATCAGCAGTGTACTGGAATTCACCAAGGGGATTAGTCTTTGCTATGTTGGGTGAGCTCACTTAGCAGATTAGTCATTGGTATCAACAATTCTATGTACTTATGTTTGGACAATTGAGCAAATGAGGTTGCCAAGGGGATTGGTCTTTGTCATGTTGGGTGAGCTCACTTGACAGATTAGTCATTGGTATTAAACTTCATCTTGTATTATCAATTGATCAAAAAATTAGAAATCAAAGATCAGCAGAGTCACATTGTCAGCAGGCTGCCGAAGCATCTTTATCAGCAGACTGCTGAGCCAACCTTGCTGAAGACGACCCTGCTGAATGGAATGTTTCACAGTCAAACTTTGTTAAAGTCAAAGAGAAATTAGCGGGATATTTATTTTATCCTTTATGACCACGGTTACACGATCTAACGGTTACAATACGTTTTGGAAAGTAATGGGCCATGTGTCAAGCTAACATTCACTCAGATTAATCATGGTCAATATGGATGTACGTGCACTGACAGTTACAACCACTCACTGTCTATTTATACAGGCCTATCACAGCAGATTCACTCTACTTACAAAATCTCAAACTTATACTCTCTGGTTTTACACTGTGTGAACACAGATTTACAAAGCTTTCTTCTTCATCCTTTTCTTTTATCAATGGCGGAAAAGATTGATGTTCAAATCGAATCAAGCCAAAGTGTGAGAGGTTTTGTTGTTGATGCTAATAAAACAGAATTAGCTATCAACATTGGTCGAAGAATAAGAAGATATGCATGATTGGAGAATGTACTGAACATAAGATTGGAAACAATCTCATAGACAAACGTTGTCAGTTTTTGGAAGAATATTCAGGTAAATGAAGGAACTGAAGCATTCAAAACAGTTGTGAATGCACAAGAAATAGAAGTTTCCTCAAGTCCATTGAGGAAGTTTTGGTTTTGAAGAAGCATTAGATGGTCCAACAAATCTCGAGGCAATGGAATTGTCCAAGATGGAGTTTGTTGATAAAATCAAGACAAATAAAGACACCAAATCAATTCCTGGCATCAATTGTAGACACATTGGGAATGAGTACAACTTGCTGAGCAAACTCATTGCAAAGAATATTTTAGGGCTGGTTGGGAGTATGGATACTCTATCAGGACCCAAGATAGAGCTGATGATGATTATCTGCAGCAGTATGAAATTTGATTGGGCTGGATACTTTATCCACTACATGAAGAAAGTAGCCAAGGAGGAAAGAGAAGGGAAAAGTAAATCCAAGGCCTTACCCTTTGGATTAATGGTTCAAACCCTGTTGAATCATTTGGAGATCCCTGATGTTGCACCTGAGAAGATCAATCAGTCCAGATACAAGAAAAGATTGATTATGCTATCCCTGGTCTGGATGATGATGAAGAAGGTGTTGCGAGAGGCTCTGCGATGGTGATGATGATGGAGATGATGGTGATCTTTGGTGGTGAGCAGATTAAGAAATCTGTTAAGTCTGCTGCACCAAAGAAGACCACTGAGAAAGAAAGGGCTTGACACTAGAAAAATAAAAGTGAAATCTTAAAGCCTAAAAGAACAAAGAAGCAAACAGCACAGACTGCTAAGTCTGCTGAGGGTCCAGCTGAAGATGAGATTACTGACCCTGCTGTAGCTGCTAGAAAAACTGTTGTTGAGATTTTGAAGGAACAACAGAAAGAAGCCAGTAGAAAGAGGAAGTCTACTGTGGTTGAAATTGATGATGAGCCACTTTCCAAAAGAATGAAAGAAGTTATTCACAAAAAGAAACATGGAAAGGGCAAACAATTAAAAAACTTAGAGGCTCTAAGGGCACAAGAAGAAGAAGGTGATGTAGAAGAAGAAGAAGAGGCTATTGAGGCTAAGCCCTTAACTATTATCAAGCCTAATGAGGAAGCAGAGGCTGTTATTGAGCAACTCTTTGGAGAGTCACAAAGAAACTACTGAGACCGAACTGCTTTGTTGATGTTACTTGGATCCTCACCTACTAAGGTGCTTGAGCCTCTTTGAAAGTGAAAAGGTTGTTGTTGAGCAATGTTGAAGAATCACAGCAGCTTCATCGCACTAGAGCCTGCTGTAGAAACTGATAGATCTATTGAAGCTGCACAAGTTGTTGTTGAGCAACTTGTAGAAGAACCTGACAATCCACTTGAATCTACACTTTGTGGAGATGGAAACACATGTTCAAGACCCCGCAAATCCCTGCAATAGTTCAGGGGGAAGAAGCGTCTGCTCACGCTAACCTGGCGATGAGCATATAAGTCAGGGAACCAAGTGTGGTATGAGATGGAGGTAGTAGGAAGTAATATCCAACCTGAGCAACCTACTAGCCTTGAAGCATCTGTAGAAGAAACATTGAATCTACTTGTTGAGACTTTTAGAGGTCAGCAAGGTACTGCAACAGCTCCCAAAGGATCATTCTTGCCCTATGAAAAACATGAGAAAAAGAGGAAGAGGGGTATGTTGATCCAAAACTCCTGCTGGTGGCTGATTACTTCCAGTGGATGTTTGGATTCTATAAGAGGCAAAAACCTGCTGCAGAACCAATGACAGACTTTGAAGAATGGGTTTTTGAGAAATTGGGAGTGGAGAGTCTGCTGGATCTGATTGATACCTCTTTGTTTCAATCAAGGCTGATGGATTTGTTTGATGAACAACAGAAAGAGGAGGGTATCAAGTTCAGGGATCCAAGAGGTGGCGATGATGACTCTTCATCATCTGATTCTGATGATAATCACCCCTCTGGTCCAGGAAAAGTCAGTGGAAGTGCCATGATTATTGAACCAAGAGTAGAGCAGTCTACTGGTGCTGGACAGTCCACTGAGAGAGAGCAAACTGGACAGATGAATGAGGATGAGGACAATCTCACCATAGATGATATTGAGGCATAAATCAATGTGGGAATAGATGGTGGTGCAAACAGAATGGTTGGTGAGATTGATGATTTATTTGTGGTTGAACCTACTCATCAACCTGAGGATCAGTAAGCTGAAGATTTGGATGATGAAAGAGTTACTGATATCAGTGAACCTAGTGCCAGTTCAGAGGAATCAATTCAATATCAAGACTGGATTGACACTGAGGCTGTCTTAACAAAAACTACAAATTTGCTAAGGGGAATCACTGATATGGGAGAATTTCAACAGGAAAACATGGACATTCTCCCTGATCAAGTTGTTGTTGCATTCATTGCACCAGATCCAACAATTGAAGAGGAGGTACAGGTTGCTGGGCTACAAACAGCACCTGCACAAAGGTTGGAATAGGAGGAGTGCAGTGCTTTGAGTCTCAAACAAAGACTGGACAAAGGTTGGAACAAACTTTGGGTTTGGAGGAAACCCCTGTTGTTGAAGAGGCTGCTGTTGTGGAGCCTACTGGAGTCAAGACCACTATAGGGAAAGATGGTCAGCAGACTGCTGTTAATGAGAATGAGCAGTTGCTGGACTATGACTTTAGTGATGAGGAGTTCCAAATGCCTAAAGAAGAAGATGTTGCTTTTGATCCCCCACAGGCATTTGAACCTATTTTTTAAGAACCAGCTCTTGATCCTATCTTGGAAGAATATCAAGGACCTATCCTTGCTGGACTAGATAGGAGTTGGGCAATGGTTATGAGCAATCAGAGGCCACAATATAATGTTGAGGAGCCTGTTGATGGAGCTGCTGGAGAAATGGCTAGTAGAGTACCAGCACATGTCCTGGAAGAGTTGAGGACTGTCAGAAATGATATTGCAAATCTTAGAACTCAACACAGGCAAGAGCAGAGGTTTGATGATTTGATCAATTTGGTGGAAAATAGAGGGAGGACTACAGAAACAGTTGCCTCCAATATTACCTCAAATCAGTATGCTCTTGCTGATCTTGCAATGGAAGTGAAAGGAATCAAGCAAGGGAATTCACTGAAATACAAGTTTTTGAAAGACCAATTCATATCCATCCATTAGAAACTTGACAAACTTGCTGAAACACCCAAGCCTGCTGAGGCTGCTGGAACATCTCAACCTGCTGGATTGGATCCTAAAGTTACTGAGAGGATCAATCTACTGGAGCAGACTTTGCAAACAAGGATTACTGCAGTTGATACAAGAACTGAGATTATGGAAGGACAACTGAGTAATCTGATTATCACACAGGAGAGTGTTCATGGTCTATTGTCCCGTTTTGTTGATGATGTCACTAAGGGGGGAAGAGGGCCAAACAGCAGTAGCAAAAGAGGCTGCCAGACTCTTTGCACAGAAAAGATGGGAGAATGAGACAAATGCTTACAGGCAACCTGCAACTGGCAGAGTTCAACTTACTGATGATCTCCTTAGACAATACAAGAAGGAATACTATAACAGAAGAAAACCTTATCATGACAAGGGATTTCATGAAGGTTTAGACTCTTTCTTGGGATTGTAGTTTTGGGAAGCAAGAGTTAAAGCCTTAAGGGCAAATTACAGAGGTGGCAGAGGTGGAGGAGGTGGAAGAAGTGGTAGAGGTGATAGGATTTTGCCTATCACAAAAGCAAAGAACTCACGTGATGAATTCAAGGAACTGTACATGAAGTTTGGATTCAGAGTGAATCAAATCAATCTCCTCCTGGATTGCCAATAATTCAGAGCACTTGCACCCCCCTTCTCTAAATCCAGATTTTGTTTTGGATGTTGGCACCTTGCAGAAAAGCAATTCTTACATCGTTCCAATCAGCTTGGGCATACTTAAAGTGCTAGAAAGTCATCTGGATATTACAACCCGACACGATAATAAAGAGAATTGTGTCAAACCATGAGGCATACCGGGTTTTAAATCCATTCTATGCTTGCTTTCCTTGCCTCTCGTATTCTTTCCTTTAAATAAATCTTGATTATGGTTTGGAGCATGTATCGTTTGCTCTTCATGCTTACGCCTTCTTATTGGCATGTTATACAAGGCATTTTTGCATCATTAATTATATCAATTTATGTGCAGAAGCGGAATGAGAAGAAAGCAAAAAGAGAGAAAAAGTATCAATTTAACTTCTTTTACATTATCTACCACAAGTGCTCTAAAATGAGCAGTAAACATTGGAATTAACAGCTCCATTTCAGTTGTATCCACTTCCAAGTATGGAAAGTTTGTGCTTCATACGACCAAAAACCATATCCTGATGATGCAAACATGGGGAGCAATGGTCCATCCATCACCATCTACCGTTACAGAGACCGGTCTTCAAATTCTCCAGAAAGATCCATCAAGTCCAGGAGTTTAGGAATCGCTATATCCAAAGCGTTGAAAATCTCTATGAAAACGTAGAAAAGAGCGCACTAAGTGTTGGTGGAGAGTTTTTTGTTGCACGCCAATTGGTTGAGGGGAATCTTTACTACTGCATTATTATCATGTATATCATGTCCAAAACAAGACGACAATACATATACACTATCGTCACATTGGGCTTTGATGGGTAGCCGTGCCTTGCACGACATCTATAACACTATTAATATTATAAATGACAAGTTTACATTTTCTAGCCACTACACCATCTAATCACACTGTTGGACTTATTTCTATGTTTTTATGATGAGTGCCAGACTAGCTGTTATAGTGCAAAGGCAAAAAGATGTCTAGATCAAATGTATAGGTTTATTAGAGTTTGATTTATGAATAGGTTTGATCAAACAAGCACTGTAATGGTCAGCTGGTTTATATCAGCAGACTGGTCAATATCAGTAGGGTAGTTAGGTCAAGAGATTTTCTCGGAACTCTTTGAAGACTGAAGGCTGAGGGCTCAAACTCAGTTACAGAAGGCTAAGGGATCAAACTTAGTAATTAAAGTCAAGGATATGAAATCAGAATTTAGGCAAGTCTATGATGACCAAAACTGATTACATATACCTTGTGTTGAAGTTCTAAGTTTCATAAGTTGGATGATGTTTGGAACTTGGTTATAATTAAAAAGGTGTAATCTAACTTCACAGATAAAAGTTAGATAAAAGTAATCAGCTGCATTGTATTTGATACACAACAAATTGTTGTTCAAATAGATCGATAGGTATTACAACAGATCGATGAACTCTGCGATAATATACCTCGGTTAATTCAAGATTACATTGGAAGATTACATGGATAAGGACGACCAACTACCTCGATTTATCAAACAAATCAAAATTTGAGATTAAAAGGACGTTGGGATGATCCGAGAACTTTATCCAATGGTTATAAGTCAAAGGGTGACAGATCGCCTTTGTCAAAAGGAATCGACAGCATCGACCCTATGAATAGTGACTGAAAGCAAGTCAAATGGGACAAAAACCAGGAACGGTTATATTTGAATTTCAAATACAAGTCACATGCATTCCTACCTATAAATAGAGGACTTTCAACTCAGAAAAAGATTATGATTGATGAATTTTAAGAGAAAAATATAATAGATAATTCTGAGCTGAAAAAGCACCCTGCTGAACCTACTGAGCTTAACCTTACAGATCCAGAGAAAATCTTCAAGTGTATTCTGTATTCAAGCTACATCAAGTTCACACACTTGAAGACTACAAGCTACTGATTATATCATCCTAATCAAGCTGCTGCAACTGAATCATTTACTTAATTCATTCTTTATTTCATAAAGAACCTCTTGCCAAGAGTGAAGCATCCGTTGGGTGTGAAAGATCGTTGTTTGTGGTGGAGCCGGTGAAGAGGCAATCCTACCCTTCAAGGACCAGTGGAAGACTTTGGAGCAGCAATCCTACCTGTTCCAAGTGTTCAGTTTGTGAAGCCATAGTCATTGGTGAAGGACAAGCAATCTTAGGAATCTTTGTAATGAGATACATCAAAGATCTCTAGTGAATTACCTCCAACATCACAGAGAAGAGTGGGTGACAGGATTACACCACACGGAACCACTATAAAATCTGCTACTTACTTTCTACGCACTTACATTATGCATTTAGTTTACCATACACATCAACCTCACCGAATCTAGCAACTGAAATCACACACTCACACTACTGAGTATCCAATACTTAGTATCATATTGAACAACATGTAATAAGGCTTAATTTTTGATATAAATCTGCTGCACAAATTCAGTAAACTCAACTATCATGAGACTCATGTTTTATCAAAGAGGCTCTTGAGGCATCAAGCAGACCATCGAGGTATCGCCAGATCTTTGAAGTTCTTTGAGTTTGTTAACTCCAAAAAAAAGTTTTAAGTGTTAAGTTTATTCACCCCCCTAAACTTAACCAAAGCATTTTCAAGGGACCAACACACACTAATATATTTCAATAATCTTTCTAATTTTTTTTCTCCAATCACAGATGGCCACTTGGCCTGAATTCTCAGATATGGACTCACAACCAATATGGTTGCTCTAAGCTAGAGAATGAAATTAGAGTGAATTTTAAAGGCTTAGATATGCGCATGAACCGACTTCATACACGTGACACTAACCATGTCTAACCAGGTTATCTCTTCAAATGTGTTGAGTCGGGCTCATCTCAATATTGGATTTTATATGTCAGACGACTTTACCAAAGCTCACCTACATAAGGCAAAGGTCGCTATTATTATCGATTAACGACATGACGCACGTCGTTCTTTGTCCAACATGGCGTAGTCCGTCTGTGTCTTATATGGTCAGGACGACGTATGATGTCTATGTTCTCATATTATTGACATGATGCGGGTTCACCATGGCCGCTTGTATTCAACTCAGAGAAAGTTAGCCCCGACCTCATTTGACAGTTACACCCCATTAATTGGACATCCACGATTCTATACTTGCTCCATGATTATCGTTGTCGTAGCCATGATTGGTCCATCATTGCTTCCAAATGGCTCACACTATCCAACATGACTTTAATATCAGTACAATCATCACCCCCACTGGGGAGACCTGTATAATTGATCTTCATCCTCATTATTAAGATACGTATATTACATCACTACACGAGCCCTGGCTTACTGTCAAAACTTAGACATTTTTATATAGAATACTGACTTGATTGTTTGAGTGACTGTTAAACCCTAAAAATTTTAGAAGGGTAAAAGATTAAAATAGAATTTATTTTATATTTTTATATTTTATTTTTAACCTAAAAGATTATTTAAAAAAAAAAGGAATCGAAGGATTTTCATTAATGTTAATTAGTGGGTGTTTAAGAGGAAATAAACCCCTAAACTATTCATTAGTTATACACGAGAAATTTTATGAATATTGGAGGAGGGGCGACGCTGTACAAGGAAAAAAAAAGGGTGGGACCCTGCTTTCCAAATTCGGAGTTTAACGGTTGATTTTCGGTGCAGACCATAGAAGAAGAAATTGATCACCGCGAGGAGACGATTGTTTCGATACTAACTGTTCTTTTTTCCGGTAAGTTTTCCTTCCTAGACCTAATTATAGATCCGTTCGTTCTAGAGAAAATATGAGATTTTGGTGAATTAGAGGATTGACTAACCGTTGCTTGTCATTTAATTATCGTAGGATATTCGTAGAGGTGTTGGTTTGAGGATTCATGACTTTTGTTTCACGATTTTGCTTTCGAAATACCAAAGATAAGGGGGTGTTTTTAAACGGGTTAATGAGTGCTCAACCATATTTAATTATGATAGTGATGTTTTATTACCGGTGTATATATTCTTGTTCTGGGCCGTAGCTTTAGTAAGCAGTGGTCAAAAGATAAAAAAAAGATGCAGGTGATGCGCAAGCTGCAGGAAAAAGAAGAATAAGTAAATGAAATAAAATTATAATTGGCTATGCATGTGATGCGTTGATCAAAGGGATAAATGAAAAAATGAAACAGAATAAAAAAAAAGTTGCAGCTGCTTAAAAAAGAGAGTGAATTATTAATATAGTTGATTTAATAGATGCTATGTGGTGTGTATAACGGTAAAAGTGTATTATGTTAATTTTGTGCTTTTAAGTGTATTTCCTAATACGATGTGGTTTATATGTTCTTTTGGAACATTATATGTTAATTGGCAATGTCTAACATTGACTTCTGGTAGCCTTGGCTCAGCACCACAATTGAGACCCTCTGCGGGGAGACGGTGGGAGCACCGGAAGGCGTTATTTAGGCCTTGGGGGACATTGACTTATTAGTCATTGATCCTTTTACAATGTGCTAAGTAGCATAACTAGTTGTCTAGGACTAGAAGTCCTTAGGAAGCATTTTATGTGAATGAATCAGGTGGTTAGACTTAACTCGTAAATTACATGTGTATGTGTAAAAGCTAAAATTTCAATATCATTGGTGATGCACATCTATTCTTCTTAGCATGGGACTATTACACTCCTCTACATGGTCTGATGCCAAGGGACACGTGTGACTTCCACACGGGGGCCTAAGCCCTTGCCCTTGAGATTCTTCCCGTGGTGCGGTGCAGTTGTTCACCGTGCATAGTGACCTTTGATATTGATGTAACAAACTTATGTGTGAGGATGTACTATGTGATCTAGTAGAGTGTGAGAGTGATCTCAATGCAACCTGTGGTAGAGATTGTAGACCTTAACTTTTTGTATATGATATGCTATGTTGTGTGTAACCATTTCTTCTACCCCTTACTAAGTACGTATGTACTTACCCCCTCTTCTTTCTTGTTCCCACCCCAAGAAGGTGGTGTTTGTAGGTTGTTTTTGTGGCCACTGAGGAGTGACCAAGAGATGATGCAGATGACAGTTTACGTCTGGGTATAGATTCTCTTGTCTTTTGTAGCGATAGAAACAATGGTTTGAGTTTATGGTTAACGTTTTGTAATGGATACATTTTGCAATTGATGATTATAATAAGTCTTTGATGATGTAATAGATGTAGCTTGTGTTACTTTCGATCGTTTTAGTAGTTGTTTTAGTGCCCGAGTCAATCGTTTAACCTTCCGCTTGTTCTCTGATGTCTGCTTACGTAGGGTATACATGTATAATTAGATTACAAATTTAATTATATGCATGTCAGGCGTTCTTTTCTGGATAGAGACTCGGTATCTGGGACAGGGGCGTCACAATTGGTATAAGAGCGGCAAGTAACACCGTTGCATAGGATTTAAATTAAGAATAGTTGGTCTAGCTGTGTTAGGTATGCGAGATAGGAATCTTGGAGTTGGATCTTCTAAGTGTAGACCCTCTTAAGCTAGTTAGTTAAGAAACGAATCCTTTAACGTCAGAGTCTCTAAACTAAACTATGTTACTTAGGAATAAGTGAATCCCTTTAAGTACAGCTTTGGGATTGGAGTCTTATGCCTACACCTTCAGGTTGAGGTTCTCTCGGTTGAATTTTCTTTACACACGCTATTGTGATCTTTCCACCTTCATTTACACATCAATATCAAAGTCTACTTTTGACTTGGCCAACCTTTGTAGGGTATGGTATCTTACTCAACTCTACAATCCACAAATTTCTCCTTTCACTATTACTTACTTGGTGTTTATCAAAATTCTTAGACCTTTGACGCTTGAGATGGGTTTCGCACGAACTCCATATATAACTCCATCATTTCCAAGTGCTTCCTATTCGTTTCAATTACCTGTGTTAAAGGTTTCTTGTTTTGCCACGTGCTTTTCATCATCCTTGTGATTAACCTTTGCAACACGGGTGAAAGATTTTCGTTCCCGTGTTTTCCTTTCACATAAAACTATTTCCCCCACTCCAAAAATTCTGAATGTTTTCATAAAGGTTGAACACTATCTTGTATACAACTTATCTTTTTATATCAACTCAATAATCCGCATGGATTGTTCAAAAGATTCATGTTAATGCTTAAGACTTTGTCCAGAAAATCTGCAGCAGCACTTTCACTTCTTATTATGTTTTTAATTTGTTAAACACCTTTAAATGACCTGAATTTTTTATATGTTTGAGAAAACACTTTTATTTACAACTTTTCTTCTGGAGTTAAGTACAAATTCTTTTTCGTTTAATCGCAATATGCAATTCAAGTCAGTGTTTACTAATCTGGAAATTCTGACAGCTTGTGCATCCGGAAAAAGTAATTGTTTTTTACCGACTACTTCTCATTAAAAAATTCTAATATTTTGCTATCACCTGAGAAACTCTAGTATCTAAATCCTTTATCTTTTGATCATGCTCAAATTCCTTCTCGTTTGGGTTGCACAAGTCGATAATGATAGGTCTGGAGTAAATATCATACAAAATAGCCAAAGAAAACCCTCACCTCTTGTTTGGGCTAAGAGAGTAGTAAGTTATGATTGTTATGTTCTAGAAGTTTCTCCGAAGTTTTACCTTTTCTGGGTTAAGTCTTTTTGTAGGATGTTTGTAGAGTTAACATTGTTCTTCCTTTGTAGTTACCTCCCAGAATGCCACGCTTGAAGTTCAAAATCTTTTATGCCTTTTCTAGTAAATTACTTCCATTCGATTCCTCACTTGAGGTATTTGATTTCAATAACTTCTCGCCATCTTCTGTCACGAATTATCTCAGAAACATATCTTCTTAAGCCTTCCTTTGTGAACAAGTTCACTCGTTCTTACTTTTCAAAATCAAAGAAACAAGTTCTCTCTAATGTTGCATTGTTGTACTTTTATTCTTCCTTTCAAATCCAAAATTGATTAAATATCCTAATGACAGAACATTCTACTTACTTGTGTTCATTCTCAGCTTCCCTCCTAAGGGTAGTGTTGATATTGTAAGTTTTTCATCTAATGATGCCTGCTCTTTCAAGGTATGCATCTCACCATTTTGCCAGTCAGGTCTTTAATGCCTACTATGACATACATTTTCAATTACTTCCCCTTAAACTTTTTGAAATATACACTAAAATAGTTCAAGCAGAAGGTAGTCTCTGCCAAGATGCCTTCCGAACATATCTAGCCAACCAACATTTGAACTCCCAAATTTTTTTTAATTTCAATTCAAGGGAATATGCACCTTGTATCTTTCAGTTTTAAATCCCTTTTAGGCCATTTAGAGCCATGAACCACTATACACAACTTTTGACATTCCCTCTTCTGCCTTGGTATTTCTATAACAATTTACACTGGTTGAAATGCCTTTTTTTTTTGCCCTTTTCGTCTCTCTATAAGGGATAACTCTGAGCATTCATTCTTTAGAATTGTACTACTACTCAGGAGCAGTGCAATCTTGAACCCTTGAATTGGATCATCAATGATCTTTTAAACTTCTTTGAAAGTTTGAATAAACTCTATGAAATCAAACGTTATCTGACATTTCTTAAGTGTCTTTTTATCCTTCACTTAAAGCTTGTTTATCGCAGACCCCTTTTCAAAACATTTAACATTCCTTTTCAACGTCTTGAGGAAATTCTATCCTATTTCAATCTTGAAATAACCACTCCTTGATGCAAACCTGGACACTACATGACAAGTTTTATTCCTTCCTAAGACCTTTTGGTGTACTCATTTTGGCCCCATAACTTCTTCATGTTGAGATTCTCACCTTTTTCTTGATTTCTCAGTTATATGGTCTTTCAGGTGCTCGACCTTACACCTTTGCCTTGTCTATCTGTTGAGGAATTATTCCTCTGCAACATTCATCAAACTGAGGATTCTCCTCATTCGCTCAAATCCACTTTGTTTATCAAATCAGTAACGAATAAGGTCACATGTCAAATGTTCTCAAGTCAAATATTCTTCTCCTCTTGAAGTAAATGCTTCCAAGTCCATCATATGATGTTTCTCTTAACGCCCCCACTTTCTAAGGGCTTATGTAAGAGCTCATTACCTTGCTTCCAAGTGGTCCAGGTTCTTTTGCAGACCACCGTATCTAGCAGAATTCCACTCTCTCAAAAGAATCTCATCTACAAGATGCTCTTTTGTTTATCCTTTTGGTGGCTACCTTTTGTATTATGATACAATGTCTTATTCTTCAGTTTGGAACCAACTTCGACGTTCCTCAACCTGGAGTCATGTTGTCTTGTCTGTGACCCATAAAACCTCCCTTATTCTAAGAACTTATTGTCCATTCTTCGGCTTACCAAGTTGACCTACCACCCTGGTACTCAACTTGTCACTTTTCAACTTTATTTGTTTCCAAGCTAACCCTTATTGGCATATATAAGGATTGGATCAGACAGTCCGAGAGGAAGTATGGCAAATGCGTGTTTCTCCATCCCCGAAAAGTCTCAGAAGCCCTTCAGTTAGGATCCTTGCAGTTTTTCAGCAAGCTTCTGTCACCGTGATGGAGGATGAGATAGTGAATATACAAGACGAAGATCCAGTTGTGGTCGGTTACATGTGAGTGGGCAGAACCAACCCAGCCAGTGGTTACAAGTTAGATGAAGATGACAAACTTAGGCGTAAAAAAGAATTGGCCTTGTGTTCCGAAGATGGAAGATCTGAGGAAGACAATGATGAATGAATCCTACAAGATAGCGTTTCCAGTCCATGCCAGGGCAACCAGTATGTGTAGGGAGTTGATACAACAATGCTGGAGGCCTTTCATGAAGATAAAGATAGCTGAGTTGCCTACAACACTAGTTACCACGCTAGTATCTAGATGCCACATTCTAAGCTCTATATGTGACAAAGTGTAGAACGCCATTCATCTGGGATAAGTGGAACAGTGACAAATACAAGACTAGAGTTGATACAACAAGCCAACGTGAAGATTGAAGTGGACCGTCACAACCTCGAGATAGAAAGAAGGGTAGAAGAGTTGAGAGGATGGAAGAAGAGAACTGTTAGAGTTTCAAAGTCAAAGATAAAGTGTATCTTAAGACGTTCCAAATTAAAGAAGTAAGACGGCTTAGGCCGACATGCAACTAAGCCCCCGTTATGAAGGCCTTACGTGATATTGGCTAAAGTCGGACCTTTAGCTTATCGTTTGGAGTTGCCAGAATCCTTGTCAAGAGTCCACAATGTATTTCATGTGTCAATGCTTAAGAAGTGTTTGACTGATGTTGATGCTGAGGCAAACATTGACCTTGAAATGGTGGAAGAAAACCTCACCTACGAAGAACAACCAGTTCGTATCTTGGAACGGAAAGTGAAGCAAGTCAAGGGTGAAAATGTTCAGCTAGTGTTGGTTCAATAGAGTAATTATACACCCGAAAAGGCAACATTGGAGAAAGAAGATGACATCATTGACGAGTTCCCGGGTTTCAAGCTTCTCCCAGGTATGACCAGTTTCAAGGACGAAACTTTTCTTAAGGGGGAGGGATATAATACCCTGAAAATTTAAGAAGGGTAAAAGAGTAAAAAATAATTTATTTAATATTTTCTATTTTATTTTTAACCTAAAAGATTATTTAAAAAAAAGGAATCAAAGTATTTTAATTAATGTTAATTAGTGGGTATTTAAGAGGAAATAAACCCCTAAATTATTCATTACTTGTACACGACACATTTTCTAAATATTGGAGGAGGGGCGACGCTGTAAAAGAGAAAAAAAGGGTCGGATGCTGTTTTCCAAATTCGGGGTTTAACGGTTGATTTTCGGTGCAGACCATAGTCGGAGAAATTGATCACCGCGAGGAGGCGATTGTTTCGATACTAACCGTTCTTTTTTCGGTAAGTTTTCCTTCCTAGCCCTAATTATAGATCCGTTCGTTCTTGAGAAAATTTGAGATTTTGGTGAATTAGAGGATTGGCTAACCGTAGCATGTCGTTTAATTATCGTAGGGTATTTCATAGAGGTGTTGGTTCGAGAATTCATGACTTTTGTTTCAAGATTTTGCCTTCGAAATCGCTTTCGAAATACCAAAAGTAAATAGGTGTTCTTACACGGGTAAATGGGTGTTCAACTGTAATTAATTATGATAGTGCTGTTTTATTACTGCTGTTCTTGGACGTTGTTTATGGTATACATTATATATATTTATAACGTGTGTGTATATGTTCTTGTTCAGTTGTTCTGGGCCGTAGCTTTAGTAAGCAGTGGTCAAAAGAAAAAAAGAAAGAAAGATGCAGGTGATGCGCAAGCTGCAGGAAAAAGAAGAATAATTAAATGAAATAAAATTATAATTGGCTATGCATGTGATGTGTTGATCAAAGGGATAAATGAATAAATGAAACAGAATTAAAAAAAAAAGTTGCAGCAGCTTAAAAAAAAAAAGCGGATTATTAATATAGTTGATTTAATAGATACTACGTATAGTAAGTAACTTTATTTGATTTATACACTATTAAGGTATGAACAACAGAGTACTGTATACGTTTAATGATTATAGTAAAAGTGTGGTGTGTATAACGGTAAAAGTGTATTGTGTTATTTTTGTGCTTTTAAGTGTATTCCCTAATACGATGTGGCTTATATGTTCTTTTGGAACATTATATATTAATTGGCAATGGCTAATATCAACTTCTGACAACCTTGGCTCAGCACCACAACTGAGACCCTTTGCGAGAAGGTGGGAGCACCGAAAGGCGTTATTTAGGCCTTGTGGGACATTGACTTAGTAGTCATTGATCCTTTTTACAATGTGCTAGGTAGCATAACTAGTTGTCTAGAACTAGAAGTCCTTAGGAAGTCTTTTATGTGAATGAATTAGGTGGTTAGACTTAACTCGTAAATTACATATGTGTATGTCTAAAAGGTAATACGTCAATATCACTGGTGAGACACGTCTATTATTCTTAGCATGGGACTATTACACTGATCTCCTTGGTCTGATGCCAAGGGACGCGTGTGACTCCCACACGGGGACCTAAGCCTGTGCCCTTGAGGTGCTTCCCGTGTTGTAGTGCAGTTGTTTACCGTGCGTAGTGTCCTTTGATATTGATGTAACAAACTTATTGCTGGATATACAGAAACCCGAATCTGGATCCACCTGAAATTGGATCGTCAGAGATTCACAGCACCGATCGAGACACTCGATCATGCACAGCGGAAGCAACGAATTAGATTCGTTCATGATTTTATCACGATAAGATTCACATGATTAATTAATTAACTACAAGAAGGTTTAAGATTTACCCAAACGGAGAGAGAAGCCGTGATCTTCCTAGTTGTATCTCCAAGCGATGACACGTGGACGTCAATCCCGCATTCGAACCTCCTCGAATATTTAGAAACCCTACGTTTAAAGGATTTACTAATCTCTAATTGCTTCTGCCGCCACTGTGTTTATTAATAAACTGCTCAGTTTATTGAACAAATAAGTCCCAGCTGAGTTGGTTGAACGCCTTTCCTTCTACTATGGCAGCACAGGTTCGAATCCCGGCTGCTGAATTTGCGCCTTCACCACCATGCTACCGTCTCGTTGTTGATCATCGCGTATAAATAAATAACAACAGAGATGAAAATTTGATATAAATTCTAATTACTAGGAAATTAAATTACAACAAATAATTTAGATAATTTCCTATACCCATTACAATAGATTTAATGGTAAACAAGTACCAACCCACCAAATCATTCAATCACGCATATGTATATAACAAACATATAAAAGATGCAATTTTATTCAATTCCACTCCTTACTAATTAATTATTCAATCAAGATCGCAAAATCGCTTTAACCTTGCTCTGCTACCACATGCTGGATATACAGAAACCCGACTCCAGATCCGACCCAAATTTGATCGTCAGATCTGATTCACAGCACCGATCGAGACACTCAATCATGCACAGCAGAAGCAATGATTTAGATTCGTTTACGATTTTACCATAATAAGATTCAGTTGATTAATTAATTAACAACAAGAAGGTTTAAGATTTACCCAACCAGAGAGAGAAGCCGTTATGTTCAAAGTTTTATCTCCAAGTGACGACTGGTGGACGTCGATCCCGCATTCGAACCTCCTCGAATATTTTTCAAGAAAAACCTAGTTTTTCTTCTTCCTAATGGCTAGGACGAGAAAACAAAAAATTCTCTATGTTTTTTAAATAGGCGTCGCCTATTTTATTTAAAAAGTGGCATTGGTTTCCTAGCTCTATTTTGTGTTGGGAGAAACTCTCATTTTATAGGAAAATGACTAATAATTTGAGATTTTATCTTTTACACACAAATTTATCTTTTCCTTTTAGGAAAATAAAACCTTTATCCAATAGGAAAACAAATTTCCTATTTATCAAGTACGAAAACAAATTCCTTTTTGATAATTATTTAACACATAAATAATTATATTTTTTACATTATAATTAATTATGAGAAAATTTATTTTCCAAAAATCAAAAAAATATGGCGCCATTTTTTATGCCATATGGGATAATAGAAAATTTCTTTTCTATATTACATATTATCTATTGAAAAAATAATATCCGCATATTCATTAAATAGACCAATTATTTAATTTATTCTCGAGGTTCCAAAATATGAGAATTCACTCACGTGTTAGGAGCCAACCCGGGGACCGTGGACCTATAACCAGTAGCTCCAATAAATTGAATAAAATATTCAGCGAACATAATATTTCTACTCAACTTATTAATTCCGGAATTACGCAACCATAAATCCGAAACTGAACTCTATCGATTATAGATATAACTTATTCTCAAAATGTCGCGTCAATAACTGTCCATTGATATAATCATTGCATATTGAGTAACCCTCCATAGACCAACCGTAATGAAGCCGGAATGTTTCCGTAAATCTTCTTCATTACATCTTATCATTATTTACCATTAACCCACTAGTGATCAATTAGTTCATAACCAATACGAACTCCCAGGATCGATCGGTTTCTTGGATTAACAAATAAGGGGATTGTCTTTCTACTTTCCGCAGGAAGGAATGTATTCCATATCTATGAGACACACACTCCTCCCTTATTCTAGAATACAGCCAACGTGAAAGTGATTCGGACCGCGCCTCTTAGCAATCCTTAACGAACACATCAAAAAGTATCTTGAAACAAGCCAGAGTCTGCAATCACTTCAGAATTAAGGTTAATCCATATATGATCATCTTGTGATTCAATAAGATTTCTCAATTACGGAATTATATGATAAATGTATATTAAATTGGTCCAGTCATATATGACAACATCATATATAAATTCCCCACTTAGAAAACCAATATCGACTGTCCGAAAAGACGGTGACACCATAAAGTGTTCTGTGGTGGTTTAATCAATAAACCCCATAATTTGATTATGCTCACCACGGACTAACAGTTCAAGTGTATCACCATAAACATAACGCTCGCTTATGACACACACTAAGTTAAATGGCTACATATAATACAACTTGGGGTTTTCAATAGTGTATTTCGTGTAAACATGAAGCAATTAATAAGATGAGAATAAATCTGTCATTTATTAATTCTAAAAACAATTACATAAATTGTCTTTCGGGCGCTACTTCCAACAATCTCCCACTTGCCCGTAAGGTCAAGCAACAATTGTCTTTCGGGCACTACATCTAAAAATTACCACTTGCCCGTAGAGATAAGTAATGATTGTTTTTAGAGCACCACACCCTTATTCTTTCTATCCACAACATTCGCCCACTTGCTCTAAAGAAGATGAGACATATCTCCTAATTTCATACCCGTCAAGCACTTATCAGTGACATTAGATGCCACACGACTTCGTAAACTGATCAGCTAGGTTGTCGGCTCGTGGCGATCTTTTAGGTTTGAAACGTCTCCTCTCTGTACGGTCTGTTTGATCAGGTGGTACTGTCTCTCAATATGCTTTTGACCTCTTGTGATGGAAAAGATCATTTGGATGAGCTACCTCTCAACTGTTTTCACAGTAAAATGGTATCAGCTCATCGAGACCTAGAATCACTTCCTAATCCAACAAAGAACTTCTCAAGCCACACTGTCTATTTATCTACTCCAAAAGCTGCTATGTATTCGATTAACAGAGTCAAACTGGCTGTGTTGGATTGCTCCAGATTCTAGTTCCATCACTATGAGTAAATAGTGAGCCTGAAATCGACTTATCCTTAATCTGACGGTAAGTCAGAATCAGTGAAGTAAAAAATACTTAGGTATGCACCTGAATATAGACGCATATTAATCCTCGTTGTCTAAAGGTACTTGAGGATATACTGCTATCCATTGCTCGAATCCGTGATTTGACTTTAATTTGACTATTAATAACCTGACTTTCTCTATCCAAAAGAGAATTTATCCCATTTTCTCTTTATCAAAAGACTAAGGGAATTATTCCGTGAGGGGTTGGGTAGGAAACCTCTCGTTGAATCTAGCATTCAAAAAGGCATCATCATCTTAACAATAAGATGAATGATATACTGCCAAAGAACTTGTTCTCATGAATTCGGCCGAAATAAATTCTAAGAATATAGTCCCATTCTTCGATTCACAGAAGCTTTGGCTCATCAATTCTTGACTTTAGATAACACACCCATGTTGTTCATAAGTGTTGCAGTGTTACCTTGCATTTACACTAACATTCACTACTTTACCAATATAGATTCTCTGGTCTATAAAAGACTTATCAATGTTTTTTTTCAGACCTACATGTTTCAAAACATGTGAATTTTAATGACCTAGAGGTTTGCTTGAATCCATCAATGGATATAAGCATAGGCAGTCAATCTGCCATTGGCTTTAAGCTAAAACCCTTCTGTTCCAAATGAGACCAGAGTCTGTTGTTTGGCAAGAAAATATTCAGGGTATCATCCCTATTGAACTTTCTGCTTTCCAAGAAGTCAAGAAAGTCTGAGTGGCGAGAGAGTTCAGGGCATCACCCCTGGTTAACTCTCTACTTCTCAGGACATTACCCCTAGACCACTTGGCTTTGCCTTGAAAATTTAACTTTCTCATTCATTCAACTCTTCATCACGTAGATCCAATTACTCCCACTGGTCCTGAGACACTTAAGTGGTTCTATAAGATTGTGAACAAAACTGGAGTACCAAAACTCCATTTACAGGTTTATGGCTTTAAACCAACCTCATTTTCATCATAGATTATCAATCACCCTGAGCAGACTGTAAAGTCTGCATAATCACAATGATTCAATGGATAAATCATACTCTCACTACACTTGGGTGGATTGATATTCTGATCTGGTGTAGTAGTATTTATCAGCGTAACCCCCAACAACCAATGTTGGATGTGGTCTGATTAAATTAGATAGTAACTCCTTGAGTAACTTTACTTCAAGGTCCAAGGTTGTTATGTATACATTCTCCTAGAAAGGCTATGACAGTACAACCGTCATGATCCGATCTTCAGAATCTTATAACCAACCTTCACTTATTGTATTAAGATATTTCACAAACAATTCTTATCTGAATGTGTATGCAAAATCTCATTCCTACCTTCAAGCACCAAGTGTTAAATGCCTCTATTTATGGAAGTGGAGTAAACGTAGTTCACTCCTTATCCATAAATTCATAAGCATCTTCTAGTTAGACTTCTCGGTATTACATAATAATGTATGCTGTTATTTTACAACTAATATCTTAATTGAGTTAAGCAGTGTAATGTAGAATATCAACAACTATACAAGACAATACATGGTTTATCCTTTCAGTGAAATTGTTTCACTCAGAGGTAGGCTGAGCATCAGTTCCAAATACTATGCTATAGCCTATATCTGAGCATTGAATACTTTATTCACAGGTAATATCAGAGATTCCTCTAAATATTCAGATAAACTAATCGGCTTTTTGAGTAGTCGTTAGACAAAATTTCTACCACTGAAAAGACTCCCACTAGTTTGCATGGGCGGACCCACCCTATAGGAGGGGTGGTCTCAAGACCACCCCAAAATTTGAAAAAAAAAACAATAAAATTTATTTTTTTATAATTGTGTTAATGTTAGTATTAGTATATATATTTAATGCTTATTATTTTAAAGAAATGCTGTGGTGGTCTAGTGGAAGAAGACTGCTTAGTTTTATCTTGTTTATCCAATGGTCATGGGTGCAACACTTGTTGCAAGCAATAATTTTGTTTTTTGTTTTTTGGCATTTTCTTTGTACCTGATATAATCTAAATCTAATAGTTTTCTTCCTTTACCTTAGACCTTTTAAAATTAAATTTGTTTCGTTCTTACCTTATGTCATGTAAATTTAAGTGTTGAACCCTTGACTATTGGATAAACAAGATAAAAGTGAGCAGTCTTGTTCCACTAGGCCACCACATCATCGATTTATATGGCCAAGAATTTACGTACTATATACTACATTTTACAAGAACGGATCCACGTTTGAAACATTTTTAATTTGCAAAATAGTTTTTTTTACAACCTTATACCATTTAAATCTAATCATAAAAGTTAAACACTAGAAAAACAAATTCCAGCTTCGCTTGTTGTGTAATTGGAAGGGCAATACATAACTATACTACATGTTCGTAACTTGATTTACGATGAATGAAATTTTTTTGCAGTGGATTTTTTATTTTATTTCAGGGATATGTATATTTATTTGAAAAAAGAAAACCAAGACCACCCCAAGATAAAATCCTGGGTCCGCCACTACTAGCTTGTATCTTTCATAAGACCCCGAAGGTCATTATGAACAAGCCATGATACTTTTTTAGCTCTGTTACCCTTTCCAAATTGAAAGGTTACTTAGTCATTTTTCCTTTGAGATAGTGTTCTAAGACAGGGAGATAGGAATCACCCTTAGCTAGTCTTAAGATCTTATCTTTAGGATATATGCACTAATCAATAGACGCTGAAGAATCGTTTATCTAAATACGGAAACCATTTCTCTTAATAGTTTATGATGAGTTACATATTTCTTTTTCAGCATTATTTAGTAGTTCTGAATTTATCAAACAAAAGTCCGAGTATCAAAATCGTACTACAAAAGTCATATTCACTTTCTTTAAGACAATTATATTATCGATGTGAAAGTGAATCCATTTGATCCAATGAATCTTAAAACAGTAATTAAACTTATGTGATATACAAGGATTAAAATCCGAAATTTATTTCCTTATATCACACCCTCTATCTTAGCTGAAATAACTGCATGTTGTCTACTCTTTAATCATTAATGCCTAGCCACCTCGTTCTTACAAAAAGAACTTAGCTTCCGGGTCAAATTACCCGGTTCAGAAAGTCTCTAAGGATTCATAGGTTAGTAGTACAAAATCACTTTCCTTATCCTATACTTTCTTTTATTAATTTGGGTTTAGCCTTTAGCTTATTTAGTTTTGATCACTTACACTTGTACACATTTTCCTTCCCATTCTCGGCTTTCTATAAAAGGGAATGACCTTGAACTAGCAGTTTATAAGAGTAGACACTACTCATAAATTGTGGGATGTCTGGTGAGATTGATATCAAATCATTCTCGTCATCTTTGAACTAATATCGGTTGTATAGCGTTCAACACAAGTGACAGCAGTGACATACTCATCAATGTCACTTAAGTTTGAAGGCATAAGAGGGAAATCCTCCACCGAAAAAATTAATTGCATTCTTGATTTATGAGTTCAACATTCTTGTTACTTTTCCACTTTCACGAAGTCATCAGTAGTCAATTTTAATTACTTCATCAGTCTAGTCACCTCGAGATGATATGTAGTTGTAAAATAAATCATGACAGAAATATAAACCAAATCATACACCACAAAATATAATGATTTTAGGAATTATAAACGTGATGTCATGCATGCAGTTTATCCTACCATTCCAAGGATTTAATCTCACACTTTCAGTGCCGCCTCAGAGTAGGTCAAAGAGGTGACGATTAAATTGAGACATTATCTCTCAACAACTAAACCATTAAGAATTAGACATCTCCATTTAATTATTGATTACCTTCCTTTTTCAGCCAAGATATTTCCTGAAATATCCTTCAGAGTGTTACCTATTGTTTCAGATCTCAAAGCACGCCCCGAGTATGCCACCTCAGGGTCGGTCAGTGACTTGACGAGTACCCAAAATCATATCATTTCGGAGACCAAGCCTTGAATTTTGATAGGGGTGAAAGCCACCCTCAGGGGGCCGAAATCAAAGTGGCACGAGGCGTCACCCTTCTCTCACTTGCTCGTGTAAACAGTAGAGGCCGTGGGGTCGGTTGTCACCTTCCTCGCTCCCACTCGTTATTTTGAAAAATAGGCAGTCTTATTAGGATTTTCAGAATTTTCTAATAATCCGAAAAACAATAGATCATGAATATTTAATTTAATCCTCCCACTAGTTTATCGATTCCAAATACCGTCTAACTAGTGTCACTATATTCATGATTTTCCAATTTTATGGATTAAAATTCCTTGCGTAGACACTACACAATTTAAAATTCACCAAGAATTTCATAATCCTAATACATTAGGACTCATGAATTTTCCAAAAATTCGAAAAACAATAAATCACAAAATTTAAAACTCCCACTAGTTATCGGTTACAAATACCGTCTCACTAGCAACACTTTTAATGATTTTCCAATTTTTTCCGTTAGAAATCTCTCGTGTAGACACTACACAACTAAAATTCACAAAAGAATTTTAAAAGTCCTAATTTTTTGTCATGATAAGGACTTTGGATCTTAGAATTTTTCCAATAATCGGTTCCAAATACCGTCTAGTTAGTGTCCAACTTTTCACGAATTTCCAAATTTTCGTTTATCAAAATCTTTTTATGTAGACACTACATAATCAATATTCTCAGAGAATTTTAGATCCAAAACCAAAATTTACCGAGTAAATTTTATATCCAGATAAAATTTCGTTTGCTCAATTAATTTAATTAATTAAATAAATTAATCTAAATTAATTATGTGTTCATACATGCCTAATTAATGCCAAAATTAATTATCTACATGTATGCTTATGCTAGGTGTGGAGTTCATGAATATAAATAATCACATAAGAAAATAAATGCGAAAAATAAACCACTAAAATGGACCATTGGTACCCCCGTATATAATCTATAGATTTAAAAATAAATAAATAAACCCAACGTTTAAAGGATTTACTAATCCTTAATTGCTTTTGACGCCACTCTGTTTATTAATAAACTGCTCAGTTTCTTGAACAAATAAGTCCCAGCTTAGTTGGTTGAACGTCTTTCCTTCTAACGTGGCGCATGATTCGAATCCGGCCTCGAATTTGCGCCTTCACCACCACGCTGCCGTCTCATTGTTGATGGAAAGCATCGCGTTTAAATAAATAACAACAAAGCCGAAAATTTGATATAAATTCTAATTACTAGGAAATTAAATTACAACAAATAATTTACATAATTTCCTATACCCAGAAAAATTGGGTTTACAATAGATCTAACGGTAAACAAGTAACAACCCCAATCCATCTCGTCAACCAAATCATTCAATCACGCATATGTATATAATAAACATATAAAAGATGCAATTTTATTCAATTCCACTCCTTAAGTTCTTATTAATTAATTATGCAATGAAGATCGCAAAATCGCTTTTACCTTGCTTTGATACCACATGCTGGATATACAGAAACCCGAATCTGGATCCAACCCGAAATTGGATTGTCAGATCTGATTCACTTCACCGATCGAGACACTCGATCATGCACAGCTGAAGCAACGATTCATATACTATTTTACCACAATAAGATTCACTTGATTAATTAATTAACTACAAGAAGGTTTAAGATTTACCCAACCGGAGAGAGAAGCCGTGATGTTCCGAGTTGTATCTCCAAGCAACGACTGGGGGACGTCGATCCCGCATTCAAACCTCCTCAAATATTTTTCAAGAAAAACCTAGTTTTTCTTCTTCCTAATGGCTAAGACGAGAAAACAAAAATTTCTCTATTTTTTTCAAATAGGCGTCGCCTATTTTATTTAAAAAGTGGCGTTGGTTCTCTGGCTCTATTTGTGTTGGGAGAATCTCTCCTTTTATAGGAAAATAACTAATAATTTGAGAGTTTATCTTTTACACACAAATTTATCTTTTCCTTTTAGGAAAATAAAACCTTTATCCAATAGGAAAACAAATTTCCTATTTATCAAATACGAAAAACAATTCCTTATTTATAATTATTTATCACATAAATAATTATATTTCCCACATTATAATTAATTAGGAGAAAATTACTTTTCCAAAATTCCAAAAAATATGGCGCTATTTTTTATTCCATTTGGGATAATAGAAAAAGTCTTTTCTATATTACATATTATTTACTGAATAAATACTATCCCCGTATTCATTAAATAGACCAACAATTTACTTTATTCTCGAGGTTCCAAAATACAAGAATTCACTCACGTGTTAGGAGCCAACCCGGGGACCATGGATCTATAACCAGTAGCTCTAATAAATTGAATCAAATATTCATCGAACAAAATATTTCAACTCAACTAATTAGTTCCGGAATTACGCCACCATAAATCTGAAACTGAACTCTATCGATTATAGATATAACTTATTCTCAAAATGTCGAGTCAATAAGTGTCCATTGATATAATCATTGCATATAGAGTAACCCTCCATAGACCATCTGTAATGAAGCTGGAATGTTTCCGTAAACCTCCTTCATTACATCTTATCCTTATTTACCATTAACCCACTAGTGATCAATAAGTTCATAACCAATAAGAACTCCCGGGATTGATCAGTTTCTAGGCTTAACAAATAAGGGGATTGTCTTTCTACTTCCCGCAGGAAGGATTGAATTTCATATATGTAAGACACACACTCCTCACTCATTTCAGAATAGTGCCAATGTGAAAGTGATTCAGACCCGCCTCTTAGCAATCCTTAACGAACACATCAAACCTTATCTTGAAACAAGAAGGAGTCGGCAATCACTTTAGGATTGAGGTTAATCCATATATGATCATTTTGTGATTCAATAAGATTTCTCAATTACGGAATTATATGAGAAATGCAGATTAAATCGGTCCAGTACTATATGACTACATCATATATAAAAGCCTCACTTTGATAACCAATATCTACTGTCACACCATAAAGTGTTCTGGGCGCATTAATGGTGTTTTAATCAATAGACCCCATACTTCGATTAAGTTCACCACGGACTAACAGTTCAAGTGTATCACCATAAAATTAATCCTCACGAGTAATACACACTAAGTTATATGGATACATATGATACAACTTGGGTTTTCAATATGTGCATAATACTGCTTCAATATGTGCATAAAACATCACAAAGTGATGTATAACTGAGTTCCATTTTTTGAGTAACCATGTCCTATATACTACTCAGAAGTCATTGCTCAACTTTTGACTGGATCTAGTTAGTCTATAATACTATATGAATAAAAGTGTTTCATCCTCGTATGGATTGGACATATTGTCTATGCATACACATTGCAGTTTCACCTAATTGGTTTCTATGTTCTAGTTATGTCATCTCATTTATGCAATAATTATGTCATCTCATTTATTCTGTAAAAATATTATGTCATCTCATTAGAAAATAACTCTAGTTTAGTGAGAATAGTATACACTGCAGATTACTATTGAGTTTCCCATTACAGATGGCACCTATAGGAACAATGTTAACTCGCAGAGGAGTTCAACGTACAACTGCACGTATTAAACTATCTTTTTCCACAAGTGCTGTTGATGTGCAACCCCCCCTCCCGACTTGCATCGGTGCCTTCCTCATTGGGAGATGCTGATGGAGATAAAGACAATACCAATTCTCAAGCATGTAACATTCCAACACATACGGTACTTTTATTTCATAAGAAGATATTTGATCCTTCATTTATGAATAGAAGACTCAAATATGCCGAAGAAAGTACGAGGCAAGAGTTGTGGAGAGAATATACATAAAGCAATTGCTAAAAATGTGAGTATTAATTATGCAATGTTATGCACTTTAACTAATTCTATATTTCGATCTTCTAACATTCCCTTTTGATTTTTGATTAATTAGGGTGGAAGGAAATTACAGATTTTGATTCCTGAACACTTGGCTCGACCGGTGGAAAATGCATCTTTTTGCTTGCAACTGGTACAGGGATAATCATTAGGAATCATGCTCATCTGATTAACATTAATGGTTATGGTGATATACTTTCCCAAGATAAAGAGAAGCTTTATGGAGGCTCGAAGGTCATGAAATATTCTACTTCACTTTCATATTACTAAAATTTAGAACTTTATGTCTTCATTTTTCTACTCACTCTTTGGACACCTTTCTTGCAGGCATGGTTTGAATTCGTTGATATTGAAACTGATCCATTAGTTCAGTACAAGCTTGATGACATGCTCAGAACTTCATTTATTCGTTGGAAAAATCAAATGCATGTGGCTTAAAGCAAATTGAAAGATGCTGGTCGTAATCCTATTGAAGATTGTCCTTTTGATTGGTTTGAGGAAAGGAGTCTAGGAAGCAATGTGTGGCTCATTTGAGGAACCAAAATATAAGGTTATGTCTCAAGGACATTTTACATTTTACTTGCAGTTTCGAGATATGACTAGATCCGTGCTAAGTTTCATTCACATATGGCCGTATTAACGTTATTCTTACGAGTTCAACTCCTATGTGCCAGTAGTTGAAAAATGTTTTCTCTGTTGTATCGTGTCCTTGACTTCATTCGCTCTATTATTTGTAAAACTGTAAAAATTGGAGCAAAACGTTCTCGTTTTGACCATGTTAGACATTGTTTCTATTGGCGGCTTACTGCCTTTATTATTTGGCTGATTTGTGGCACAATATATGTTGGTGGTGGTGGTGGATAATTAGGACAACCCCCTTGTTTGTAAATAGGGGGCCTTTTGCTTGTTAATGATTCACATTGACTGTAGCAGTCCTCTCATTGTGATAATAATCAAGAATAGTATTTAGAATGGTAAGAATTTCACTAAGCTTTTGATATTTTATTCTCCCAATGTTTTTTATTGCAGAGACGGTCCTAAATAAACAAGGATAATCGGAGTAAAATGTTGTACCCTCATGCCTCGGGGTCACAACCATTCCATGGGCGTTATTATAGAATGTTAAGTGGTTTTTTGACATATTTTTGTTATTTTAAAATAATAATAATATGATTAAAATTTTACGTCTTACAAACAAAACAGTGAAGGGTAATGTTATAATGCAGGCAGGAGCAGATCGTGGTCAAGTGAAAAATTTGCGAGACTTCCATACTGAGAAAAATGGACGCATGGTAAAATATTGTACCCTCATGCCACGGGGTCACAACCATTCCATGGGCGTTATTACAGAATGGTAAGTGGTTTTTTTTGACATATTTTTGTTATTTTAAAATAATAATAATATGCTTAAAATTTTACGTCTTACAAGCAAAACAGTGAAGGGTATTGTTATAATGCAGGCGGAAGCAGAACGTAGTCAAGTGAAAATTTGGCGAGACTGCCATACTGAAAAAAATGGACGCATGGTGAACGATAAAGCGGAATTACTTGCTGTAAGTCACCCATCCATGGGCGGACCAAGTAAGGAGGAGGGAAGACCACCCCAAAATTTGAAAAAAAAAAAAAAAAAAAAAAAAATTTTTTTTTTTTTTTTTTTTTTTGTGTATTTATATTATTATCGTTAATAGTATATATAACTAACTCTTCTTATTACGAGTGAAATATTTGTCAGCCTTGTGGTATTAACAGCTATCATTCTTTTGTTGTTTTCAAAGGTCATGGGTTCGAGACACGTTGGAAGCAATAATTATTTTTTATTTTGTGCCTTACACCACTATACATGCTTATAGAATGTGTTTCATACATTATATAATCTATGTATAATCTTTTTTTCCCCTTAAATATTATGACTTAAATCTTGATTTTTTTCTTACCTTACACCATGTAGATCTAATTATAATAATCATACACCACAAAACCGGGTGCATGTTCGAAAATGTGTTTGCAATTTTTTTTCTACATTATATCATCTAAATCTAATCATAAAAACTTCAACAACATGGAAACAAACTCTAGTTTCCTTATTATTTAGAAGAGCAAGACATTACTATATAATACGTTCGTAACTTAATGTACGATAAATGAAATTATTTTGCATCGATTTTTCTTATGCGCTTATGTATTTCATTTGAAAATGGAAAACCAAGACCACCCTAACATACATTCTTGGTCCGCCACTGCACCCCCATCATGTGTGTTGTTTGGTATTTTGTTCTTGAATTTATTGGTTTTGAAAAACCACAGAAAAAGCTATGCACAAAGTTAAAAAACCTAATCTTTCTACTTGCATTCAATCATTTTTATTTTCAATTTCTCTTTTCAACGTTAATCATGAAATTAAGTGTTGGTTTCATCTGGGTTTTGGCTAATGAGGGTAGAATCATGAAAGATTTGCAATTTTGTCATGTTGGCGAAGGGTTTGAGTAAATACAAATTAAGGTATTTTTTCACTTATTTTTCCCTAGCCATTGCTGTAGTTCATCTATTGGTTTAGTTATTCAATTTACTTTCTGTTGGGAGCTTGGTGGAGAGGAAATAGTTGTGTTGCTCGCTTTTATTGTCCATTCCATTTGCATTTCACTGACGGGGTTGTTAGGTACTACAGTCAGTTTTCATTGTTGTTTGATGTAATTGATCAAATACGTCTGATTGTGGAGCATTTTAATACGTGTATGCGATACGTGTAATGGTTATTTCTCAAGTTATGTTGGACTCTTGTGTTTGTGTTACTCATAAATGCCATTGTTCAACTGCAGGAGGAGATGGATACCAAAAAAAGGCAACGGTATGCAGCTGGTGAACTTGTCGTGGAGGAGGATATTTTGGCTGAAACATTGGGGAGAAAAACTGGCTATAGAACAAGGATGGGTTATGGTTTCTTGCCTTTACAGCCAACAAAACGCGTCCATATCCATAATTCAGAAGCTATGAAAATGCACGTGAACAACTTTAGGAACAACAATCCCAACTCGTGCGGAAACAACACAGATTGAAAGTTAGCAAATCCCAATTGAACAACAAAATGCTAGGATTGAAGATCAAATTGTCACGATTGATACCCTACATTCTGAGTTGGGAACCTTGTAGGAGAACCGGATGAAGTTAGGGGCGAATATGGAAAAGATGTTAGCTATATTTGCACATATCTAAGGTATGTTTCTCTCACCAATTGTTAGCTTCTTTGCACTTGTATTAATTACAAAATTGTTTGTTTTATCTTGTGCATGCTGCTTTAAGTGAGACATCTTGTTTCTTTGCCGCCCGCAATGGTTTGTATGTGCCAAATTGTAGAAGCCTCTCTCTAATTGGTGTTCATCACATGGACTTGGATGATGTGTCCTTTCTTAAAAATTTAAGTGCACATGCATGTGATATGAAACCAAAAAGTAAAGTTTTTATTTAGGACAAACCTTTGGATAATGACTAAAAAACCCACAATTGGCATACATGTTAATCATTGTGTTTCGTATGTACATGTCGAATTCCAGGCCTGATTTCACTACCCTTCCATGAAGCTGAGCTCCAACTTTTGCTAGTCCAAGTTGAGTATAATCTTTGAACACTTGAAGGATATGTTAGCCTTCTGGTTGGATTGGTGAAGTAACCAACATTTGAACAAAAATATCAATTGAAATTTCGGGTTTGGGCTTCGGAAAACCCCGATTATAGTATTCAAACCTAAACAGATTTGGGTTTTCAATTCCAGTGAAGAACAAATAAGCATAAAATTCTAAGATTATGCTATTTGCTATTATATCTTTGACTAGTCTGTTTTGATGATCTGGGCATGAAGCATTTGAAGGTCTTTCATGTTTGAGCATTTGTTTTCTAGAAGGTAGAGGAGGGATGGTTTGAGATAAAATTTGATATAGGGGTTGATGATGGTTGAATATATAAGCAAAAACATCTTGACATATATGGTTTTTCTTTGAATTTGAAATATATGAACAATGAAGCAGATTTTGCAAGTGAGTCTTGCTAATAATGGTGTTCTTTTACCTTTCTTATAGGAAAGCATAAGGCATTGTTTCAAAATCGATATCAATTGGAGATGGGGTATGATTTCTTTTTTAATTCTGTTTTCTAAATCATTTTTCTGCAATTTCCATTACCCTAAATTCTCAAAATATATGACTACCGATTCATAATGTTGTTTGCATTTTACATTTTTTCTATTATGTGACAGTTTCATGATCAAGTGTCAAGTGCCCCTTTGGCTTACTCTTTAAGACAAAGTATACAAAATATGCAAAACAAATTATGATACGAGGCGAACAGAGGATCTTTGTAGAAGTAGCATTGGGTAAATTGACGTCTTGAGGAATGTCTCGAGATATATAAGAGGCTTCTAACGAATAATATGTTTAGTAGTTTATCTATATTTCGGATTAACGAAAGGATGGATGTTTTATTAGACCATGTTTTGAGCGGGAATTATGACCACGTGAAACAAACGGAAACGATATATATATGTACTACCTTTTGGGTAAACACAGCAATCCCACCAATTATTTTGCAGGTCTAAAAGCAAGTTTGTCTCCTAAATTTCTATAGAGATTAATTGCATTGAAGAGAAGTCAATTTGGATGTTACCAAGGTGATTATATTATACTATTAAATACGATTATATCCCCTTCAAAAAAAGTACAATTATCTTAATGATTGAGCACAACTAGGATATCGCGTAGACACTAAATAAGTGTTAAAACGTTATTTTTCATTATTATAAAGTAAGCTTTTAAAGCGTTTCCTCGTATATATTCATGAATGTTTTTCATTGATAAAAATAATCGATTTCTTTTTTTTTTTTTTGAAAAAAAAATAAAAGTAAGCTTCATTAGTATAAAGTAAGCTCAAAAAAATTAATTAATCGATTTCTAAAGAATATATGTAATTTAAGAGAAAATCATAAGAAAGATTAATTGTGACAAATGAAATAATCAATCATAATAAATTTAATCTTTTTTTGAGAGAAACCAACTTTTTATTAATCAACATCCTCCAAGCAAGCGGGTAAAACGTCACACGGATGCAAGGCGCCCCAAGATGTCCGAGAAATAACAAACAAATTGATGATATATGGGCCCACTGGGCCGGGTTATTTACAATTGGACCAGGCCCATCGCACAGTCAGATAATAATATAAGTGGCAGAGCAGGACTCCGCCAGGTTCTGAGTAGCCAAATAACTGCCAAAGGCAGAATCTATAAGGACATAACCGTTTACAAATGTGGGTAAACCTCACGTCTGATAGTTAACCGGTGACAACTCCCCATTATGGTAGAGAGGTTATGCCACGATTGGAAAGTATAAAGGTAAAGCCTGAACTACAAGGGGGACTTGATTCCGATTCGACACTTGAATTGGATACGTGGCGACTCTCTCAAAAGAGTTCAATCTAAATTCATACAAAATGGTACTTGTTTTGATACTACTTTCCTAACTCGAATCATTTAATTACCCGTTTACAATTTTAAGCATGATCATTTGGCCCTAGAAGGAGGGCCCGATTCTAGTTAGTGAGTTGTTTTTATAGTAAAAATGGGAAAAAAATCATGGGAAGAAGCATCAAAATCAACTGGAAGTTGATCAAACCAGGAAAGAGAGTCCAGAAAGAAACGATCAAGAACACGGAAACAAACTCTAGTTTCCTTATTATTTAGAAGAGCAAGACATTACTATATAATACGTTCAGAATTTAATGTACGATAAATGAAATTATTTTGCATCGATTTTTCTTATGCGCTTATGTATTTCATTTGAAAATGGAAAACCAAGACCACCCTAACATACATTCTTGGGTCCGCCATAACGCACCCATCACATGTGTTGTTTGGTATTTTGTTCTTGAATTTATTGGTTTTGAAAAAACCACAGAAAAAGCTATGCACAAAGTTAAAAAACCTAATCTTTCTACTTGCATTCAATCATTTTTATTTTCAATTTCTCTTTTCAACGTTAATCATGAAATTAAGTGTTGGTTTCATCTGGTTTTGGCTAATGAGGTAGAATCATGAAAGATTTGCAATTTTGTCATGTTGGCGAAGGGTTTGAGTAAATACAAATTAAGGTATTTTTCACTTATTTTTCCCTAGCCATTTTGTAGTTCATCTATTGGTTTAGTTATTCAATTTACTTTCGTTGGGAGCTTGGTGGAGAGGAAATAGTTGTGTTGCTCGCTTTTATTGTCCATTCCATTTGCATTTCACCGACGGGGTTGTTAGGTACTACGATCAGTTTTCATTGTTGTTTGATGTAATTGATCAAATACGTCGATTGTGGAGCATTTTAATACGTGTATGCGATCACGTGTAATGGTTATTTCTCAAGTTATGTTGGACTCTTGTGTTTGTGTTACTCATAAATGCCATTGTTCAAGCTGCGAGGAGGAGATGGATACCAAAAAAGGCAACGGTATGCGGTGGTGAACTTGTCGTGGAGGAGGATATTTTGGTTTGAAACATTGGGGAGAAAAAGCGGCTATAGAACAAGGATGGGTTATGGTTTCTTGCCTTTACTGACCAACAAAAGCGCGTCCATATCCATAATTCGAAGCTATGAAAATGCACGTGAACAACTTTAGGAACAACAATCCCAACTCGTGCGGAAACAACACAGATTGAAAGTTAGCAAATCCCAATTGAACAACAAAATGCTAGGATTGAAGATCAAATTGTCACGATTGATACCCTACATTACGAGTTGGGAACCTTGTAGGAGAACCGGATGAAGTTAGGGGCGAATATGGAAAAGATGTTAGCTATATTTGCACATATCTAAGGTATGTTTCTCTCACCAATTGTTAGCTTGCTGCACTTGTATTAATTACAAAATTGTTTGTTTTATCTTTGTCATCATGCTTTAAGTGAGACATCTTGTTTGTTGCCCTTCGCAATGGTTTGTATGTGCCAAATTGTGAAGCCTCTCTCTAATTGGTGTTCATCACATGGACTTGGATGATGTGTCCTTTCTTAAAAATTTAAGTGCACATGCATGTGATATGAAACCAAAAAGTAAAGTTTTTATTTAGGACAAACCTTTGGATAATGACTAAAAAACCCACAATTGGCATACATGTTAATCATTGTGTTTCAGTATGTACATGTCGAATTCCAGCCTCGATTTCACTACTCCTTCCATGAAGTGAGCTCCAACTTTTGCTAGTCCAAGTTGAGTATAATCTTTGAACACTGAAGGATATGTTAGCCTTCCTGGTTGGATTGGTGAAGTAACCAACATTTGAACAAAAATATCAATTGAAATTTCTGGGTTTGGGCTTCTGGAAAACCCCCTGATTATAGTATTCCAGCTAAACAGATTTGGGTTTTCAATTCCAGTGAAGAACAAATAAGCATAAAATTCTAAGATTATGCTATTTGCTATTATATCTTTGACTAGTCTGTTTTGATGATCTGGGCATGAAGCATTTGAAGGTCTTTCATGTTTGAGCATTTGTTTTCTAGAAGGTAGAGGGAGGGATGGTTTGAGATAAAATTTGATATAGGGGTTGATGATGGTTGAATATATAAGCAAAAACATCTTGACATATATGGTTTTCTGTGCTGAATTTGAAATATATGAACAATGAAGCAGATTTTGCAAGTGAGTGCTGCTAATAATGGTGTTCTTTTACCTTTCTTATAGGAAAGCATAAGGCATTGTTTCAAAATCTGATATCAATTGGAGATGGGGTATGATTTCTTTTTTTAATTCTGTTTTCTAAATCATTTTCTGCAATTTCCATTACCCTAAATTCTGTAAAATATATGACTACCGATTCATAATGCTGTTTGCATTTTACATTTTTCTATTATGTGACAGTTTCATGATCAAGTCTTTGAAGTGCCCCTTTGGCTTACTCTTTAAGACAAAGTATACAAAATATGCAAAACAAATTATGATACGAGGCGAACAGAGGATGCTGTAGAAGTAGCATTGGGTAAATTGACGTCTTGAGGAATGTCTCGAGATATATAAGAGGCTTCTAACGAATAATATGTTTAGTAGTTTATCTATATTTCGGATTAACGAAAGGATGGATGTTTTATTAGACCATGTTTTGAGGGAATTATGACCACGTGAAACAAACGGAAACGATATATATATGTACTACCTTTTGGGTAAACACAGCAATCCCACCAATTATTTTGCAGGTCTAAAAGCAAGTTTGTCTCCCTAAATTCCTATAGAGATTAATTGCATTGAAGAGAAGTCAATTTGGATGTTACCAGGGTGATTATATTATACTATTAAATACGATTATATCCCCTTCAAAAAAAGTACAATTATCTTAATGATTGAGCACAACTAGGATATCGCGTAGACACTAAATAAGTGTTAAAACGTTATTTTTCATTATTATAAAGTAAGCTTTTAAAGCGTTTCCTCGTATATATTCATGAATGTTTTTCATTGATAAAAATAATCGATTTCTTTTTTTTTTTTTGAAAAAAAAATAAAAGTAAGCTTCATTAGTATAAAGTAAGCTCAAAAAAATTAATTAATCGATTTCTAAAGAATATATGTAATTTAAGAGAAAATCATAAGAAAGATTAATTGTGACAAATGAAATAATCAATCATAATAAATTTAATCTTTTTTTGAGAGAAACCAACTTTTTATTAATCAACATCCTCCAAGCAAGCGGGTAAACGTCACATGGATGCAAGGCGCCCAAGATGTCCGAGAAATAACAAACAAATTGATGATATATGGGCCCACTGGGCCGGGTTATTTACAATTGGACCAGGCCCATCGCACAGTCAGATAATAATATAAGTGGCAGAGCAGGACTCCGCCAGGTTCTGAGTAGCCAAATAACTGCCAAAGGCAGAATCTATAAGGACATAACCGTTTACAAATGTGGGTAGACCTCACGTCTGATAGTTAACCGGTGACAACTCCCCATTATGGTAGAGAGGTTATGCCACGATTGGAAAGTATAAAGGTAAAGCCTGAACTACAAGGGGGACTTGATTCCGATTCGACACTTGAATTGGATACGTAGGCAGCTCTCTCAAAAGAGTTCAATCTAAATTCATACAAAATGGTACTTGTTTTGATACTACTTTCCTAACTCGAATCATTTAATTACCCGTTTACAATTTTAAGCATGATCATTTGGCCCTAGAAGGAGGGCCCGATTCTAGTTAGTGAGTTGTTTTTATAGTAAAAATGGGAAAAAAATCATGGGAAGAAGCATCAAAATCAACTGGAAGTTGATCAAACCAGGAAAGAGAGTCCAGAAAGAAACGATCAAGAACCTGGAAACAAACTCTAGTTTCCTTATTATTTAGAAGAGCAAGACATTACTATATAATACGTTCGTAACTTAATGTACGATAAATGAAATTATTTTGCATCAGATTTTTTCTTATGCGCTTATGTATTTCATTTGAAAATGGAAAACCAAGACCACCCTAACATACATTCTTGGGTCCGCCACTGCACCCATCACATGTGTTGTTTGGTATTTTGTTCTTGAATTTATTGGTTTTGAAAAAACCACAGAAAAAGCTATGCACAAAGTTAAAAAACCTAATCTTTCTACTTGCATTCAATCATTTTTATTTTCAATTTCTCTTTTCAACGTTAATCATGAAATTAAGTGTTGGTTTCATCTGGGTTTTGGCTAATGAGGGTAGAATCATGAAAGATTTGCAATTTTGTCATGTTGGCGAAGGGTTTGAGTAAATACAAATTAAGGTATTTTTTCACTTATTTTTCCCTAGCCATTGCTGTAGTTCATCTATTGGTTTAGTTATTCAATTTACTTTCTGTTGGGAGCTTGGTGGAGAGGAAATAGTTGTGTTGCTCGCTTTTATTGTCCATTCCATTTGCATTTCACCGACGGGGTTGTTAGGTACTCTGATCGGTTTTCATTGTTGTTTGATGTAATTGATCAAATACGTCTGATTGTGGAGCATTTTAATACGTGTATGCGATACGTGTAATGGTTATTTCTCAAGTTATGTTGGACTCTTGTGTTTGTGTTACTCATAAATGCCATTGTTCAAGCTGGGGAGAGATGGATACCAAAAAAGGCAACGGTATGCAGTGGTGAACTTGTCGTGGAGGAGGATATTTTGGTGAAACATTGGGGAGAAAAACTGGCTATAGAACAAGGATGAGTTATGGTTTCTTGCCTTTACAGCCAACAAAACGCGTCCATATCCATAATTCAGAAGCTATGAAGATGCACGTGAACAACTTTAGGAACAACAATCCCAACTCGTCCAGAAACAACTCAGATTGAAAGTTAGCAAATCCCAATTGAACAACAAAATGCTAGGATTGAAGAGCAAATTGTCACGATTGGTACCCTACATTCTGAGTTGGGAACCTTGTAGGAGAACCGGATGAAGTTAGAGGCGAATATGGAAAAGATGTTAGCTATATTTGCACATATCTAAGGTATGTTTCTCTCACCAATTGTTAGCTTGTTGCACTTGTATTAATTACAAAATTGTTTGTTTTATCTTTGTGCATCGCTTTAAGTGAGACATCTTGTTTGTCGCCTTCGCAATGGTTTGTATGTGCCAAATTGTAGAAGCCTCTCTCTAATTGGTGTTCATCATATGGACTTGGATGATGTGTCCTTTCTTAAAATTTAAGTGCACATGCATGTGATATGAAACCAAAAGTAAAGTTTTTATTTAGGACAAACCTTTGGATAATGACTCAAAACCCACAATTGGCATACATGTTAATCATTGTGTTTCAGTATGTACATGTCGAATTCCAGCCTGATTTCACTACCCTTCCATGAAGTGAGCTCCAACTTTTGCTAGTCCAAGTTGAGTATAATCTTTGAACACGAAGGATAGGTTAGCCTTCTGGTTGGATTGGTGAAGTAACCAACATTTGAACAAAAATATCAATTGCAATTTCGGGTTTGGGCTTCGGAAAACCCACGATTATAGTATTCAATAAACAGATTTGGGTTTTCAATTCGGTGAAGAACAAATAAGCATAAAATTCTAAGATTATGCTAGCTGCTATTATATCTTTGACTAGTCCTGTTTTGATGATCTGGGCATGAAGCATTTGAAGGTCTTTCATGTTTGAGCATTTGTTTTCTAGAAGGTAGAGGGAGGGATGGTTTGAGATAAAATTTGATATAGGGGTTGATGATGGTTGAATATATAAGCAAAAACATCTTGACATATATGGTTTTCTGTGCTGAATTTGAAATATATGAACAATGAAGCAGATTTTGCAAGTGAGTGCTGCTAATAATGGTGTTCTTTTACCTTTCTTATAGGAAAGCACAAGGCTCAAAATCGATATCAATTGGAGTTGGGGTATGATTTCTTTTTTAATTGTTTTCTAAATCATTTTACGCAATTTCCATTACCCTAAATTTGTAAAATGTATGACTACCGATTCATAATGTTGTTTGCATTTTACATTTTTTCTATTATGTGACAGTTTCATGATCAAGTCTTTGAAGTGCCCCTTTGGCTTACTCTTTAAGACAAAGTATACAAAATATGCAAAACAAATTATGATACGAAGTAACAGAGGATTTGTAGAAGTAGCATTGGGTAAATTGACGTCTTGAGGAATGTCTCGAGATATATAAGAGGCTTCTAAACGAATAATATGGTTAGTAGTTTATCTATATTTCGGATTAACGAAAAGATGGATGTTTTATTAGACCATGTTTTGAGCATGAATTATGACCACGTGAAACAAACGGAAACGATATATATATATATATGTACTACCTTTTGGGTAAACTCAGCAATCCCACCAATTATTTTGCAGGTCTAAAAGCAAGTTTGTCTCCCTAAATTCCTATAGAGATTAATTGCATTGAAGAGAAGTCAATTTGGATGTTACCAGGGTGATTATATTATACTATTAAATACAATTATATCCCCTTCAAAAAAAGTACAATTATCTTAATGATTGAGCACAACTAGGATATCGCGGAGACACTAAATAAGTGTTAAAACGTTATTTTTCATTATTATAAAGTAATCTTTTAAAGCATTTCCTCGTATATATTCATGAATGTTTTTCATTGATAAAATAATCGATTTTTTTTTTTTTTTTTTGGAAAAAAATAAAAGTAAGCTTCATTAGTATAAAGTAAGCTCAAAAAATTAATTAATCGATTTCTAAAGAATATATGTAATTTAAGAGAAAATCATAAGAAAGATTAATTGTGACAAATGAAATAATCAATCATAATAAATTTAATCTTTTTTGAGAGAAACCAACTTTTATTAATCAACATCCTCCAAGCAAGCGGGTAAAACGTCACACGGATGCAAGGCGCCCAAGATGTCCGAGAAATAACAAACAAATTGATGATATATGGGCCCTTTGGGCGGGTTATTTACAATTGGACCAGGCCCATCGCATACGATCAGATAATAATATAAGTGGCGAGCAGGACTCCGCCAGGTTACGAGTAAGCAAATAAGCGCCAAAGGCGAATCTATAAGGACATAACCGTTTACAAATGTGGGTAGACCTCACGCCTCGATAGTTAACCGGTGACAACTCCCATTATTATGGAGAGGTTATGCCACGATTGGAAAGTATAAAGGTAAAGCCTCGAACTACAAGGGGACTTGATTCGATTCGACACTTGAATTGGATACGTAGGCAGCTCTCTCAAAAGAGTTCAATCTAAATTCATACAAAATGGTACTTGTTTTGATACTACTTTCCTAACTCGAATCATTTAATTACCCGTTTACAATTTTAAGCATGATCATTTGGCCCTAGAAGGAGGGCCCGATTCTAGTTAGTGAGTTGTTTTTATAGTAAAAATGGGAAAAAAATCATGGGAAGAAGCATCAAAATCAACTGGAAGTTGATCAAACCAGGAAAGAGAGTCCAGAAAGAAACGATCAAGAACCTGGAAATAAAACTCTGGTAGAAGGATAAACCAGTACACCAAAGTCGGTCAGGCATATGTTGGTGGATAATCTGGCAAATCTCAAAGAAGAAGAGATAAAGGCTATCTTTGAGGAGGTATTAAAAGCCAGAAATCAGGATGCTGAAGTTTCAGAAACAACTCCTCCTCATAATACAATTCAGAAAGAAAAACATACGGCAGAGTCTAGTGGAAGGGTGGTGGTTACTCGCCCAGGTGGTGATAACGCCAAAGCATAATTGGACGCTTTCTTAGGCCTAAGCAAGATGAGTTTAGGTTGGTGTCTCCTTTTACTAAGGACATTGATATATTTCCTTGTCCTCCAGGATTCAAGATCCCCAAGATTCAGTCATATGATGGCACTAAGGATCCATATGACCATATGCACCAGTACATACAGCATATGAGCCTGTACAATGCACCGGAAGAGATGAAATGCAGGGCATTTGCAACCCTTCTTACAGTGAAGGCAAGGGATTGGTTTAATAAGTTGAGCCCCAGATCCATACCAGACTTCCCCACTCTGACCAGGATGTTCATGCACGCGTTTATCGCTGCAAGACCTTTCTAGAGAAACCGAAAATATTTGCTGACCATCAGACAGAAAAGTGATGAAACAGTGCTACAGTTCATTAAAAGATTCAACGGAGAATCATCCCAGATAGCGGATCTGGATGATAAATTCTTAGTAGCGTCCTTCGTGGCAGGTCTAAAAGAAGGACGGCTACATGCTAAGCTGAGGAGCAAGAATCTGAGCACGATGGAAGAATGTCTGGAAATTGCGTACAGACATTGTCAAGGAGAAGAGGCAAACATGACCAAGAGAGAAGACTCCCACATGGATTCCAAAAAAGGAAAAACTGATGATAAATCTGACAAGAAAAGAAAATCAGTTTGGAACAGGGTAACCGCTCCCATATCTAATAGGGTAGGGAAGAAAGGTGCTTTGTAGGACAAAGACCTTATTCCTTTGAACACGAATGGAGAAGAAAGGAATTGCCAAGACTCCTCCTCTTTTAAGGGGTCCAAGAGAAAAAAAGAGACATACAAGGTGGTGCAGATATCATAAAGACTGTTGGTCCCTTGAAAAGGCTTTGGTTAGGTTTAGAGGGGGGTGAATAAATTTAACACCTAAAACTTTTGGAGTTAACAAACTCGGCAAAGGTCGATGCTTTGCCGATGCTCGATAGTCTGCCGACCACTCGATAGTCTCCTTGACATTAGATTTATTGAATTTGTTGCAGCGGAATATATTCAAATTAAGCCTTATTACTTGTTGTTTAAATATGATACTAAGTATTAGATACACAGCAGTGTAAGTGTGTGATTCAGTTGCTAGTTTCAGTAAGTTGATATGATCAGTATACTAAATGCAGAAATTAAATGCATAAAGTAAGTAGGAAAATTTTATAGTGGTTCCAGGTGGTGTAATCCTATCAGTCCATTCTTCTCCTGTGATGTTGGAGGAAATTCACTAGAGATATTTGAGGTTGCAGTTACAAAAATCCCTAAGCTGTCTGTCCTTCACCAATAGCTATGGCTTCACAAACTAAATATTTGAAATAGATAGGATTGCTGCTTCAAAGTATTCCACTGGTCCTTGAAGGGTAGGATTGCCTCTTCACCAGCTCCACCACAAACAACAGTTCTTGACACCTAAGTGCTTCTCTGTCTTCAGCAGATTTCTTGTTTAAGAAAGTTTGAATCAAGTAAATGATTCAACAATCAGCAGCTTGATCAGGATAAAATGATCAGCAGCTCGATATCTTCAAGTGTGTTCTTGATGTAACTTGATAGCAGGTTACACTTGAAGAGTTTTCTGGATCAGTAGCATTAGGCTCAATGAATGTCAGCAGGGTGATTTCTTGATTATAAACTTGATAGCTTAAGAATGATTGTTATTTTTCATCACTTGTATTTGGATCAGAAGTCTTCTATTTATATGTGAGAATCCTGTGACTTATGTTTGAAATTCAAACATAGCCGTTTCAGATTTGTCCCCATCTTGACGTGCTTTTTGTCCCTGTACATAGTACTGACACTGTCAGTTTACTTTTTGACAGTTTTCAGTCTGTCCACCCTTTGACTTATATCCATTGGTTAATCCTCTGAATCTTTCCAACATCCTTTTAATCTTGACCATTGATTTGTTGACAAAATCAAGACTTGTGATATGTCCTTGTCCTTGTAATCTTTCAATATAACCTTTGATTAAATCAATATTAACATTTAGCAGATTCCTGTGTATGTAAGTCTGCTGAAATGCTTGTCAGTCAGCTGTCTGAAATTTGCTATCTTTATAAAACACTTCAGCTGACTGTCTTTTATCTAACTTTTAATTGTGAAGTTAGAGTACAACAATTTGAACATAACTATGTTCCAATCACCACTTAACTTATGGAATTTAGACCTTGTACACGAGGTATATTTAATCAGTTTAGTTCATCACAGACTTCCTTAAATTCTGATTCCATATCCTTGACTTAAAATACTAAGTTTGATCCTTTAGCCTTCAATAACTGAGTTTGCACCCTCAGCCTTCAGTCTTCAGCAGGTTCCTAATCTAGCTTACTGACCTAATAACCTTACTGACCTAGACAGGTCTGCTGATAAAGTCAGATGACCTCCTTACAATGCTTGTTTGATCAAACCTATACAAAGATCAAACTCTAATAAACCTATACATTTGATCTAGACATCTTTTTGCCTTTGCTCTATAACTGCTAGCTGGCACTCATCATTAAAACTTAAAATATGTCGAACAATTCCCCCCTTTTAAGTGATGATACCAATACCCTCCTTACAGCGAAGCAAAAAAGATAAAAACAAAAATAGAACAAATTCAGTCATTTCTCATTATAATCATTTGTTCAATATTATTACAAACTAGGATCAGCAGAAAGAGATGAATAGTGTAAGTATGCTGATCTAGTTCCTGTCTTTGTCTTGCTCTTTCTTCTCATAATACTCCATGATTTCTTTGACTACATCATGCATCCATTGATTTTCAATTGGAGAAAAGTCAATCCAATGATTCAGATCATTCCACCACTTCTAGGCTTCTGGTAGAGTTAATCTTATGGTGTGAACATTGAAGCCCTGTCTCATGTAGAAGTATTTGAATTCATTCAGTGAGTTCTTTGCTGATTGAGCAGTTCCTAATCTACCTCCTCTTCCACCTCTGCCTCCTCTTCCACCTCTAGTAGAAGCTCTCATAGCTTTGACCCTTGTTTCCCATAGCTTCATTCCTAGAAAGGAATCCAGACCCTCAAAATATCCCATGCGATTGTAAGGTCTTTTCTTTCCATAGTATAGCTGCTTATATTCCTTCAGGAGGTCATCATCAAGCTGAATCTCGCAGTGTGAGTTTCGAACTCATTAGTATCAACCTCCTATTTATTCTTTGTAAATATCCTTGCAACTTCCTTTGCTTCTGCTGCAAGGCCCTCTTCCCCCTTATTGACATCATCAACAAACCGGGACAGTAGACCATGAACACTCTCATTTGTTATCACTAAGTTAGCAAGTTGACCTTCCGTAGTCTTTGTTCTTCTGTCAACTGCAGTGATCCTTCCTTCCATAGTTTGTTCCAGTAGATTGATCCTTTCAGTGATCTTAGGATCCAATGCATCATGTTGAGGTGCTTCAGTAGGGTTAGCCACAGCAGGCTTGGGTGCCTTAGCAAGCTTGTCAAACTTTTTGTGTAAAAAGGCAAACTGTTCATTCAAAAACTTATCTCTGTGTGCATTGCCTTATTTTATACCTCTCACATCTTTTGTCAAGTCAGCAAGTGCATATTGAGTGGAAATGATGATAGATTCAGCTGTCTTAGTGGTTCTGCCTCCATTTTTCACTAAACTCATCAAATCTTCAAATATTTGCTCTTGTCTATTGAGTTGAGTTATTAATAGTGTAATGTCATCTCTGACTGCCCTCAACTCATCCAAAACATATGCTGGTACAATGCCAGCCATGCCTTCACCCATATGTCCAGCAGCATCATCAGCAGGTTCTTCAACATTGTAATGTGCCATTTGAGTGCTGACAACCAAAGCTCCTATCCTATTCTATCCACCAGGATCAGGACCATCTTCAACCACATCTCCAAAGATGTCTTCCAAGATAGGATCTTCTGCAGGTTAAGGTTCCAAAACATGTTCTTCCTCAAAAATTGGTACATGTGCCTGTTGAGGTTCAACATCAACTCCTTCTTCCTCAGGCACTTGGAACTCCTCATCACTGAAATCATAATCCAGTAGCATCCTCATCAACAACAGTCTGCGACTATCCTTTCCTTCAATAGCCTTAGTTCCAGTGACCGCTTTGATGCAGGTGTTTGACAACTTTGTTTCTATAATGATCTTTTGAACTAGTGTAGGGGTTTCCTCCAAACCCATTGTAGGTTCCAACCTTTGTCCAGGTGTTGTCTGATCCTTAGCAGCCTGTACCTCCTGTTCCAACCTGTATTCAGGTGCTGTTTATTCCTCAGCAACCTGAACCACCTCAGAATGTGTGGGTGACTCTTCTAAACCCATCACTAAATACAATCTCTGTCCTAACACTGTTTGATCCTCAGTGATTAGGGCCCTTTATTCAACAAAAATAAAAGGAAAAATAGCCAAATTTTCTTTTAGCACTCCTCTGACATCAGCAATCTTCTGCAGTTGGTCTCCTACTTGAGTTAAGGTATCCTGAGTGTCAAACCACTCCTGATATTGAGCTGAATCTTTAGAACTGATGTCAGGCTCACTATGTGCAATTGCCATCTCCTCATCCAAATTTTTAGTTTGCTTGTCAACAGGATGTGCATCAGATTCTAAAACAAGTAATATGTCAGACATACTAACCAGCCTGTTATCTCCAAAATTTATTCCATCATTTATAAGAGCCTCCAATTAATCTATGGTTAGATCCTACAGATCTTCATCCATCTGATCAGTTTGCTGACCCCCAGCAGACTTGCCAGCATCAGTAGATTGATCTTCAGCTGTGTCTTTAGATCCTTGTCCTACATCCTCAGTAGGTCTTTCCAAGGCAGTGCCACTAGATTGGCCTTGGAAAGAGGGATTATCATCATCAGAATCAGAGGATGATGTATCATCATCATTAGGTCCAGAGTGTGGTTCATTGATCTTAATGCTTGCAATATGTTTTTCACTTTCAATGAGATCCAACAGCCTTACTTGTAACTCAGATGTATCAATTAAACCAAGTAAGTTCTCCACACCCAACTTATTAAATGACCACTCTTCAAAGTCAGTCAATGGCTCTGCAGCTGATTTCTATCTCTTATAGAAACCAAATTTCCAAGCAAGGTAGTCCTGAATTTTCTTGATGTTGGGATCTACTTTTTCCTTCCTTGATTTCTTCTCTTTCCTTTCAAAAGGCATTGTTGGCCTTGTTGGTGTAGATTTCTCAGCCGGTTGTCCTCCAAAGTCTTCAATAAGATAGGCCAATGTATCTATAGTAGATACAAATAGGTAAGTGGGTTCTTCAGCTTGTACATTTGAACCTACCACCTCCAAATGTTCCACACTAGGTTCCCCTTGAATTGTATGAGTATCAGTCTGCAGCAGTGTGTTCTTCCCCCTGAGTTGTAGCATCCACAGCAGGGTCAGGAACATGTTCAATAATTTCCACAACATGGTCAAGAATAACAGTCTGCTGTGATTCTGCAGTTTGTTGCTCAACAACAACTTCTCTAGCCTCAGTAGGCTCATTACCTTGCACAGGTGCTTCTTCAGCAACACTTTCAGCTTCCTTTTGGGCCTTCAAAACCGTTAATTCTTTTCCTTTTCCATGCTTTTTCTTTTTCACAACCTCCTTCATTCTATTTGTAGGTTGTTCTTCAATTTAAACAACTTTTCTTTTTCTTTTGTCTTCTTTAATCTGCTTTCTCAAAACTTTAGCAGCAGATTTCTTTGTAACTCCAAAGAGCTCAAGCGACCTCGGCTTCAATTGGAGTTTGATAGATTCAGCGAGGTCTCTTGATTCTTTGCTTTGTCTTCTTAGGCTTTAACATCTCAGTGATCTTCCTTGTATCAGCAGCCTTTCGCTTTCCAGTAGCCTTCTTAGGTGCAGCAGGTTGTGCAACTTGTTTAACCTGCTCACCACCAGCATCATCATCTCCATCATTATCACTCTCTGTCCTTTCAGTATCTAGCTCTTCATCATCATCCAATCCAGGGATGAGATAGTTGATTTCCTTTTTGTATCTGGACTTGTTAATTTTTTCAGGTGCCATATCAGCAATCTTCAAATGGGTCAGTAGGGCCTGCACCATCAAACCCAAAGGTAGTGTCTTGGATTTCCTTGTCCCATCTCTGTCCTCTGTTATCACTTTCTTCATATATTGGACAAAGAATCCGGCCCAGTCAAATCTCATAATCTTGCATATGATAATAAGCAAGTCAATCTTGGGTCCAGACAAAGTGTCAAGACTTCCACTAAAACTAAGAATATTTTTGGCTATAATCTTACTCAGCAGATTATACTCCATTTTGATGTGCTTCACATTGATACTCAGTGAGGACTTAATGGATTTGTTGGTCTTTATCATAGCAACAAACTCCAGTCTTGACAGCCCCTTTGATTAAGGATTGGTAGGAGCATTATTACCAGGTCCAAAACCAAACACTTCCCTCAACAAGTTTGAGGAAATCTCAATCTCCTGGGCATTAACAATGGTAGTGAATGCCTCTCTATCATCTCTAATCACTATATTCCTCAAAAAATTTGTAATATTTGTATAAGAGATGCTTTCTAATCTTAGATTAAGAACATCATCTAATCCCTCATATCTCCTGATTCTTCTACCAATGTTGATAGCTAGTTCAGTCTTGTTAGCATCAACAATGAACCCTCTAATACATTGACTCGTTCCAATGTGAATATCATATTTATCCGCCATTGTAGATGAAGAAGAAAGCTTTCAAATCTGTGTTCACACTGTATGTCTTCAGAGAAAAATCAATCTGAGAGTTGTATCTATCATCTATGTATATATCTGCATATATAGAGAAAGAAGATGGGTGGTAGATGTCAGAGAAAGCACTGTACACGTACTGTGCATTTAACCACGATTAAAGTAGGAATAAATGTGATGTTGTCATGTGTCCCACTAACTGATTTCATAACATGTTGTAACCGTTGCATAATGTAACCACAGTTATAAAGATAAGAATAATATCCAATAACTGTTGACTTTCAGTTAAGTTTGACTGTATTGTAATGTATAACTCAGCAAACTTGTTCTTCAGTAGAGTTATATCTCAAAGAACTAGCGATGAGGATGGCTCGGCCGACTCTTGACAGGGTTACTCTGCTGATCTTCATACACACTAGTTTTGTCCAATTGATAATACAAGATGAAGTTTAATACCAATGACTGATCGGTCAAGTGAGCTCACCCAACAGGACAAAGGCCAATCCCCTTGGCAACTTCATTTGCTCAATTGTCCATACTTATATAAGTACACGGAATTGTTAATACCAATGACTAGTCTGCTAAGTGAGCTCACCCAACATAGCAAAGACTAATCCCTTTGGTGAATTCCAGTACACTGCTGATTATTGTATATCAGTCAACTTTTATGATTCCAAGTTCAGTCATTAACTTAGCAAATCTTTCACTATCCAATGGCTTAGTAAAAATATCAGCAAGTTGATCTTCAGTAGGGATGTAAAGAACCACCACTTCTTTCTTTTCAACATGATCTCTTATAAAGTGATGTCTCACATAAATATGCTTGATTCTTGAGTGCAAAACAAGATTTTCTGTGATAGCAATTGCACTTGTGTTGTCACAGATTATAGGAATTTCTCTTTCTTCAATTCCATAATCCCTTAATTGTTGTCTTAGCCATAGTATTTGTGCACAGTAACTTCCAGCAGCAATATATTCACCTTCAGCAGTGGAAGTTGATATAGAATTATGTTTCTTACTGAACCAGGAAACCAGTCTATTTCCCATCAACTGACAGGTTCCTGAGGTGCTTTTTTTTGTCAATCTTGCATCCAGCATAATCAGAATCTGAGTAGGATATAACCTTGAAGTTTCCATCTTTTGAATACTATATCCCTACTCCTAATGTTCTTTTAGATACATGAGAATCCTTTTTACTGCTAAATGACTTTACTTTGGTTTAGATTGAAATCTTGCACAAACACCTACATCAAAGGATATAGAAGGTCTGCTGGCAGTGAGGTACAGCAGACTGCCTATCATCCTTCTGTATAAAGTCTGATCAACATCTTTGCCTTATTTATCTTCATCTAGTCTGTTATTGGTAATCATAGGTGTTGACACCTTGGTGCTATTTTCCATACCAACCTTCTTCAGTAACTCATTGGTATACTTAGTTTGATGAATGAAGATTCCATCTTTCATTTGTTTGACTTGTAATCCTAAGAAGTAGTTCATTTCTTCCATCATACTCATTTGGAATTTACTTTTCATGAGATTAGCTAACTTTTCACATAGCTATTCATTTTCAGAACCAAAAATTATATCATCAACATAAATCTGTACCAGCGGGGTGTTGTCTCCTTCATTGATTCTGAAAAGAGTCTTGTCAATGGTACCTTTGGTAAAACCAATGTCCACTAAGAATTGAGATAGGGTTTCATACCATGCTCTTGGTGCTTGTTTCAACCTATAAAGTGCCTTGTTGAGTCTGTACACTTTATCTTCTTGATCTTTAACTTCAAAACCAGGAGGCATCTGAACATAAACCTCTTCTTCCAAAATGCCATTCAGAAATGCACTCTTGACATCCATCTGGTATACTTTGAAGTTTTTGTGAGCAGCATATGCCAAGAATAATCTTATAGCTTCCAATCTTGCAACTGGGGCATATGTCTCATCAAAATCTATTCCTTCAGCTTGAGAATAGACTTTTGCTACTAGTTTGGCCTTATTCCTTACAATGGTACCAGATTCATCTAATTTGTTTCTGTATACCCATTTAGTTCCAATTATATTTGCATGATTAGCTAGGCCTTTCCACTAGTGTCCAAACATGATTTCTTTCAAATTCATTCAATTCCTCTTGTATAGCAATTATCCAATCTGGATCTGATATTGATTCTTCAACAACTTTAGGTTCCATTTAAAATAGAAAACAAGTAAACATTGCTTCCAATTGTCTTCTAGTCCTTACACCTTGTGTATATTGCCAATAACTTGTTCAGCAGGGTGATCCCTTAACCATTGTAGATTTTGGTTAGTTTGGTTCTTAGGAACATCATCTTCAGTAGGGTCTGCTATTGCTTCAACAGGGGGTTCGGTAGAACCTTGAATTGCTTCAATTGTTGCATCAATAGTGTTACCAGCAGGTTCTTCAGTAGGGGCAGAGTCAGAAACTTTTAAGTCATTTACCCTTTCCAAAACATCAATACATTCTGGATCAGTGACTTGGCGATTCTCAGTAGGTTCTGACACTTCATCTTCCATTCCAGTGAACTTTGGTTCATAAAATACAACAAGTATTGATTCTTCATGTTTCAGAGTCCTTTTGTTCAGTACCCTGAATGCCTTGCTGATAGAAGAGTATCCCAAGAAGATTCCTTCATCTGATTTTGGTTGGAATGTCTTCAATTTCTCCTTATGATTCAAAATAAAAAATTTTCTTCCAAATGGATGGAAATAAGATATATTTGGTTTCCTTCCATTCCATATCTCATAAGGTGTCTTCAGCAGCTTCTTGTTCACTGAGGTCCTACTTTGTGTATAGCATGCTATATTGATTGCTTCAGCCCAATATCTTTCAGGTAACAATGCTCACAAATCATGGTCCTTCCTGCCTCTTTCAAGGTCCTGTTTCTTCTCTCAGCAACCCCATTTTGCTGAGGTGTACCAGCAGCTGCTAATTAATGCATCACACCATTTTGTTCATAATATTCTCTTATAACTTTATTGAGAAACTCAGTACCTTTGTCTGGTCTGATCTTCACTACTGTCAAACTTTTCTCATTTTGCAATCTCTTCAAAAGTTCAGGCATCTTTTGAAGTGTTTCACTTTTCTTGTTCATGAATAATACCCAAGTGTATATTGAATAATCATCCATAACTACCAGAGTGTACATCTTTCCAGTCACACTTGTTGGTGTTACTGGTCCAAATAAATCCATGTGCATTAGCTCCAAAACTCTTTTTATTGATTGCTTAGTGTTTGACTTGAAGCTAGACTTGGTTTGTTTACCTTGCTGACAAGCATCACATATAGCATCCTTTTTGAATATAATCTCAGGCAAACCAATTACCAACATCTTTTTCACCAGTTGATTGATGTCATCAAAGTTAAGATGATTCAACTTCTTATGCCATAACCAATTCAGTTCTGACATAGTATGCACAATCAGGCATGTCTCTGGAACAGCAGTAGACCAATCCACAACATACATGTTTTGTTGACTTCTTCCAGCCAACACAACTTGTTCACCTCTTTCACTAATGACAAAACAGTATCCTTTGTCAAAAGTGACCTTGTAACCCATGTCTCAAAACTGTCCAGTGCTCAGTAGGTTTTAGTCCAGTCCTTCCACAAATGCAACATTTCTGATAGTTAATCCATTCCTCACAAGTGTGCCATATCCTCTTGTGTATCCTGGTGTGTTCTTGTTGCCAAAATTCACTCTTGGACCATCCTATGCCACATAGTTTGTCAAACAGTTCTTATTCTTTGTCATATATCCGGAACATCCACTGTCAAAGTACCAGACACCCAACAAAACAAAGTTAATGTATTTTAGGTACCCAAAACTATTTGGGTCCATAGTGGTCAGTGGTAAGCATGACCCTTGGCAAATTTCCATAACGTCTTCTTTGAAAAATATCATACTTTTGTTCATACATGTATTCCACACATCCATGAGGTCTAACATTTGGTTGTGTAGGATTTACATATGCTTTCTGGCCTTTTGGTACACAATGCTGTTTGAAGTGATTTCTATTGTTAGAAGCACTAGCATAACCATGGGTTTGTTGTCTGTTAGTAGCAGCCTTGTGATATGGAGTCTGCTGAGGTCCCTGTTGAGGTCTTGTATAAGTCCTCTACGGAGTCCTTTACTGATTCCATTGCTGAGGTTTTACCCTAGCATTATGGTTATGTCTATTGTTTCTAGCAGTAGGGGCAGGAATATTCCAACATCAGTAGGGAACAGTCTACCTTTCCCCCCCTGAGATAAGTATCCCTATAATGATTACCATTTTTAGGTTTAGAATTTTTATCCTTGGAATATTTCTGATTTTTGCCCTTTTGTGGTCCAGCAGACTTAGTAGCAGGTCTGCTATCAGTAGGTCTTTAAGGAACAGCAGTCCTACTCTTTGATTTATTCCTTTTGTTAGGTGCTGTTGAACTTTTTGACTTCAAATTTTGCTTCCTGGAAGTCTTCTCAGTAGTCTTCACTATCTCAACAACCTTTTTGGGAGTTGGATCTTTTGCAGGCAAAAACTTAGGACCAATTTTGGCACTAGGTTCAGTAACCTTACTGGATCCACATCCAATGTCTGTTCTATCACCATAAGGCTTTCCAGGTTTGAATGCAGTGGTGGAACTAGATTGTTCAATAGATTCGGTGACTCATCGAATGTACAAAGAGCTTATCTTGATTTTGCTCAAAATCTTTTTCCTTTCCCTTGAGAATTCTTAATCCAGTTTTTAACCTTTCAACTTCTATTTGAAGAGCTTCTTTTTCAGCCTTCACAAACTCATAACTAGATTGTATTATCCTCAGTTGATTAAGGATGGCATCCAAAGTTTCTTCATTGTCAGAATTTTTAGGATTTGAACCACAAGTTGATTCACAATCACTTTCAGTAGGAGTGTTTATAGATACATAATTGTATACCTCCTCAGTCTCATCCATATTTGCCATCATAGCATAATCTTCCGTGTCAGCAACAAGTGTAGTATCATCAGATTCATTTCCTTTTTCTGATTCAACTTCATATCTTGATTCATCATCATCAACCATTGCTTTCTTGTCAGGTCTTCTTTGATTATTCTTGTTCTTCAGTATGTTTGGACAATCAGGTCTGAAATGTCCAGGTTTATTGTAGTTGAAGTATAGATAATCAGGTTCCTTTTTCTGTTTTAGTTCAGGACAGTCAGGTTTGAAATTTCCTGGTTTCTTGCATTGAAAGCACAAGTAGTCATTGTCTTTCTTGGATTCTTCCATCTTCTTTTCACTAGATTTATTTTTGAAATTCCTTGGAGAACCCCTTCCTGTTTTCATCATTCTGATTTTGTTGCTCAGTAGGGCAATTGGCTCTTGCATCTCATCCAGTAGATCATCTTGAGCTCCTGATGACTCTTCTTGATGTGTGGCAGCCAATGCAGTTGTCTTTGGTTCTTCCTTTTCAGTCTCAGGTGCAAGTTTCTTACTAAATTCATAAGCCTTGAGATCTGAAAATAACTTGAAGGTGTCCTCTTCATGTATTCTTCTTATTTATTCAATGGCAGTAACCTTCATTTCCCAACTTCTTTTGCTGGTAAGGCTTTTAAGATTTTTGTATTTACTTCTTCTTTTCAGTAGTCTACATTCAGTAAGGTGAGTTTTTCCATAATAGCATGGAACCATGACTCCATTTGTTCAATGGTTTTATTTGGTTTCATTTTGAAATCTTGAAACTTCTTTTTGGCTACACTGATCTTGTTTTTCTTGATAGCATCAGTACCTTCACAGATTAGTTGTAACTTATCCCAAAGTTCTTTTGCAGTCTTGCAATCCTTCACTTTCATGTACATATTGCTATCCAAAGTTCTGTATATGATATCAATAGAAATATTGTTGACGTTTGCTCTTTTTCTATCTTCAGCATTCCACTTTCTTTTTGGTTTTGGAACATACTGAGTTTGACCATCCACGGTCATAGATTTTGTGATTTCCAGTGGTCCATCAGTCAGCACATCCATCATCTCATCATGTGTTGCGGCTAGAAAAGCCTGCATATGACGTTTATACTCATCAAAACGATCTAAGGATCACATCAACATAGTTCTAGCATACTGGTTGTTATCCATGATGCAAAGCTTTGAAAATAAAAAACTTGAAAAAGTTTTCAAAGTATTTTCACATGCATAACAAGTAGGATTACTTCAGAACAGAAGCACTGCTCCGATACCAAATGTTTGTCCCTTGAAAAGGTTTTGGTTAAGTTTAGAGGGGGGTGAATAAACTTAACACTTAAAACTTTTGGAGTTAACAAACTCAGCAAGGTCAGAGTCTGGCCGATCGCTCGAGAGTCTAACGACAAGGTAGATATTACTGAATTTGTTGCAGCGGAATATATTCAAATTAAGCCTTATTACTTGTTGTTTAAATATGATACTAAGTATTAGATACTCAGCAATGTAAGTGTGTGATTCAGTTGCTAGTTTCAGTAAGTTGATGTGATCAGTATACTAAATACAGAAATTAAATGCAGAAAGTAAGTAGGCAAATTTTATAATGGTTCCAGGTGGTGTAATCCTATCAGTCCACTCTTCTCCTGTGATGTTGGATGAAATTCACTAGAGATCTTTGAGGTTGCAGTTACAAAAATCCCTAAGCTGTCTGTCATTCACCAATAGCTATGGCTTCACAAATTGAATATTTGAAATAGGTAGGATTGCTGCTTCAAAGTATTCCACTGGTCCTTGAAGGGTAGGATTGACTCTACACCAGCTCCACCACAAACAACAGTTCTTGACACCTACGTGCTTCTCTGTCTTCAGTAGATTTCTTGTAAAAGAAAGTTGAATCAAGTAAATGATTCAACAGTCAGCAGCATGATCAAGATTAAATGATCAGCAGCTTGATATCTTCAAGTGTGTATTCTTGATGTAACTTGATAGCAGGTTACACTTGTAGAGTTTTCTGGATCAGTAGCTTTAAGCTCAGTGAATGTCAACAGGGTGATTTCCTGATAATAAACTTGATATCTTAAGATTGATTGTTATTTTTCATCACTTGTATTTGGATCAGAAGTCTTCTATTTATAGGTGAGAATCCTGTGACTTGTGTTTGAAATTCAAACATAGCCATTTCAGATTTGTCCCTATCTTTACTTGCTTTCTGTCCATGTACATAGTACTGACACTGTCAGTTTACTTTTTGACAGTTTTCAATCTGTCCACCCTTTGACTTATATCCATTGGTTAATCCTCTGAATATTTCCAACGTCCCTTTAATCTTGACCATTGATTTGTTAACAAAATCAAGACTTGTGATATGTCCTTATCCTTGTAATCTTCCAATGTAACCTTTGATTAAATCAAGATTTACATTCAGCAGATTCCTGTGTATGTAAGTCTGTTGAAATGCTTGTCAGTCAGCTGTCTGAAGTTTGCTTTGTTTATAAAACACTTCAGCAGACTATCTTTTATCTAATTTTAATTGTGAGGTTAGAGTACACCAATTTGAACATAACTAAGTTCCAATCACCACTTAACATATGGAACTTAGACCTTGTACACAAGGTATATGTAATCAGTTTAGGTCGTCACAGACTTCCCTAAATTCTGATTCCATAACCTTGACTTAAAATACTAAGTTTGATCCCTTAGCCTTCAATAACTGAGTTTGCACCCTCAGCCTTCAGTCTTCAGCAGGTTCCTAATCTAGTCTACTAACCTAGTAACCTTACTGACCTACACAGGTCTACTGATAATGTCAGTTGACCCCCTTACAATGCTTGTTTGATCAAACCTATACAAAGATCAAACTCTAATAAACCTATAAATTTGATCTAGACATCTTTTTGCCTTTGCTCTATAACAGCTAGTCTGGCACTCATCATTAAAACATAAAATAAGTCCAAAAAAGACATTGGGCATGACTCTGAGCAGTGCAGGGACCTGATCAGAGATATAGATACGGCAGCTATGGAAGGGAAGATCGATGAATTCATCGATCGATCACAAGGAGATAACCCAGAGGAAGAACAGAGTCAGAAAATTCAACAATGATCAGGATAGAAATAATTATAGGAGACGTAGAGATCCATCTCCTGATGGGCATAGGGAAAATGCTCCAATGAACATGGTGAATACGATTGTTGGAGGGCCAGCAGGTGTTGGCAAGGCTGTTCAACAAGAAAGGAGTGGCAGCGCAGAGAAATAAGGTGAATCAAAGGAAAAAAAAAGTGATAGGAACCGTCCAGTACGGCCCAGAAGATGCACTACAAGCCGTTGTGAGCAACGAAGGGTTGGTGGTAGAGGCGGTTATACAGAAGAACTTGGTGAAAATAGACTGTGTGGACACGGGCAGTGCAGTAAACGTGCTATATTATAGTGCATTTCAAGCAAGAAAGTTGGCTGACTCAGAGTTGACTCCTGTATCAACTCCTCTCTTTGGATTCACAGGACCTCATATTCATCCTCTGGGTATGCTTAAGTTATTAACAACTTTTGGAAAAGGATCACGGAGCAGGACTCTGATGGTCAATTATGTGGTGGTCAAAGCCTCATCTCCGTACAATGTAATTTTGGGCAGACCGGCATTGATCGATCTCAGAGTAGTGGTGTCCCCGACACATAACAATATGAAGTTTCCAACCTCATAAGGAGAAGCTACTGTTAAGGGAGATGTAGATGCTGTGAAGAACTACTATACAGCCACAACCAGTGGGAAGGTCAAAGTGCAGCAGGTGACAATTGAAGATCTCGTTCCAGAGGAAGAGAAAAGTTGACAGTCTAATGATCCAGTGGAGCCAATAATGCTAGATGAAATTGACCCAGAATCCACAGTCAGTGTAGGATCATGGATGCCCGCTGAGCAGAAGCAAATTCTAGTCAAGATCTTGAAAGATTACAAAGATGTGTTTGCATGGAAAGCCAGTGACATGCCCGGACTATCAACAGAGTTGGCTGTCCACAAGGTCAACATAGAACCAACCAGAAAACCGGTGAAGCAGAAAAAGAGGTCTTTCGCTGCAGAAAGGATACAGGCTGTCCAGCAAGAGGTAGAGAAGCTGTTACAGGCCAACGTGATTAAAGAGGTTATATATCCTGAGTGGCTAGCAAACCCTGTGCTAGTCAAAAAGCTTGATGGCAGCTGGAGGATGTGTGTGGATTTCACATATTTAAACAAGGCATGCCCTAAAGATAGCTACACATTCCCTAGAATTGATAGGCTAGTGGATTCCATAGTTGGATATGAAATTTTTGCGTTCTTAGATGCATAAAAGGGGTATCATCAGATTATGATGGATCCCGTAGACGCTGTAAAAACTGCATTTATTACTGAATTTGGTTCCTACTACTATATGTCTATGCCTTTTGGGTTAAAGAATGCAGGGGCTACGTACCAGAGGGCGGTCAATAAAATTTTTAACCAACAGATTGGAAAATCGATGGAGGTGTATGTAGATGATTTATTGATCAAGAGCAAGACCCTTGACCAATATTTCAAAGTTGTGACAATAGTTTGTCAGGTGCTGAGACAAACTCGAATGAAGTTGAATCCTAAAAAATGTACTTTTGGAGTGAGGTCAGGCAAGTTTCTTGGTTATATGATATCCAAAGAAGGAATAAGGGCCAACCCTGATAAGTTGGAAGCTTTGAAGGCTATGCCCGAGCCGAAGAACATTTAGGAAGTGCAATGATTGACGGGGAGACTCGCAGCGCTAAATCGTTTCTTGTCAAAATCAGCGCAGAAGTCATTGCCTTTCTTTAAAATTCTCAGGAAGGCCAGCCCATTCGAGTGGAACACAGAATGTCAACAAGCTTTTCAGGAATTAAAGGATCATATCAGTCGCCTGCCAACCCTAACTCCTTCTCAGGAAGGTGAGGTATTATTCTTATACTTATCCTTTTGTAATGAAGCAGTAAGTGTTGTGTTGGTAAAACAACATGGTATGTTACAAGGGCCTGTGTATTTTGTGAACAAAGCCCTACAAGGGCCTGAGGTCAGGTATTCTGAGGTAGAAAAATTGGTTCTTGCCCTTGTGCATGCCACAAGAAATTAAGACCGTATTTCCAGATTCATTCAATGATAGTGTTGACAAATCAACCCCTAAAGCAAATTTTGGATAAACCAGATAAGTCTGGGAGATTGACGAAGTGGGTAATTGAATTAGCAGGGTTTGACATTGAGTACACACTAAGAACGACAATCAGAGCTCAAGCATTAGCAGATTTCTTGGTAGAAGAAAAGGCATTAGCAGTGGAGCAAAAGGCAGAGCAGAAAGTGGCTGAGTAATGGCAGCTTTATGTAGACGGAGCTTTCAACAAAGAGGGAGCAGGAGCAGGACACCTACTCATTAGCCCAAAAGGTGAAGAATTCCCATATGCTCTTCATTTCGAATTTCAGGCCACTAACAACGAAGCAAAAATACGAAGCCTTAATAACTAGATTAAACCTAGCACAAAAACTAGGTGTACAGAACCTAAAAGTGTACACTGATTCGCAACTCGTAACCAATCATATCAAAGGAGAATATGAAGCCAGGGAAGGCCTCATGAAGAAATACCTAGCGGTTGCACAGAGAAAGTTGCAATACTTTTTAATGGTGGAAGTGGAACAGATAACTAAGGCCTAAAATACCAGAGAAGATGCATTATCCAAGCTGGGGTCTAATTTTATGTCTAACAAGAAAGTGCTGGTTGAGCAGAAGAGCTGTGATGCGGTTGAAGTACAACCTATAACACAGGCAGAAGAGCTGTGAGCTGTAATTGTCAAACTTGCAGTGCAAGGACATTTCTGGACGGAAACACCGCACGTGAATGGACTTAACCAAACTTGCAGTGCAAGGATATTCTAAGCAAAATACCCAATGGCCACTAACGTAAATGCAGAGCATTCTGAGAAGAAACATACAAAATACTAATAAATAAGCTAAGATAAATAATCCTAGCTTCTTTGAGCGCAATAGGATATAAAGAACAGCCACACAAGCAAACATCAAAGATGCAAATTCAAAAAGACAATCAAATATCTGTGATAATTCAAAATTGTCGAGGATCAAAATATCAAATACGTCAATAAAGCAAATTCAAATAACATAAAAGTTTCAGAAACATCAAAGTTTGATTATCAAAGTCTCAAGACGGATATATTAAATCAAGATAAAGGAGGAGCAGAAGACTTGGCAGGCTTTTTCTTGGCATGCTTGCAAACGATATCTTCCCCACTTTTATATTCTTCATAGCGTTTGGTGAAGATATCACCTAACTCATTATCATATAATTTGTGATTAGGCAGAGCGCTAATCACCAAATCGGCTAGCTTGGCCTCATCAACTCCCAGAGTGTACCCTCTGTGCATAGCAGGAGCCAGGATGATTTTGTTCTCTTCAAACGTTTGGGGAGAAGCCTTATATTCTTCAATGATCTTTTGAACGACGTTCTGAGCAGGAGCTTCTTCCATCCATCTCACAGTCTCCTCAAACTCAGCTTTCAACCTTTTTGCTGTTGCGAGGTGCTGTTGATTTTCTTCATTCTTCTTCTACAGCTGTTGATCTCTAAGTTCCAATTGGTTGTCTTGAATGGATGACAAATTTTCAGCCTTGTCAAGTTTGGCTTGTAGTTGCTCGATCGCATGACGGGCAGCAGTCTCTGAAGACATCAATGTGTGGTTGGCCTCTTCCAAACTAGTCACCTTGGTATTCGCCTCCTCTAAGCTGGCCATATTTTGTTGCGGTGCAGCAATCTCTTTGGCCATACCAGAAGTTTTCTTATGCAAAGACATGCCTAGGTGGTAACACTGCAAATGGCTGGAGTTTAGGAAGTAAAGACCAAAAAAGAAAATAAAAAACCCAACAAACAAAATACTTACAGAGTCAGCAAATTCCTCAGCCGACATGTCTTCAAAATCAAAAGAAGAATAACTGGCAGAGTTTCCAGATGATGCCGACCTATACTTTCTTTTGTTTCTCTGAGAAACGGACTTTAACGGCACAACATTCAGAGCAGGAGATTGATCACCAGGAGGATTCTCTTTGTCAATCGATGCTATAGTTTTGTTTGTGCTCGGCAGGTTCTGAGCAGAAGGCTCCATTGCAGCAACGATGCTCTGGGCAGCCGCACAAGAAGAGGCACCTGCCTCCCCCACCATTGTCGAAGCAGAAATCTCACCACCCTCAGGGGCAGATGACAAAGTCTTCTCGGAATATTCTTGCACTTGCTCAAATTCATCTTCAACATCAACATCAATTAAGTCATCTACGTTGGCCACTGCACAGAAAAAAGATGGTTAAGTTATACCCAATAACAAGCAGATAGTATAAGTTTAGACATTACATTTTATGTATTCTTCCTTAGTGAGTTCCACATATCCGGTAGGACCTGCGGTAAGAAGCTGAGCAGCATTTATCAGAGCAGAGCTTAGGATGTCTAAGGACAAAAAAAATTTATTATCCGAAAGGAATTGGGCAAGGGCAGAATCTATAGTGTCTACCAGCTTATCCTTCATGGAGGAAGTGTTCCATCGGCCAAGGCCCACATTAGTGTTATGTAGCACAAATAAAAAGTGTTGTTGCCACTTTTTCTTTGTTTTATCCTTACCAGATATGGTATTAATCTGGTTTAGCTTACCAGCTCTACGACAGAAGTGGTACCACCCCCACTGCCAGGTGTTAACTTGCACTGGTAGAAGTTTCTAAATAACTTCACTGAGAAAGGGGTAGTGTTCAGACGACACCATATCATAAATCCAATCAGGGTTTTAACGCTGTTTGGCTGGATTTGTCCGATACCCAGCTTATAATGCCGCATTACATCTACATAACTAGAGGAAAGAGGAACTAAGGCGCTCCATGGTGGTCAACATATACGTGCGCGAAACACGATAGGGGATTATTGGCGTATTCAGTAGCACCGGGCAGAGCAACCTCAAAGGGATCGGTATAAATCTTGTAGATTCTCATTAAACGCGCCAGTTCGGTTTAGTCATCTTGCTAGGAACACCATGGGAGCCCATTACTTCCTTTGTTTTCTTAAACCGATTGATTTCCCTACCAAGGGTGTGGACAAAAGCCGAGGGATCTTTTGGATATTTGTATACAATAGAAGTATGGGTAAAGATCCCAGGAGGAAGAAGATGAGAAGGGAGAAGGCACAAGGGATTATCTCCAAATGTAGAAGTATCCCCCAAATTAATCGAAGAAGAGGGATTATCAGAGTTTATGATAGGCTTAGGGCAAGAGGGAGGAATAGAGGAATTCACTTCTTCGCTTTCTGCTACGATTGCGTTTTCTTCAGACGATTGAAATAATCTTTCTATGGAGTCACTGGAGGCAGTATTGGTTCTTAAACTCATGAAATAAGTATCAAACCAAAAAGAAGAAGAAGAAATAAGACAGATGCAGAGACTTACTTAATATCGCAGATGTGTGATCCAAAGAGTTTCAAATAAAGGGGCTATATGACAAGAAATGGAAGAGACGTAATGGTTCAGCCCGCAATCATTATAGCTGGGTGCAAGTTGGCCTCGTTTCACGTTATATTAATGATGGAAGTTCATACGTTGCAGACTAGGATAGCTGTACAGTAGCTCACCCTAGTCTGGGGGACTTATGATGATATATGGACCCACTGAGCCGGGTTATTTACAATTGGGCCAGGCCTATCGCACAGTCAGATAATAATATAAGTGGCAGAGCAGGACTCCGCCAGGTTCTGAGCAGCCAAATAACTGCCAAAGGCAGAATCTATAAGGACATAACCGTTTACAAACGTGGGTAGACCTCACGTCTGATAGTTAACCAGTGATAACTCCCCATTATGGTAGAGAGGTTATGGCCACGATTGGAAAGTACAAAGGTAAAGCCTGAACTACGAGGGGGACTTGATTCCGATTCGACACTTGAATTGGATACGTAGGCAACTCTCTCAAAAGAGTTCAGTCCAAATTCATACAAAATGGTACTTGTTTTGATACTACTTTCCTAAGTCGAATCATTTAATTACCCGTTTACAATTTTAAGCATCATCACAACCCATGTCTAGCTAGCAGGTGCGCTGGGACATTCCCATACGCTAAATAAATGGAAAAAAAAAAAGAGATAAAAAAACTAGGTAAAATGACCAAACAGTCCTGTAGCAGGCAGCCCTGAGCCGTAAGATCCTCCACAGGTCGTTGCAGTAATAAATTTAATCTTGAAAGACAATATGAAATATGAAATATTTTTTTAGAGAAAAATATGAAATATTTGCTATTACTTTATGGCACTGTTTATAATATTAATAATGAAATCATAACAAATTAATAAGAATCATAATTTTTTTTGACATATAATTTTCATATTCAAACGTTTCTAAAATAAAAAAAAAAAAAACATATTCCAACGAAACTACTATACATAATAATTTATTTTATGTATATGTTCTTAAAACTGGAATGTTACAAATTTACCTTTGATAATAATTAGGGCACCAATTTGGGAATAAAAGTTAATGATGAACGGAGTATAATGAAAAAAAAAATCCTTTTTTCTTAAGAAGATGTTTTTTTTTTTGTCAAGGTTGGAGACAAAATATTTTGTTATTGAAATTATTGATTAGTCACAATATCAATCCATTGTACCACTAAAGCTATAAATAGGGGGCACATGGAGATTGCTCATCCATCCTACGTAACACAAAAAAGCGAAGAAAAAAAGGTCACCGGAACAAGAGCACGCTAAATTGTTTGGGTTTAGCTTTAGGAAAATATGGAACACGTCCAATACCTAAAAACTTCACATGTACTGATACTGGACCAAATAGCAGCATGTGCAATCAAAGACGGAGTTGAATGCAGGGTTGAGGTGGGCTAAGCTCATCCAACGAAAAAGATGCTACACAAAAAAACATATATGATTCAACTTAAGTCATCAAAACTTCTTAATTAAGCCCATCCGATTGTTCGAATATAATCGACTAGCCCATCCGAGATCCAATTCCTGACTCCGTCATTGTGTGCAATGGCTTTATTATATTTGCTTTCCCACCGAAGTAGTAGTTCCCATTGATCCTCAATAATATTCATGCTCACTACCTTTTGAGCCTTACTTTTACAATCTTATATTACATCAAGAATCAGAAAGTTTGTTTCATAATTTTGCGTTCAATGGTTTTTCTCCCTCTAATGTATTTTTGTGTTCGTTATTACATCCGATATATGCTATTTATTGCTGGAATATAGACTTAATAATTATTCTTTTTTTTACTTAATAACTATTCTTAAACCAGTTAAAATGAAAATAAGCCCAAGAATCGGGGTAAAGTAGTGAGAAAACTAAAGAAAAACAGAAACACAGCAAAAGTATAAAAACTATGAACTGTTTGTTTTAATGAATTGAATAAAAATGCTTGTCCTCAAAAATAAAATGCTTACAATGGATCCCTTATATAGTAGAGAAATAGTTTAGAGAAAAACCTAAAGACTTATCCTAATATAAATATAAATCTTTTATTTAAAATATAAATCTATCTTGATTTATCAATATAACAACTATATCTTTTTGACAATCATCATCTTTATCTCTTCAGACTTTAACCAATAATTTTTTCACTTCAGACTTTGTCTCTTATCACCCTCTCTCAAACGATGTCGGGTTTGGAGACCGAGTTTGTCTTTGCATATTTTGGAGGACATCTCCACTCCGGAGTTTTTTCCGGAGTCCATTAGTTGTAGTGTTTTGGAGGGCATGTCCTCTCCGGATGGTGTTCTAGAGTCCATTAGTTGTGATATAGGTGTGACTTCCTCGGCGCTCGTATTTCCCGTCTCTTCCAAGAGTACGTGGTGTTCTGTTTTGAGATTTCGCCGTTCTTGCCTCCATTTGTGACTACTGGATCGATCATTCCTTATGTTGAATCTGAAAAACGACATCTATACTATATAATAAAGTAGAGCTGTTTTAACCCAATTATCCCGATAATTACCCAATAACCCGCCCCAAACCCGTTATTTACCTTTCCTCCACCTAAAAACAAACAAAAGAAGCGATGGACCATCGCTGAAAGCCGTAAACGCTTCAACTTCGCTAACAACGCAATCGTACCCAATCCCAACGTATTTCCGTTTTCTTTTTCTCAAGCGATTCTGATCTTATCTAATGGCAACCAAATCAGCGCTCAAATTCGCTTCATCCCATTTTTATAGGATGATTGACAATAGAGATTGGGGATGGAAGCAAGCAGTAAAATGAGAAAATGGTTCTACAAATATGTACCAAATAGCCAGCAGCCCTGAAACCGGTCGGTAAGTGCTTACATATCAACATGGTGTGCCATCGGATTATTCACTCTCCCGTTGAGGATTTTCCTTTGGATCTTTGTGTGATTTTTCTTGTTCAACTTATCAACAAGACATGATGTCTTTCTTAATTTCTATATATCTTTTTTTTTTCTGTTGCCGATGATTTCTTTAATGCATCCATTGTTCTATTTTGACGCTATACTAATACACTCACATTCTGTGGATTTTGATACTTTAATCGGGTTATTCACCAATGATGATATATGGGCCCACTGGGCCGGGTTATTTACGATTGGGTCAAGCCCATCTCACAGTCACGTAATAATAGTATTGGGACTAGCAGAGCGAGACTCCGCGGTTAAAGCGTAAGCGACTTACGGGACGAACAACCAAATAACTGCCAAAGGCAGAATCCATAAGGACATAACCGTTGACAAAAGTGGGTAGACCCCACGTCTGATAGTTAACCGGTGATAACTCCCCATTATGAGAGAGTGGTTATGGCCACGATTGGAAAATATAAAGGAAAATCTTGACTACGAGGGAGACTTGATTCCGATTCCATACTTGAATTGGATACGTAGGCAGCTCTCTCAAAAGAGTTCAGTCCAAATTCATACAAAATCATACTTGTTTCGATACTATTTTCCTAACTCGAATCATTTAATTACCCTTTTACAATTTTAAGCATCATCATTTGGCACTAGAAGGAGGGTCGATTCTAGTTAGTGAGTTGTTTTTATAGTAAAAATGGTGAAAAATCATGGGAAGAAGCATCAAAATCAACCGGAAGTTGAAGATCAAACCAGGGAAAAGAGCCTAGAAAAAAGTGGTCAAGAACCTGGAAATAAAACCCTAATGGAAGAAGGACAAACCAGCACACCAAATACAGTCAGACAGATGTTGGTGGAAAATCTGGCAAATCTTAGAGGAGAAGAGATAAAAGCCATCTTTAAGGAGGTATTAAAAGCCAGAATCAGGATGCCGAAGTTTCAGAAACAACTCCTCCTCATAATACAATTCAGATAGAAAAACATGAAGCAAAGTCCAGTGGAAGGGTGGTGCTTATTCGCCCAAGTGATGATAACGCCAAAGCAGAATTGGATGCTATTCTTAGGCCTAAACAAGATGAGTTTAGGCTGGTGTCTCCCTTTACTGAGGACATTGATACATTTCCTTTTCCTCCAGGATTCAAGATCCCCAAGATTCGGTCATATGATGGCACTCAAGATCCATATGACCATATGCACCCGTACATACATAATATGAGCATGTACAATGCACCAGAAGAGATGAAATGTAGGGCATTTGCAACCCTTCTTACAGGGAAGGCAAGAGATTGGTTCAATAAGTTGAGCCCCAAATCCATACCAGACTTCCCCACTCTGACCAGGAAGTTCATGCACGTGTTTATCGCTGCAAGACCTTTCCAGAGAAACCGAACATATTTGCTGACCATCAGACAGAAAAGTGGTGAAACAAACTGCAGTTCATTAAAAGATTCAACGGAGAATCATCCCAGATAGCGGATCTGGATGATAAATTCTTAGTAGCGTCCTTCGTGGCAGGTTTGAAAGAAGGACGGCTACATGCTAAGCTGAGCAACAAGAATCCGAGCACGATGGAAGAATGTTTGGAAATTGCATACAGACATTGTCAAGGAGAAGAGGCAAACAGGGCCAAGAGGGAGGACTTCCACAGGGATTCCCAAAAAGGAAAAACTAGTTGAGCAGTTAAAGCAAAAAAGCTGTGATGCGGTTGAAGTACAACCTATAACACAGGTAGAAACTTGGATGGATCCAATTATAGTGTATCCAAATAACTTTCGGCAAGATACGCACTATTCAACGACGTGTTGTACAGAAAATCCTATGCAGCACCATGGCTGAAGTGTGTCACCTAAGAAGATGGGGACTATGTGCTGAGAGAAATCCACCTTGACATTTGTGGAAATCATTTGGGAGCAAGAGCTCTGGCCAGAAAATGTAGACTTTTTGGATATTACTGGCCAGAAATGCAAGAGGATGCAGAGAAGCTGGTCAATACATGCAAGCCATGCCAAGTGCATGGTAACTTATCTCATAAGGCTAAGCAAGAGATGACACCAATCATATCGCCTTGGCCCTTTGATCAATGAGGAATAGACCTAATAGATCCCCTACCCAGAGCACCAGGAAATCTAAGGTTTCTGGTGGTGGCATTAGACCATTTTTCCTTTTCTTCCCATGTTCTATTTTTTAAATTTTATATTGTATATTAAATTTTGATGGTGGTCTGACAATGTTTTGAAAAGGATTTTAATCTCTAATATTATTATCGACAATGGCGGAGTTTATTATGTATGTTTTTCTTCACCTATTCTCAAGATCCTTTTTCTTTCCCAGACATTCTAACAATTTCTTCTTGATTTTCTGTAGGAGGTTCATCTTTCACTGGGTGTGCAGAATTGGAAGATGTTAACACTATATGAAAAGCATTTCATAAGTCATGATGTGTTGGTTTTTCTTTCCGATGGTTTTGTTTTGAAAAACTTGGCAGCTACATTCCTAAATGATATCCATTTCTAGATGTAAATATTCTTTTACCAGCGTTGTAAAGAACTGTGGTCTTAGAGAGATTAATATTTTCTCTCCATTCTTATTGGTGATATTCAGCCATAATCATTTCCATTCAGTTTATTTTACCATGAAGAATCAAGGATTCTTACAACTATGGGTAAGAATCATGTAACTTTAATGATTGCAAAAGTTTCGTAGACACTCGGCTTATAAAGTTCGACGATTCGTTTGCAGTGCTCAATTTATCCCATTGTAGCACAAGTACATTGGACTAGTTTTTACGGTACGTATTGCATGCTACCAGCCAGCCACGAGTTGCTTTGTTGAGCTAAAAGCTAAATTGTTACTTTCAGACTTGGTCTTGGAGCGCTAAATTGTTACTTTCATGCTTGATCAACTTCTCAGAAAGTTTGCTTTTTCTACAGATAGGAAATTGACCAATGGGGTCCTCATCGGAGCAAAGTGTTGATGGGAGTTGAGCTCCATTATGTTTGGATCCTTGGTTATTTGTAGGTTCATCAAGCTTATTTTGTTTCGTTTTGATTGCAATGTTGATTTGTTTCGGTGCTTTTTTGCTCATGGTCATTGTGGACTGAGGCACATATGTACTATGTTCCTAATTATGGGTGTTTAGGTGTTATAAATTGTCATATCCTTTCATTTTTGTACAGTTCCTAGCATCTTGATGATTTTTCATTGAAACGTTTACCATTTTTCACTTTCTTTGGTTGTTATAAGCTAATGTTCCTGTATATGCTTATTGATGCTGCTATAAGCTAATGTTTTGGTATACTGCACTAAATATAAATGATTATAAATTCATTCCAATTTTTAAATTCAAATACAGAATTTTTCTTTAACATAAGCTTTCTCTTTTGCTGGCGGATTTTCAAATTTTGCGTTATTTTCTACTAGATTATAACATATTCACTGTATATGTATACGTGCAAGAAAAAATTGGCGGAACCATCACCCTAATCTAGACTTGGACTATTTTTTTCCATCCAACTGTTCATTCTGTCAACCACAATCTCATCCAAATAAATGTTCACGTCAACGCCCTCAATTTCCAATGTAAAATATCTCATCCATCGTAAAATAGACACAACACATCTTACACCGTTGATTATAGTGGGACATTCATTTATCAATGGGTCTTACACAATAGTGAATGATGTAAGATGTATTGAGTCGTTTTGTTATATCTATTTTGTTGTAGACAAAATATTATCTATTTTTTGATGATGTTATATTACCCTGTGTATAATACACGGGTTTACCGCTAGTTAATAGATACGGAAAGAAAAGATTAATGCAGTGATGCTATATGACAATATATTTATTTATTGAATGACAATCAAAAAGGAATATGGACTCGAAAGAGAAGAAAAAAACTGACTGGATTTTTTTTTTGGGCCCAAAGTTTTGACTTTTTGGACGAGATGTAACTCAAAAACATTGGTATGCTATTTTGATTTTTTGGACGTGAAATTGGAAAAATCGGACTCAATGAATGGGATAAAAATTGAAAATTAAAAAGCAAAACAATTGGTGGTATGAAACAGATGATGAGGTGAATTAATTTATTTTTGGAATGGAATAATATTCCACGAATGCAAACAGATGGGAGATGGGACGGTAATGGGATTTTTAATATTGTTTTTCTTCTTCTTTCTAATGGAGAATACAATTCATGATGAAAGTATAACTTATGACAGAGTAACATTGTTTAAAAAAATTGGAAAAAGACTGGACGAGGGTTCACCAATATTAAGACACACGAACCTTCGTCCATAACTCTGCTACCATAGAGAAAACCGAAACACATCGGACATATAAAAACTCTGAACTGTTTGTTTTATTGAATTGAATAAAAATGTATCCAATGGATCTCTTATATAATAGAGAAATAGTTAAATGATAAACCTAAATACTTATCATAATACAATAAATATAAATCTTTTGTTCAAAATATAAATCTATCTGGATTTATCACTATAACATCTATATCTTTTTGACAATAATCATTTTTACCTCTTCAGATTTTAACCATATCTTTATCACTTCTGACTTTGTCTTCTATCAAAAATATCAAATAATTTGGATGTATCAGAATGACTGAATCAGTTGAAGCAGTTGAAAACTGTCATGGAACTGAGTTGTGATAGCGGTTGAAGATTCACTTTGAAGGAACTACGAAGTGGATCAAAGAAACAGTTCAGGATTGTGAATAATTGACAACTTAGATAGTGAAGTAGCTGAGGGCGGTAAAGAACTATTAAACTACTGCAATAGTGTAAACAAATCAATAGTGGATTCCTTCGCATCACATGAAAAACGGGACGTAGAGGATTACTCCACCTCAAACCTCGATAACAAATCAATGTTCTTTACTTTAAGCATTTAGTTACTGCATTAATTGCAATTTACTTTGACGTACTTCAACGGTTCTTATATTCTGCTGCACACTTTGATGAAGATTAAGTGAAACTTTTAAAACATAATAATAAGTTCATTCCCCCACCCGCTCCGAACTTATCTTAGCCTTTTTCACGACAAACATTTTTAAAACCATAACTCATGAATCATTTCTAACAAAGATTTATATTTTGTAAAGACAAAAGAAAAGAAGAATATATTACCCACAAATTAGTGAAAAAATAACGTTTTGAATTTGTCACAAGTTCTCCCCCTCCAGCCGCCGGAACCCTAAACCTTCAATCCCGGCCGTTTATGGCAGCCCACTACAGTGAATTCCCTCCCCTTGGTGAATCGAGTGAAGACATGGAACGAAGCATACGCAAATTCAAGAAGAGATCTCTAGAAGATTCAATGCGACCGGAAGAGGGCGTGAACACCTCGGTTTGGGCTCAACGCGGTGGTGTCGACGTTCTGCAAGGCTACGATGATGACTCCGACATATACATCGGAGAAGACGAACCTGATGACGATCTCCTCCAATTTATGCATGATTATGCAGACAAATTTCCGGTCCCTGATGGCTCCACTCCGCAAAAGCCGAATGCTGTCTATGTCCCAATTGAGCGTATGAAGACACTTTGGCGCCCATGGCGTAGGGCTCTGATCATTAAAGTGCTAGGGAGAAATATCGGCTTCCGTCTATTACACCAGCGGCTTTCGGAAATGTGGGCTTCAAGTCGGCGGTTGGTGTTCACTGACTTGGAGAACGGCTTCTACCTGGTTCGTTTTGGCTGCAAAGAAGATTATGACTATGTTCTGGAACATGGTCCATGGCTTATTCAAAATCACTAAATTACAGTCTCAAAATGGAGACCTTGGTTCCATGCTGCTAAGGAATCGATACTCAAAACTATGGTATGGGTTCGTGTTCCATTTCTTCCTATTGAATTCTTCGATGCTGAAACTCTGATGGATCTTGGTAATTGTATTGGTAAGGCAATTAAAGTGGATGAAACCTCTCTAAAAAATACCCGAGGCAAATACGGGAGAGTCTGTGTAGAAATTGACCTTAGCAAGCAGCTAATGCCTAATGTTGAGCTAAATGATGAGATCTTCCAAGTCGAATATGAGGGACTGCATTCGGTGTGCTTTAAGTGTGGAATTTACGGACATAAAACTGAACTCTGCCCACAGCTACAGGCTGAATCGAAGGCCAACCCGCCACCTGCTCCGGTGATTAATAAGCCGACCCCAGAAAATCCCTTTGGACCTTGGATGTTAGCCACAAATAGGAGACGCAGGGTGAATAATGCCAAAACGCAAAATAATAATGCGGGAAATGATGGACATTTGAAGACTCCCCAAGGTACTACTTATCCAACTAATGTAGATTCTGTTCCATTGGCAAACCAGCAAGTAAATACGAGGCAGCCTACTTCGGCTAATGTGAATAATGGATCTCGTTTCTCTATATTGATTGATGAGGAAAATGGTGCCGAGGGTACCTCCGTGGAAACCCTCCAAGAGCAGGTTCAGTCCGTACCATTTGATAACATGAGAGCCAATATTAGAGAGGCCACTCGGGGTGGACGCACACAAAACGGAAGAGGTCGAGGTCGAGGTAGAGGCAGGGGTGGTATCCCGGTGTCCTCATCAAGGGTGAATGTCCAGCCAATTTTTGAAATGCGCCGCGCTGATACACCACAAGTCAGACAAACGAACACCATTTCCGGAATTGAGAGACCTGCTTCGGCCCTTCGAGATATTACTAATGGAAGGGCAAGTGGCAGCAGCCGCAATCTCACTAAAGAGTCCTCGGCAATGGGAATGGATACTGAGGACGTGCCCATTACTAACTACACTCAAGAGCCCATAAATGAATACCTCAAAGAACACCCACCTGACACGAGAAAATGGGGGAGGATGTGGATATGAATCATGAGCAATTCGTAGAGGAAATGGATTCCGTGGGGCATGGTAACAACCCCTTGATAATTAATCAATGAAGGTGCTATCGTGGAACTGTCGAGGAGCGGCCTCCTCGGATTTTTACAGACAACTAAGCGACTTGGTTCTCCGACACAAACCGGATATCCTATTCCTTATGGAAACCCATGTTGACAGTTTGAAAGGTAATAAAATTTTAAATAAATTTTATTTCACTAATATTATTGCCTCCGAAGCTTGTGGTTTTAGTGGCGGGCTCTGGTGCTTTTGGAATAATCGTGATCTTAATATACGACTCATAGCAGCAACATCTCAATCTATTCTGTTAGCAATTGTGAACAATGGCAAAATTGCTTGGATTCTCATGCTTGTCTATGCGTCTCCAATTGCTTCGATTCGCAGTGATTTCTGGCATTATTGTGAGGCCATCAGCCATTTTATACAGGTTCCATGGTGTATGATTGGTGACTTTAATCAAGTGATCCACCCTACGGACAAGAGGGGGGTCGGCCTGTCCATGGCAGCAATGTAAATAGAATGGAAAATATGATTGATGTTTGTGGTCTTTTGGAGGTTCCTTTCCAGGGCCCCCGATTTACGTGGTCTTCTTCGGTCAATGGTCTCAACCCTATTGAACAACGGCTCGATCAGGCCTTTGGAAATGCCTCGTGGTGTATCACGTTTCCAAATGCCGTGGTTCATCACCTCCCCCGGCTCTGTTCTGACCATCATCCGATCCTGCTCTATACGGAACAACCTTCTATTCAGCAAAGTATACACCGACCCTTTCGTTTTTTAGCTTGTTGGATGGAACATCAAGAGTTTGGCGATTTTCTTGCAAAAAATTGGCTTTCGATAGATAACAATATTGGGGCTACCATCACTTTGTTTACGCGAAAAATTCTTGATTGGAATAAAGAGGTTTATGGAAATATCTTCCACCGCAAAAAGCGATGTCTGGCGAGAATCGGAGGTATACAGAAGGCTTTAGCTCAATATCCATCCAATTTTTTGCGGCATCTTGATACAGAGTTACGAGAAGAATATCAATCCATTCTCAAACAAGAGGAACTCTATTGTTTTCAGAAATCTTGGCTTAAGTGGATTGAAGATGGTGAGCGCAATACACATTTTTTCCACATGACTACGATCCGTCGTCGTAGCCGCTCTAAAATCTCACAGCTCAAAGACTCGACAGGTGAGTGGACCTCTGATGTGATTCATCTACGACATATGGCTCGATCCTTCTTTGTTGATCTTTATACCGAGTTGGACACGACCCCTACTGACGAGCCCCTTATATTTACACGGCTCAATCACTCGGACAAGAGACTAATCAACCGGCCCGTCTCTCCTCCGGAAATTGAGGCAGCTATTTTTCATATGGGAGCCTACAAAGCTCCTGGCCCGGACGGTCTACCGCCTATCTTTTATCAACGCAACTGGAATATTGTAGGCGAGTCAGTTATACAATTTATAAATCAAGCTTTCCGGGTTGGCTCTTTCCCGACTGAACTTAATCACACCCTGATTACACTTCTACCAAAAGTGCACCCTCCGGAAGGAATCCATCAAATGAGGCCGATTGCTCTGTCGAACGTCATTGTCAAGCTAATAACAAAAGTTGTCGCCAACCGCCTGAAACTGGTAATCTCTAAACTTGTCTCGGATTGTCAATGTGCGTTTATTCCAGGTAGACAAGCTTCAGACAATATCATCATCGCTCAAGAGGCTCTGCACACCATGCGAAAAAGAAGGGGAGAAAAGGTTTCATGGTAGTAAAAATCGATCTTGAGAAAGCCTACGATAGAACCAAGTGGAATTTTGTTCAACGCGTTCTGGAAACGATTGGATTCAAGCATGATCTTATTAAAATCATTATGTTCTGCCTTACTTCAGTCTCTCTATCTGTTCTTTGGAACGGAGAAGCTCTTGAGGATTTCACCCCACAAAGAGGTCTTCGACAAGGCGATCCTTTGGCACCTTACATCTTCGCCTTATGTATGCAAGTGTTAAGCCAGTTTATTGATGCTTCCGTTCAAGTAGGAGAGTGGAAACCTCTAAAATTTCCACGTGTAAATATTTGCCTCTCGCATTTATTTTTTGTTGATGACCTCCTACTGTTCACCGAGGCCTCGGTTGAACAAGCCATCATCTTAGAAAAAGTCTTGCAGCACTTCTGTAAAATCTCCGGGTAGAAGATTAGCATCGCCAAATCAAAATTCTTTGTCTCCCCGAATGTCAGCCGTACCTTGACACAAAATATTGCAGAAAAGTTGGGCATGAAACATACCACTAATCTAGAAAAATATTTGGGCGTTCCATTACATCATGGTAGAGTGGGAAAGGCCTCCTATGGCTATGTGGTTGGTAGAGTTAAAGTTAAGCTCGAAAATTGGAAAGCTCGTATTCTATCCAAGGCAGCTAGGCATATCCTAATACAATCCTCACTTTCCACCATTGCAAATTATGTTATGCAGACTGTGAAGCTCCCTCTCTCCGTCATAGACAATATTGAGCGTATTTGCAGAGATTTCTTTTGGGGACATGATCAAGATTCCCGCAAAATGCATACTATCTCGTGGGATGTAATCTGTCGATCGAAACTTAGTGGCGGTCTTGGGATCCGGAAGCTTCGGTTAGTAAACCTCGCCCTGTTGGCCAAACTTGGATGGCAAATACTCCAAAATCACGACAGGTTGTGGGTGAAAATTCTTAAAGCAAAATATGGCAGCCCCTTGAAAGCCAAAAGCATCTTGCTCACACACTGGCGTAGTATATGCGCAAATGCACACGATTCTTACATATGGACTCCATATCAATGACCGGGGGGAACTTGATTGGAGTGCTGAGTCATCAGGTAAATTCATGGTTTCGAGCGCTTATACCATCCAGGCAAATGAAGAACCAAACAATGATGAGCGCACAAGATGGAAAGCGATTTGGAACATTAAAGGTCCCCAACGTGGTAGCATGTTTCTTTGGTTTGTCCGACATGGTTGTTTGCCCACTCATAGTTTCCTACACAGACGGCATATCTCCCAAAATGACCACTGCCCTATTTGCTTATCCAACGGTGAAGCGATTCTTCATACCATACTACGTGGGCGTGATTGGGCTGGAACATTTGGAAGCTTATCATCGATGGAAATAAATGGAGTCTTTTCGGATCATGTGATTCAATCACCACTTGGCTAGACTTATGCTTGTCGTCAAACCTCTCCCGGGAATCGGCGTAAACTTATGGCGTTTGATCTTTAGCTTAAACCAAGACGTGACATTTGGTCTTGGCGCAACAAAGTGTCTTTGATCCCGGTGAAGACCCCCTCCGTGTTTTGTTCTCGTAGACAAAGTTGTTAAGCGAGAGAACTACATTTAGCTTGGTATAATAAAAAGTAGTAGTCAAATACATATATGTAGATGGTAGGCGTGTAGTCTCTCTTTGTAAAGTTGAATATTTCTTGTTTTTGATATATATAAAATTGATCCCTTTTAAAAAAAAAAAAAAAAAAAGATTTATATTTTGTATCAAAGTTAACATAATTTCATAAAAACACACCTTGAATGATAAGAACTCGCCATTTATTTACAATTAAATGACCATTCCGTATCAATAAGTATTATACAAAATAAGTGGATAAAAGCACACTTTTACTTTTAACAAATAAATCATTTTGATAATAAATTGATATAAAAAGACACACTTTTTGATTATACCGGGAAAGAAAAGAAAAAAATAACTCACATATATTTTGTCTACAATCAAATTTCTCCGGCGTGATTTTTGAGCATGAATTATGACCACGTAAAACAAACGGAAACGTGGTCTTAGTGAAGATGACACTTGCTATGGCAATATCATTCTATGGCAGATTTGCCGCGATGCCATACCAACGGCCCACCTTCATGCTGCGAGAGGCCTTAGTGAAGATGACACTTGATGTATTTGTGGTACTCACTCCGAAACATCACTCCATGTTCTACGAGACTGACATTGGACCTATAATATGTGGAAGCACCTCATTCACCAGCACCATTGGACGTCTTTCATCTCCACCCACGACACACCATCCTGGCTTGAATCCTGTTTCACGATAAACATGTACAAACATGACAATATGGCCTTCTGGAGGTTCCTTTTCCGTGAAACTGTGTTAGGCATCTGGTATTGGCGTAATAAAGAATATCATTGTCCAAACACCTCGCGACCCCCATTGATGATCTTCATCTCTGAAGCTGTTCGTCGTGCTCGAGAACTTAGACTAGCTTGGCCTTGAGACCCTAGTTTACATTATGTAAATTGCTTTAGCTTTGTTTTGTACAGTTTGTACCTTTTGTACTGTTGAGGATAATGGACTAAAGCCCACTGAAGACAAGGCCCAATGAAGACCAAGCCCTAATGAATGTTAACCTAATCTAGTACTGTGTGCAGGATCTATGTATATCAAAAAATATACTGTGATGTACTGAATTAATTCTGAGCATAATTAATGAATATCTCTTTTGCCGTTTTCTAAGTTGGTATCAGAGAGAGAAAACGGTGGAAAATGTCCACCGCACCACTTATCGATCAAACACCGCCGGTGTCTGAAGATACCGCTGCTCCGCCGCCTTTAACAACCGGTGGAAGCGTTGCTCAATAGGTCACCCACACCCAAGTCTCATCTGGATCAGTCATCAGCACTCAAATTCCATCTAGCTCAATGTTTTCCTTTTCAATTCCATCACCATCCTTCTCCTTGCCAGCGAGTTTCCCATTCATCTCTTCGTATATGACATCACCAGCTATACTCAGAGCTCCGACCTCACCCTTTTCTGTGTCACCTCTGGCAGCTCCTTTTGGTGGAAATCTGACCCAGACTTGCCATGTCAAACTTGACCGGAATAACTTCTTACTGTGGAAATATACTGTCCTACCTGTCATCCGAGGTCATAAACTGGAGAATCACCTTTTTGGAAATGAAATTCCACCGCGTCTACTTCCGGGTCTTGGAGGTTAAAGATCTCAGCCAAACCCGGCATTTACTGAATGGGAAACCATGGATCAACTCCTCATTGGGTAGCTCACTGGATCAATGACGGAGCAGGCTTTAATGGAAGTTTTTAGCTGTAACACGGCTGCAGAGGTATGGCAAACATTGGAAACCCTGTTTAATAGCCACGCACAATCTCGGATCCTTGAGTATAAAGATGCTTTGACAAAAACTGAAAAAGGAGGAAAGTCCATGTCCGATTATTTAGCTTTAATGAAAAGCTATTCAGATATCTTGGTTGCTGCTGGTTGTCCCTTACCCAACTGTGAATTGATCTTGGCAACTCTTGGTGGACTGTCCAGGGATTATGAGTCTGTGATTGAAAACATCACATCCCGGGTTGCTTCTCTGTCGTGGCCAAAGGTGAAAGCACAACTACTTACCCATGAAAGAATGTTGATAAGGTTCAACTCCTCCTCTTCCACCATTGATCTTGGTGGTCCTATGGCAAATGCTGCTTATACCCAAACCAGTGCTGGTAGAGGTGAAACTAGATTCCCAGCCAATAATACTTCACAGGGTAGAGGCAGAAACACCTCATCTAGAGGTGGAAGAGGAAGAGGACGGAGCAGGAGAGGCAGGTTAGGCAGCAATAGCAGCACAAACTCAACCTCAGGAAACTCTGGACCACGGCCTGTATGTCAAATTTGCATGAAGCCTGGACACACTGCTATTGAGTGCTGGCATCATTTTGAATCTGACTATGGAGAGTCTTCCTCAAATCAGTCTAATGCTAAACAGGTATCTGCTTATCTTGCTTCTGCTGATACTGTGGTTGATCCTAGTTGGTACTTGGATAGCGGTGCTACCAATCATGTCACATCTGATTTGAACAATCTCAGCCTCAGAACTCCTTATGATGGTTCAGACTCCTTGGTGATTGGTAATGGTAAGACCCTTTCTATAGCTCATGTTGGTTCCACATCCATTGTTCTTCATAATCACTATACTCTTTATCTTAGCCATATTCTTCACGTTCCTGACATAGCCAAGAACCTTTTAAGCATATCTAAACTTATAGCTGATAATAACATCTTTGTTGAGTTTACTGATGGTTTGTGTTATGTTAAGGACAAAACCACCAAGACTACCCTGCTGGAAGGACATCTTAGGAATGGTCTTTACCAAGTCAAGAGTACCAAGTTATCTCAGAGTCAGTTTCAGCCTACCAAGAGCTTCCTTCAATCCAATAATCATATCAAGCCAGAGTCAAGCACTAGCACCAGCTTTCTTGTGTCCTCTGCTGTCTCCTCCAAGGATAGTGTAGATCTTTGGCATTGAAGACTAGGACATCCCAATGTAAAACTTTTACAGTGTGTTTTGAACTCTTGTAATTTTTCTGTGAATGGAAAACTTTCCATTTGTGAAGCATGTCAGTTTGGTAAACTTCACTCTGTTCCCTTTCCCAGTTCCACACATTATACCACACACCCTCTTGAACTTGTCCACATTGACCTCTGGGGTCCTTCACCTGTTACTTCTGTGAATGGCTATCTTTATTACATTATTTTTGTTGATGATTTTAGTCGGTACACCTGGATATATCCCTTAAAACACAAGTCTGAGGCACTGAATACCTTTTTTCATTTTAAAACTCTGTCTGAGAACCAGTTAAACCTTACTATAAAACAGCTCCAATCAGAATGGGGTGGTGAATACAGGATTTTTGAACCCAAACTCAAAGAGTTTGGCATCTCTTTTTGGCATCCTTGCCCCCACACACATGCCCAAAATGGGAGAGTAAAATGGAAACATAGGCACATCACAGAAACTGGATTAACTCTTCTTGCACATGCAGGATTACCCTTAAAATTTTGGTGGCACAGTTTTCAGTACTCTGTTCACCTCATCAACAATCTCCCCACCAATGTCCTTCATATGAAAACCCCATCCTACTGCCTACATCATAAACATCCTGATTATTCCATGATCAAGACCTTTGGCTGCTCGTGCTATCCTCTTCTCAGACCCTACCACACCACCAAATTTTAGTTTCACACCCAAAAGTGTACTTACCTTGGTCTTAGCTACTGCCATAAATGCTATATCTGTCTGGATTCCAATGGACGCATCTATATCTCTAGAACAGTCACTTTTGATGAGACCAGCTTTCCTTATAAGTCCAACTGCACTCCCTCCAATTCTAGTCCTCCCACACCCCTCACTACCACTCTTGTGCTTCATGTTTCCTCATCCACTCCCTTAGTACAACAACCTACACCAACTTCTACTCCTCCTCCTGACACAGGGTGTGCAAGTGACACTCCCTCCCCCACACCTGCTGCTGCTGAGCCCTCTTCTCCAATCCTGTCTGATTCCTCTCACGCTTCCCCTTCATCTTCTCCTATGTCTCCTTCCCCCTCCCCACCACAGTGCATTGCTTCTCCTTCCTTATCCCCTTCACCACAGCCTGTTTCACCTGTCCAGCCTGTTCCTCCTCCACCCACATCTCATCCAATGCAAACCCGCTCTAAAAGTGGTATTTTCAATCCTAAGAGATTCGTAGGTCTAGCAAGCCAGGTGTCTTACCATCACCAATCTGAACCTACCAAGGTCTCTGAAGCTCTTATGGATCCTGTCTGGCACAATACTATAAAGGAGGAATATCAAGCGCTTATGGACAACAATACCTGGGAGCTAGCTCCCTCTCATCCCTCTCAGAACCTTGTCGGGAACCAGTGGATCTACAAATTACTCAAACCTGATGGGACCATCCTCAAGCACAAGGCAAGACTTGTTGCAAAAGGCTTTCTTCAATAGCCAGGGGTAGATTATGGTGAGACTTTTAGTCCTGTAGCAAAATCCTCCACCATTAGAGTCATATTGACTGTGGCAGTCACTTTTCACTGGCCCATTCAACAAGTAGACATTAACAATGCCTTCTTGAATGGGAAACTACAAGAATCTGTGTATATGCCCCAGCCTAAGGGCTTTGTTGACCCTTCTAAACCTACTCATGTTTGTCACCTAAAAAGAGCTCTCTATGGCCTGAAGCAAGCACCAAGGGCTTGGTTTGATGAGTTGAAGTCTCAGATTCTTCTTTGGGGTTTTGTCCAGCCTGTTTCAGACATTTCCTTGTTCATTTTTCATCATCAATCTGTTATTCTGTATGTCCTTATCTATGTTGATGATTTTATTATCACTGGGAATTCTGCCACTGCCATCAGCAAGTTCATTGGTCTACTGAACAAGAGGTTTCCTCTCAAATACCTTGGTCCTCTTTCTAGCTTTCTTGGAATGGAGGTTTATAGGGATACTAAAGAGCTGGTGCTGTCCCAAAAATAGTATGTCCTTCAGCTGCTACACAGAATCAACATGATGCACATTAAACCCTGTCCCACTCCAATGGTCACAGGCACTATGTTGAGGCCTGATGATGGGCCATTATTTGATAATCCTACTTTATATAGAAGTGTGTTAGTAATATCATCCGCAACGGAAGCGATTTAAGGATCTAGATCTATAAAATACACGTAATAAAATAACTAGATCTACATCTACAAGGGGGTTGTAGAACATACCTATTGGATCTCAAAATCCAAGTTGAAGAACCGCAATAGAAAGAACGAACAAGGAGTGAAGAGCACCACGATCTTTCCGACGTGTGATCCAAGCAACTCCCGGTGGAAGGAAATTCTCGACTCGAATCCTTCCGATATGCTACTGGAAAAATCTCCAAGATTTTCCCTTATTCCTTAATGAAAATTTTCACCTTCTCCTCTCTAAGAGGTGTAGGTCGAAATATTGTTGTGTATCTAAGGCTTGGGAGAACTCTCTTTATATAGGAGAGTAAAACTTAGCCTCCAAGGATTTTATTTTGCAATTAAAATAAATCCATTAAATAAAAATAATCCCATAATATTCTAGAACAAATCTAGAATAATATTTATCTTTATTTCTTTCCATAAATATTTATCCAATAAATATTTTATGCACATGTCTTATTAATACACAAGAAAGCAATTTCTTGTTCCATAAAAAAGACTTGGGGCGAAAATTATAATGTTGACCTAGTCAATATTAATTTTGTCATAACACAATAATTGGGCCAAGATTATGGAAAATGTCTTTTCCACATAGTTAATTATTTAGCCTAACTAATTTAATTGTCCACTAAACAATTAATTCACATATCGTTTTAATAAAGTCCAACAAGAACTAAATTAATATTATCAGGATTCGACGTCCGAGAATAGCTATGCTATATTAGGAGGCACGTCGGGGACCATGGACTAATAATCGGTGGCTCCGATAAATCAAATAAATAATTATCCTCTGAACATAATAATTATATTCGATAAATCAATCACGAGAATATGCCACCATAATCCGTGATTCGCACTCCTCGATTATGAGATTATATTTATCTCCTCACGAGAATAATAATAAGCGTCCATTGATATAATCATTACATATGGATTAATCCTCCATGACTATTCATTCTAAATCGGGAAGTTACCGTTAACCCTTTTGAACCTCTTATCCTTATTTACCATTAACCCCTAGTGATCAATTAATTCATACAACTCTTTGGTAGCTAATCGGTGTAATATGAACTCCATGGATCGATCGGTTTCTAGGATTAATAAATAAAGGAAGCTGTCTATCTACTTCGAGAAATGGAAGGAATGGATTCCGTATCTGTGATAACACGGACTACTCACTCAATCGATTACAATGCCAAGATGGGGTAATTCGGACCACGGACTCGGTGTAATCCTTAACCGTCAAGTCAAACTTCATCGATTCAAGCGGTTATTTGTGATCACCTCGGGATTAAGATATATCCATAAATATGATCATCCATTGATTCGATAAGAATTCTCAATTACAGAATTATATCGTGAACTCTAATCAAATCGGTCCAGCCCTATATGATATATCTATCATATATAAATGCCCCACTAGGTTCTCTTAACCGAAAGTCCGGATAAGACAATCACATCTATTGTGTTATGGGCGCATTAATAGCACGTTAAAGGAGAGACCCGATACTCTCGATTAACTTCACTATGGGCTAATTGTATTTTAAGTACATCTTCACTAACTCAATCCTCCCGTGTATATACCATACACTGAGTTAAGTGATTACATAAACGATATACTTTAGGGTTTTCTGTAGTGTAAATACTATTGTCACATCGGTGAATATGAGAATAATAAATATGAATAATAATGTCAATTCATTTATTAAATAAAACAATTACAAAAATTGTCTTCCGGGCATAACACCTACAATCTCCCAATTGCACGAAAGCATGTGATTACTTGTTTTAGAGCACACCCTGTTATTTAAACTACAACAAACCACATCTCCCACTTGCTCTAAAGCAATAGAGACCCATCCCGTATTCTAGTACCCATTAAGCATATCATAACCATTTCGAGATGACAAAGTACACTCCGAGTGTGCCGTCGTAGGATAGGTCAGTGACTCGGGGAGTACTTACATCTAAATGTCATGGGTCTTAATGATTATTCAGGTTGTCGGCTCGAGACGATGCGTAGAATCGAAAGCGTTACGGTCCATCTAATCATGTGGTACCTTGAGTAAACACTGAGCCGAGATCGACTTAACGATCATCCTCAATCGACTTAAAGTCAAAATCGATTATGTATCACACATATCCTAGTTCACACATGAATATGTCCACATATTATTCCTCGTTCTCTTCAAGATACTAAAGAACATACTAAACTTGCTTTGTTAACCTTGAATCTAAGATTCGATCAAAGTTGACGTTCAATAACTGACCATCTCTTACTAGAAAGAGAATCTATCCCATTTCTCTTGATCCGAAGATTTAGAGAGTCATTCACGAGGCATAGGATAGAACTTCCTCGTTGAATGTTGCATACACAGATGCATCATCTTAACCAATAAGATGGATTGGAAACCGTTGGTGATTCTAATGAATTCAACCGAGTCAAACTCTTAAGAATGTTGTCCAAATCTACATTGCTGAAGAATTGTGGTATTGTCGATTCGACTTGAGATAACACACCCATGTTGATTCCAACCTAGTGCAGTGTTATCCTTCACAAACACTAATGTATATATTCACTAATGTACTAAAATTGATATCCAGTCTACAAAAGACTTATCAATATTCTGGTCAAATCCACATATTGTAGAAATATATGACTTCCAATGACCGAGAGGTTTGCTTTTTATCCACAAAGGACATAAGCCTTGATAGTCATCCTGTCATGAGTTCATTAGGCAATACCTTCTGCTTTGAATGAATCAGGACTCCGTTTGTTTGGCAAGAAAGTCTCGAGGGAATCACCCCTATTTTACGCTTTTGAGCGAAATCATGCAATACTAAGTGGTAAGAGAGTTCAAGGTCCGATTAACTCTCTACTTTTTAGGAATTACCCTAGACCACTCAATCTTTGCTCTGAAAGATAAACTTTCCCATTCATTCTACTATTTTCCGTGTAGATCCAATTACTCCCCTTTGGGCTGAGGCGCTCAGGTGGTTCTACAAGAGCATGAACATAATTGGAGTACCGAACTCCATTCACAGGGTTATGGCTATTAAACCAACCTCTATTATCGAATCTATCTTTGCTCACAAAAGAGCCATAGGTCATCAATTGATCCATGAGACTACAAAGTCGCAGAAACCGTAATGGGTAATGGATAAACCATACTCCCGATACTTCTTTGGGTGGATCGAAATTACGATTTAGTTTAGTAGTATTTTGTGTTATCACCAACAACCGATGTTGGATGTGGTGCGATTTTAATCGATTAGTAACTACCTTGAGTAAAGCGTGCTTCAAGGTTCAAGGTTTTCTTGTTCATGGACACTATCGGAAAGGATGAAAGCATTATATAGCTGTCCCTTCACGATTTCAAGAATCCTAACCTTTATACTCAATAGGTTAAAAGATATATCACGAATGGTCATTGACCCGAGCGTATGCGAAATTCCCGGACCTACCTTCAAGCACCGTGTGCTAAATGCTTATATTTATGGAAGTGGGGTGAACCGAATCCACACCTTATCCGTAAATTCCAAAGCATATTCTAGGTAGACTTCTCGGTCTTACATGTCAATGTAAACCGTTATTTAAACTTCAATATCTTTATTGAGTTAAGCGGTGTATTGTAGTACATCTAAAACTATATAAGGCAATTTAACGGTTTCTCACTTAGTGAGAACATGTCACAATGAGGCGGTGAGCATCGAGTCTCAAGGACTATGAATGGCCTATTCGAGTATAGAATACTCCATCTCCGACAAAATCGAGAGACACCTTAAAATATTTTAGATAAACTTTCGGAGTGTTTGAATAGTTATCGGACAAGAAGTCACTACTGGAAGCTCCTACTAGCTTGTATCTTTCATCGGACCCGAAGTGTCGTCATGAACAAGCTATGTTACTTCTTTATAACCATTATCCTTTCCCGATTGAAAGGAAACTTAGTCATTGAACCTTTGAGACAATATAACCAGACTGGGAGAAAGGAATCACCTTGAGCCAGTCTTCAGGTCTTGTCTTTTAGGGACTATGCACTAACTATGGAATATGAAGAAGCGTTTATCTAAATATAGAAACCAATTGCTTTTAAAGTTCTTAAGATGTGTTTTATATACATATTTCAGCAGTTCTAAGTGGTTTTGACTTTATCAAACAAAAGTCCGAGTCTTGGATTCGTACTACAAATGGTATATTCACTTTCTATACGACAAACAAATTATCGAATATAAGGTAAATCCATTCGTTCCAACGAATCTTATACAGAAAATAATTTTTATGCGATATCCAAGGATTGAATCCGAGATTCATTTCCTTATATCACACCCACTATTCTAGCTAAAATTAACTGCCCGTTGTTTACTCCTTTAATCGTTAAATGCACTGCTACCTTGTTCTGGCAAAGAACTTAGCTCGAAAAAATCGCCAAGGATTCATAGGTTGGTGATCCAAAATCACTGTCCTTATCCTATGATTTTCAGTTTAATTAATTTTCGGTTCAGCCTTAAAATTTTCTCAGTTTAGATGACTAACACTTTTAGGCATATTCTCCCATTCTTGACTTTCCGTGAATGGAAACAGTCTTGAACTAGCGGTTCGTTTGAGTAGACACTACTCTTGAACCGTGGGATGTCTATTTCGAGTGTTACTAAATGCGGACTTCTCGGATTGTCTAATATACCGGAAAAACAACAAATCATAACATTAAAGCTCCTACTAGTTTATCGGTTCCAAATACCGTCTAACGAGCAATGCTTTATTTTTTTTTTTTTTATGATTTTCCGATTTTTTTTTCTATTAGAAAATCTATCGTACATAGTTCCAATGTTTCCAGAAAAACAAATCATAGAACTCCCACTAGTTCATTAATTCCAAATATCGTCCAACTAGCGACATTTCATGACTTTCCGGTTTTTCAATTAGAACGGTTACGTGTGTAGTCAGTTATACTTTTCTAATGTTCTAGAAAAACAACAAATCATAAAGCTCCCACTAGTTCATCGATTCCAAATATCGTCCAACTAGTAACACTTCATGATTTTCCGATTTTTCAATTAGAAAATTACTCGTGTAATCACTATACACTCAAAATTCACTAGAAGAATTTCAAAGTCCAAAATCACCTTTGATCAAACTAAGTTTGTCTTCTGTTTGACACGAATGACACTAGTGACATACCTATATGTCACTCTGGTTTTTGAAAGGCTTAAGAGAAAATATCTCTTTCGAAAAGTAATTGCATTATCGATTAACTAGTTCAACGTCCTAGTTACTTTCCACTTTTTAAAGAAGTCAATACTAGTCAATTATTAATTTTTAAGCAATTTAGTAAGGGATAATGCTGTAAATAAAATGACATAAATTAATTCAAGTTTAACACTACTATATAAATTTATTTTAGGAATTGTAAACTAAAAATAAGTCTACTCTACCATTCCAAGGTTTTAAACTCGCATCTCAGTGCCGCCTTAGGGTAGGTCAAAGAGATGACGGTTAAATCGAGACAATCTCATCAATGAATAACTTGTGAGAATCGAACATCCCATGAGAATCGAACATCCCTTTATTCATTGACTACATTCCTTTTTTAGCCTAGATATTATCAAAAATATCCTTTATGAGTGTGACACTACTAGAATTTTCTGTTTTTCCGACGGGAATTTCCGACGAAATATGGTCGTAGGAAAATTCCGACCAATTTCCGACGGTTTTGCGACGACTAAAATAATTAAGAAAGGGAAAAAATAGTTCCGACCAATTTCCGACGGATTTCAATTGTCACAAAGTCTCCGTCGGTATTTGGTCGGAAACCTAGCGCGAAAGTCTCCCGCCTACTGTTTAAGGCGCGAAATTCTCCCGCTAGGTGTTTCCTACAATTTCCGACGAACATGTGTTTCCTACCAATTTCCGACGAACATAAGGTTTTCCTACCAATTTCCGACGAAAATAAGTCTTTCCTACCAATTTCCGACTAAAAATAAGATTTTCCTACCAATTTCCGACGAAAATAAGTCTTTCCTACCAATTTCCGACGAACATAAGTCTTTCCTACCAATTTCCGACGAACATAAGTCTTTTCAGAAAATAAAATGTTATATACATAAATTTTTATAAAATTTTGTTCCTTTAAAGGAATTTAATTTTTTTTAATATAAAACTTTGAGTTAATATATAATATTCAGTTTATTATAAAATTCTAATATACATATTCTAATAAACATTGCGTTAAAATATAAAATTCATTATTTTTTATAAAAATTCCTTTATCGACGATAATACATGTGATTTTGATAATACTTTACTATAGATTGTCGAGTGAGATCCGACATCGTTATCGAGTGAGATCCGACATCGTTATCGATCATTGAGATAGTACTATCTACTATGGCTCGATCGATCGTTATCGAGCGAATGAGTTAACAGTCGTGGTTCGTTATCGAGCGATCGATTTGAATCTAAGGATTCGTTATCGAGCGAATGAGTTACATCGTTATCGATCATTGTGATAGTACTATCAACTATGTCTCGAATGATCGTTATCGGCGAAGGAGTTAAGAGTTGGGGATCGTTAGTAAGAGATCGATTTGAATCTCGGGGTTCGTTATCGAGCGAATGAGTTACATCGTTATCGAGCGAAGGAGTTAAGCGTCGGGGATCATTATTAAGAGATCGATTTGAATCTCGGGGTTCGTTATCGAATGAATGAGTTAAATCGTTATCGATAATTGTGATATTACTATCTACTATGGCTCGATCGATCGTTATCGGCGAATGAGTTAACGATCGTGGTTCGTTATCGAGCGATCGATTTGAATCTCGGATTCGTTATCGGCGATTGAGTTACATCGTTATCGATCGTTGTGAAAGTACAATCAACTATGTCTCGATGGATCGTTATAGAGCGAAGGAGTTAAGAGTCGGGATCGTTATTAAGAGATCGATTTGAATCTCGGGGTTCATTATCGAAGCGAATGAGTTAGATCATTATCGATCATTGTCTCGATCGATCGTTATCGAAGCGAAGGAGTTAAGAGTCGGGGATCGTTATTAAGAGATCGATTTGAATCTCGGGGTTCGTTATCGGCGAATGAGTTAAATCGTTATCGATCATTGTGATAGTACTATCTACTATTGCTCGATCGATCGTTATCGGCGAATGAGTTAACGATCGTGGTTCGTTATCGAGCGATCGATTTGAATCTCGGATTCGTTATCGAAGCGATTGAGTCGTTATCGATCGTTGTGAAAGTACTATCAACTATGTCTCGATGGATCGTTATAGAGCGAAGGAGTTAAGAGTCGGGGATCGTTATTAAGAGATCGATTTGAATCTCGGGGTTCATTATCGGCGAATGAGTTAGATCATTATCGATCATTGTCTCGATCGATCGTTATCGAGCGAAGGAGTTAAGAGTGGGGATCGTTATTAAGAGATCGATTTGAATCTCGGGGTTCGTTATCGGCGAATGAGTTAAATCGTTATCGATCATTGTGATAGTACTATCTACTATTGCTCGATCGATCGTTATCGGCGAATGAGTTAACAAATCGTGGTTCGTTATCGAGCGATCGATTTGAATCTCGGATTCGTTATCGAGCGATTGAGTCGTTATCGACCGTTGTGAAAGTACTATCAACTATGTTCGATGGATCGTTATAGAGCGAATGAGTTAAGAGTCGGGGATCGTTATTAAGAGATCGTTATTAAGAGATCGTTATTAAGAGATCGTTATTAAGAGATCGTTATAAAGCGAAGGAGTTAACTATGTACTATCCCTTTTTGATTTAAAGGGACGACAAAGTCGCCCCTGTTGAATGTCTGTCGTCCCCTAATCAATGACCTAGATTAAAACAGGACCATCTTCTTTCTTCATTTTTGCGCGCATATAACAGACCTCCTCCTCCTCTCTTCTCTCCGCCTCCTCTCCTCCTCCCGTCAACTACCCACCCCTCTCCTCCTCCCGTCACCACCACTACTACCACTCTCTCCTCCGGTCACCACTTCTTCAACCACCCGCCTACTCCTTCCTCCGGCAAGCAGCAAACACAACAAGAACACAGGGGCGCGCTTAGCTTCCTCCTTCCTCCGTCACATCTCCGGTAATTAGTTGCTTTTAGTTTAATTTTTATCAAATTAGTTGCTTTTAGTGGTAATTTTTGTCAAAATGTTAGGTTGTAGTTTACACTTGGATGCTATGAATATTTTCAATAAAGCTAAATTGAAGTATTCCTTTCGAGAGAATCCATTGCGATCGTGATTTATCTTGTTATTTGGATTAAAGTTGAATCGTCTATCTTTGTTTTCTTTTAGGATGAATCGTATTTTTCAATCTTGTTATACAATCGTCTATATCTTGTTTTTCTTGTTACTAGTCGTATTTTTCAATCTTGTGCTTTTAGGATGAAAAACCTTACAAAAGAACGTTGAGACGGTAATTTCGAACAAGATATTGTAGTTGCTCGGGTTAGCAAACATGGATATTGATTCAGTCGTGTAGTTAGAGGTGCTCTGAGAAAATCTCAATAGTTGGGGATCTATTGCAAAACCCCGTAGTTACGAGATCTACAGAAAATCTCGATAGTTAGGGGATCTATTACAAACCCCGTAGTTACGAGATCTACAGAAAATCTCGATTTCCTTGCGCATGTAGAATCTATACAATACTTTTCATTATAGTTGACAACTTGCTTTTGTAGATTTAACTTTATTTGAAAGTAATATTGTAGCATTGACCTAGACTTTAGGTATCTACCTGTAATTTAGGTATCTATTTAGGTGTCTGTGTGCCCTAAGTAAGATCACAATATCAAGGTTTGTCCCTCTTATACAAACCTTTATCTGTTGTCTGTTTTTTTTGGGCAATTCTGGTTGTTGCTATACCTCATCTACACCTGTGTGGTTGCGTACATATTAGGATGAAATGGTTGCATTTTTTTTATTTTGTTTGTCTTTTAATGACATTGGTTGTGCTTAAGCCTTTCATGCTCTACATTTCATTATTACGATTTAAGTAATGCATATAGATTGAAAACTACATCCAGCCTCATGATATATGGAATACACAATATCTCAGAGCAATTTGAATCAATCACAACGAATTTATCTCATCCAAATCAATTTAAAAATCCTATCTTTTAGTTTCCTTATTCAAACTGATAGCCTGTTTTAATTTCGAATTTCAGTTATCTAAACGTGGTCAAATTAAGATGATCAAAGAATGGAATATGCTTATAATATTATGACTTATAAACCCTCAAATTTTCAGCTCGTTTGGACTTCAACCCGACATTCAAAAGGCCCATGAAGCCCAATTAACTCCCAGCCGGACAGAATTGATCATCCAGTTTTGTAGCTCGTTTTTACCTATGATAACCTCATCAAATTGAGATGACTCCTTAACAACATTTGTTCATCATGATGTAAACTAGAGTGTGTCCAAAAATCAGCTCCTTTGGAGCTCATCTCGATGCTCAAAACGCTTAAGAACAGACATCAGACACTTCTGTGTACACATATAACAGCAGCCTATTGAGCTCAACTTCTTGCCATGATAACTAGCTCAAATTAAGATGATGTCAAAACTAAATTTGTACCTTATGATGTGAACTAGAAACCCTTAAATTTTCAGCTCATTCTAAGTAGTGTAGGGTACTTAAACATTCAGTGCAAGTCTGACACAGTTTAAGTTTAAAACACGCTTTTGTGACATTTAGAATTTTCCCCAATCTTTGGCTCGATTTTTCATGGTGATGCAGCATATAAAAATGAGAGGTAAATGGTGCATCTTGTATCCTGCAAGCTCAGCTTTGATTCTTCTTGTTGTTTTTGTTTACTGTTTATGTCTGTTCATTTTCAATTGCCAAAGATCTATCAGGTGGTGCCTGTAGTCAATGGGAATGTTATCAGGTGGTGTCTAATAATTTTTCGCAATAACGTGACTGAAAGAGAGCTTCCACCTCCATGTATAACGTGATAAAAGGCCTGCCAATATCATCGGCCAAGTGATTATGAAAAAGTTTGATGGAGCATGGCCAAAATTCTCTCATGTTCCATCTAATGTACGCCAGATATGGTGGGATGACTTCAAGGTACATATGTGAGAATAAGTTTTTGTAATTTTTGAATTGTATTTAGAAATGCTTATCAATACTTAATTGATGCTGCATTTTTGTTCGTGCAGTCACATTGGTCCATTTCTAAGGACGACGAGGGCCTTGTCAGATCATTATTTGAAAAACGGTGTGGTGAGAGGTTAAAAGATATGCTGTTCACGGTTCGTACATGCTATGCTACAATGGAAAAGATTCCTGCGTGGATACCTGTAATGTGTTTGAAAAGTTGCTTGAGTATTGGGAATCAAGATTTTATGAAAGTTTCCTTTGCAAATAAATCAAACAGAGTCGATTTTGTAAGAGGGTCTTCCAGGTGGGCAAATGCGCGCGGATCAAGATCAAGCCATGATGTAAAAGCGTGCATGGTATTACGGTGGGTTACAAACTTGTCATTTATGATTACTACTTTTACTAATAGAAACGTAAACGAAAAAATCGATCAATAAATTAGAAAGAACTTCGTACTAATGATGAGTTAATTGTTTTTCGTGAGAAGGTGCTAGGGCGTCCTGTTGTTATTATGGAGGTGTTTATGTTCACACACACAAACAAGAAAGATAAGGTGCCTATTGATGATAGTGCTGCAGTTATTGAGGTAACAAAATTGTTTTACTTTTTTCAGGTTGCTTTAATGTCTTCAATGATTTGCTTCCCTTCATTTTTTTTGACACATTTGTCTAAGGTTTTAAATAATAATGGAGTTTGGTTGCCATAGTATGCCACTTTTTCTTCAATTTAGTTGGGTTTCTTTTAGTCATCATTCTTGTAAAATGATTTTGCATGATTTTGTAAATCATACCGATGTGAGGACAATCGTTTGGTAAGCGTATATTTTAGTGTGTTTCGTTGTCATATAATGATTTTGTAAATCATACCGATGTGAGGACAATCTTTTAGTATATTCCGTTGTCTTATACCCACGCAATTGACATTTTGACTTTTCTTAGACTATCATTCTTTCTCAATAGTTGTCTAAACTTTAATGAGTGAATTGGAACTTATTGACGAGACAATGTATTGTAAGATGTCATTTGTTTATGTTATGTCATTCTCACTACTTTGCATGTCTTTTATGGTATAGTATATTGTGAAACACCTTTTCTAAATCCTCACGGGAGCTTTTGAGAGAGAGAATGCGAACGTATTTGAATATTTTGGCAAGAAAGATCCAATTCCGGATGAGTTGTTACGTGAAGCCGATGAGGTGTTTCGGAATGTGCCGTGTGTAAAGAATGGACGTATTAAAGGCTTGGGTAATTTATCTTGAGAATACCACGAGTGGATCGGTTTCTCATCACGATGCCAAATGAGGTTTTGACGTGGCAGGTATCACGACTTTGAAGAAAAATTCTAGGTTGCATGAAGACCTTTCTGCTGTGACGTGAAAGTTTGGCCGAGAGAGAGAGAGAGCAACGGTTGCACAACTGCAATGCGGCGGAGATAGCAAGGATTGCGGCTAGTCCAAGGATTCCTCCATACCAGGTAGTGCTTGATAGTGAGGATTATGGATTGTTCATATTTTGCTATGTATTGTGTTGTCTCTTTATTTTGTTTTGGGAATCCTAAGTGGAACAATATACGCTTTTGTAACTTAATAATTAGCTATATGGAGCCTTTATTGACTTGGTTTGGTTGATGCATTAGTTAAATATTGTGTTAGTTTTTCATAAATTGTGATTTATTTGGACAGTGGAATGAGAATTTACGAATAAATCAAAATAAAAAAATATAATTTTTCCGACGGAGTAGTGACGTAAATTAAATCGGACATGTTATGAAAATTACCGACAAAAGTCGCCGGAATTTAGTCGGAATAATTAAGCAAATTTTCGCCGGAAATTGCCGGAATAAATGGTCGAAGTTCGTTGGAATCATTTCGTAAGAACTTCGTCGCTAATTTTGTCGGAACCATTCGTAGCAAATTTTGTCGCCGAGGTCGCCGGAAATTTTCGTCGGAAACAATCGTCGGAAATTTCGCCGGAAACAATCGTCGGAAATTTCGCCGGAAATTGCGCCGGAAATTTTCGTCGCTATTGTCGTCGGAAATTTCGTCGTAACGTAGCGTTTCCAACGGGCTTTTTCCAACACCCCATATTTCGTCGAAGGTGGTCGGAAACATGTGTTTCCGGATTTAAATGCCAATTTAAATTTCGCGTAGAAATGCCGAAAATTCTAGTAGTGTGACCTCTTATATCGGATCTCTTAGAGTACGCCCGAGTGTGCCGTCTTAGGATAGGTCGGTGACCCGACGAGTACCCGTAAATCCTATCCTTTCGGAGACCAAGCCATGAATGTTGATAGGGGTGAACACCATCCTTAGGGGGCGAAATCAAAGCGCCTCGGCGTCACCCTTCTCTCACTTACTTGTATCTATAGTAGAGGCCGTGGGGTTGGTTGTCGCCTCCCCGCTCCCACTCAATATTTTGGAAGTGGTTGTGGGTTAACTAACCATGTCTTTTGATGTTAACATAAAAGCTCATCAAATCAAGGATTACGAATGGTGTCGGTAACGTAGGCAAGCCTACCCGCCCTATTCGTTGGAACATATGTGTGATCCGGACGAAATCGGGTCAAGACGGCCCTATGAGATAAGAAGGAATCACCCCTCTCTGCTCTCCAGGTGTAGCTTAGTCTTGCCGGACCCCGTGCATACATCACACTAGGAGGGTTAAGTCGGTCGAGCCTAGCTCGATTGACCACCCAACCTATAAAGCGAACCGTTTTATCCAAGATTTATTATTCTTTTACCATCAATCAATCTCGTAGACACTACTGAATCGAAAACATGATCTCGTTTGTGCTTTAAGGCGGTTCACCGAGAACACACACCGAAAGGCTTAACGATTTCATAACCGGTCCTCGGATCTTTAATTAGTTACTAAATTTATTAATTACCACGTATTAATTAAATTTCAACTAATTACACGAGTTTGTATACATGCCTATTTTAATTACCAAAATTAAAATTCTACATGTATGCAAGGAGTGGATTTATGATATGATGCATGTCATGGCAATTCGATTTTATGTCTATTTTATGATCAAACACATAAAAATAAATTGCGGAAAATTTAAACACCGAGATGGATTGTTGGTACCCCGTATCTAATCTATCCTAGGAAAACGATAAATTACATAATCTATGTCTTGAGTCTTGATCTTGAATCTTGAACTCGAACCGCCGGATCATGAACCACGAACACCCGAGAGGAGAAAGACCTTTTTAATTAAATAAATCCAATTTATTATAATTAATCATATATATATATATTATATGCGGCTGCTAATAATTATTTTCCAAAAATAATTTTATTTTCTTTTTTTGCTATGCGGCTGTTTACCAAAAAAAATATTTTCCAAAATTTTTTTTGATACAATGAGGCGGCTGCATTAATTATTTTCCAAAATTTTTTTTTTCTTTATTTTTCTTTTTCTGTTCTGCCAAACGGCAGTAATTTAGATGAAAAAAAAATTAGGTTTACCAAAGATTTCATGCAGCCGCATGCATTAAACAACCCTGGCCGCAATTTTTTTTATTAAACAGGACTTATAGCGACGCTTTTCAGCGTCGCAGAAAGTCCTGTAGCAGTTTTTAATAAAATTTTATCCGTTTCTCCTCGTTCATACCTTGGGTTTCGCTTTGATCTTCAATTTTTCAGCAAGATCTTCATCTTTTCCAGCCCGGATATTCAAAATTACAATAAAAGATGCTACTTTTACATATAAATTTCGAAAATTGACATAATTAAATACAATTCCTATGCTCAATTGTTACTAAACAAAGGAGCTACAATAGATCTAACGAGTAAATAGTACCAACCCCAATCCATCTCTTCAACCAAGACATTCATAACATAAAAAATAATCATGCATGCGCCGGCCCATTTGAAAAAAATTGGGACAAAAATTCTACATATTTTACCACTCCTAGATCTAATATTTTATACGTATAAATATAGATCACCTTGGCTCCGATACCACTGTTAGTAATATCATCCGCAACGGAAGCGATTTAAGGATCTAGATCTATAAAATACACGTAATAAAATAACTAGATCTACATCTACAAGGGGGTTGTAGAACATACCTCTTGGATCTCAAAATCCAAGTTGAAGAACCGCAATAGAAAGAACGAACAAGGTGTGAAGAGCACCACGATCTTCCGTACGTGTGATCCAAGCAACTCCCGGTGGAAGGAAATTCTCGACTCGAATCCTTCCGATATGCTACCGGAAAAATCTCCAAGATTTTCCCTTATTCCCCTTGGCCGAAAATTTTCACCTTCTCCTCTCTAAGAGGTGTAGGTCGAAATATTGTTGTGTATCTATGGCTTGGGAGAACTCTCTTTATATAGGAGAGTAAAACTTAGCCTCCAAGGATTTTATTTTGCAATTAAAATAAATCCATTAAATAAAAATAATCCCATAATATTCTAGAACAAATCTAGAATAATATTTATCTTTATTTCATTCCATAAATATTTATCCAATAAATATTTTATGCACATGTCTTATTAATACACAAGAAAACAATTTCTTGTTCCATAAAAAAGACTTGGGGCGAAAATTATAATGTTGACCTAGTCAATATTAATTTTGCCATAACACAATAATTGGGCCAAGATTATAGAAAATGTCTTTTCCACATATTTAATTATTTAGCCTAACTAATTTAATAGTCCACTAAACAATTAATTCACATATCGTTTTAATAAAGTCCAACAAGAACTAAATTAATATTATCAGGATTCGACGTCCGAGAATAGCTATGCTATATTAGGAGACACGTCGGGGACCATGGACTAATAATCAGCGGCTCCGATAAATCAAATAAATAATTATCTTACGAACAGAATAATTATATTCGATAAATCAATCACGAGGAATATGCCACCACAATCCCGTGATCGCACTCCTCCGATTATGAGATTATATTTATCTCCTCACGAGAATAATAATAAGCGTCCATTGATATAATCATTACATATGGATTAATCCTCTATATATTTATTCATTCTAAATCGAAGTTACCGTTAACCCTTTTCGAACCTCTTATCCTTATTTACCATTAACCCCCTAGTGATCAATTAATTCATACAACTCATTGGTAGCTAATCGGTGTAATATGAACTCCATGGATCGATCGGTTTTAGGATTAATAAATAATGGAATCGTCTATCTACTTCGAGAAATGGAAGGAATGGATTTCGTATCCGTGATAACACGACTACTCACTCAATCCATTACAATGCCAAGATGGGGTAATTCGGACCACAGACTCGAGTGTAATCCTTAACCGTCAAGTCAAACTTCATACCGATTCAAGCGGTTATTTGTGATCACCTCAGATTAAGATATATCCATAAATATGATCATCCATTGATTCGATAAGAATTCTCAATTCTACAATTATATCGTGAACTCGATCAAATCGGTCCAAAATACTATATGATATATCTATCATATATAAATGCCCCACTAGGTTCTCTTAACGAAAGTCCGGATAAGACAATCACACCTATTGTGTTATGGGCGCATTAATAGCACGTTAAAGGAGAGACCCGATACTCGATTAACTTCACTATGGGCTAATTGTATTTTAAGTACATCTTCACTAACTCAATCCTCCCGTGTATTTACCTATACACCGAGTTAAGTGATTACATAAACGATATACTTTAGGGTTTTACGTAGTGTAAATACTATTGTCACATCGGTGAATATGAGAATAATAAATATGAATAATAATGTCAATTCATTTATTAAATAAAACAATTACAAAAATTGTCTTTCGGGCATAACACCTAACAAAGTGTTCTTGGGGCACTACAATATCTGACCTTCACAAGGCCAGATATTGCCTTTGCCATATATACACTATGTCAATTCATGCATGCCCCCACAGAGCTGCATTGAAAAGCTCTCAAAAGACTCCTCCAGTATATAAAAGGAACTATGCACTATGGCTTGCACTTCAAAGTATCCGTAAAATCGACTCCAGGGATTCTCACGATCTTTGATTGGGGTGTGATCATTATGATGAAAATCCATTTACGTGGTCTTTGTGTGTTTTCAGGGTCGTCTTTGGTTTCTTGTTCTTCAAAGAAACAGCATGTAGTAGCACGTTCAAGTACAGAATTAGAATATCGAGCTCTTGCACATCTTGCAATGAGTGATTTAGTTCTGATCACTTACATCTAAGATGCACATAACTATACCAAGTGCACCTGTTGCTTTCTGTGATAATATTGGAGCAGAATCCTTGGCAAAAAATCCTTTGTTTCACTCCCGTACGAAACACATTGAAATTGATGTTCACTTCATCCTTCATCATGTCCTAACGGGTAACGTTCAAGTTCATCATGTGGCCTCTGCTGATCAGATAGCTGACCCTCTCACAAAACCTGTAGCTACTGTCCCATTCTCTTTGTTTCGAGTCAAACTCAATGTGGATACCTCCCTTTTTCGTTTGAGGGGGGATGTTGAGGATAATGGACTAAAGCCCACTGAGGACAAGGCCCAATGAAGACCAAGCCCTAATGAATGTTAACCTATTCTAGTACTGTGCACAGGATCTATGTATATCAAAAAATATAGTGTGATGTACTGAATTAATTCTGAGCATAATTAATGAATATCTCTTTTGCCGTTTTCTAAGTTATATAGTTGCTTATTAAAATATCCGGTTTCGACCAAAACAAACGGAAACGAGATATATGTACCTTTTCGGTATATTCGGTAGTCCTACCGATTATTTTTAATTACATTAAAAAGAAGTCAATTTGCTATGCACAGTGCCTATGCACAGGGATACGAAATAGAGTCCAAATGGACACAACATAGGCACGCAAATTGGCTATCATGTGGATGTTACAAGGGTGGTTATATTACATTATATACAATGAAATTATATCTTCATGATTTTAAAACATTTCCTCGTAAATATTCATGAATGTTTTTCATTGATAAAAAAATGATCGATTTCTAAAGAATATATGTAAATTAAGAGAAAATCATAAGAAAGATCAATTGAGGTAAATGAAAATAATCAATCAAAAGAAATTTAATCTAGAAAGCTAATATAGCATTAAATATGAAATAGGTGCTATATGTTACTTTTTATAATTTTAATAAAGAAAACATAACAAATAGGAACTGTTTTTTTTTTTTTTAAGAAATACTACCGTCCAGTCAGTGAAAAAAACCTGCACGGTCTAATTTACCGTTAGATCAATATTAAAATAATAGCGACCGTTTAATTGATTTGACGCATTATTAGGTCTTGTGTACCATTAAAAATATTATAACATGTCACAACAATTCTCAATTAACGATGCTGGATCTCGTCTAGTAACAATCTGACCCTTATTTCCTAGTTACTATGAATCAAGATACTAGAAATCTGGAAAAAAAGTATGAACGAGGGGTGGTTTGAATGTATCCAGACTGAGCCTGGAATAATGTTTATCCCAAATTGCCTACGTATCCTGCAATTGTTCAGGATTCAAGTCTCTTGGTAATTCTTGGGATTGTTAATATAAAAGGCATTGTGCCCAAGGCGTGCCTATGTTGTGTCCATTTGGACTCTATTTCGTATCCCTCAAGTATAGGATTCGTGCATGATTATCTATTTGATTTTAGGAGATAATCGTGGGATTTGAATGATGGTTTAGTAATAGGATCAAAGCCTTTATGGCTTGTGATTCTATCCATAGTTATCGTTATTATGAGCACGTGTGCTAAACATCTGAGAGGACTCTCGGTGACCTGCGTCGAGCTCCCGTGGCCATTATGGCCGAACTGCGCAGACTTAGCTCCGTTGCACCCTGACCGACCTGCGGTGGACTGAGTAGTGAGCCATGCCGATCTCCCACCTGTGGTTCCGATCTACCCTTAGGCTTCAAGTGGGGTCTTGACCCTTTGAGTTGTACTTTCTCTATCTTATTTAATGCTTAGTCAATATAAGGATGACACGTGACTGAGGGCTGGTCCGACCATTATCATAAGCCCCCAAAATCTTGCCAAACTACTTCTTGTGAGGTCGGATCTGTTAGAGGTGCTGCTCTGTCACTGTCATGTAGACTTGTAGAATTTTGCAATGACCGGCCTTGCCAGGTGGCAGGGATGCCGTTATGACGCAGTCATAAGTACCCTGTGATTCGAGGCATTTATACCCACAAGTTTGAAGTTGAACGTTTTTCAAGAAGTGCTTGAGGGTTATAACCCCCGTCATATCAAACGTTCCCCCATTATCATTAAATCAGAAGATCAAAGTGATACTGTCGGTAGTTCTACTATTCCCTCTCTATTGGATTCATTAAATCTTTGACTTTGCAAGTAATCTATTCTTCACTCTCTATTGAATTCTTACCATTATTATCCCGTTATTTTTGTTTCAATAGACGAATTATTTGAGTTTACCCGTAACCCTAGAAACTCAAATGGCTGCTAGGACAACCATAGCTAGTGACGGTATAAAATCTATCCATTCTTCAGAAAATTTGGATGACATCTGTAGCACATACGAGATAGATGTAGAGAAGTATGCCCATAGGATTCCTACTCTTCCTAATAGCTTTGCTCATCAGCCACTAGATGGGTTCTGCCGTTCACTAGGAGTACATTGAATGTGGGTTAAGGCTCCCTTTCTGCCTGGCCCTTTTGGCCGTGCAGAAAAGGCTAGGGATCGGCTAGTTAGCCTCCAATGGGGTTAGGCGCATAATCGGGTTCACGATTTGGTGCCGGTTGCTCGGAATCAAGTTTTCTATACGATTATTTAGGTCCTTCTATCATCACAAGAAGGTAAATGAGATGAGTGTCCCAGGTGGTACTATTTCCTACGCCGAGCGGGTCCTTAGAAGGATATTCTGATTATTCTTAAAGGAAAGTCTTCTCACAAGCAATGGAATGGGATGTTTTTATTCATTCGTCACGAAGATCGACCTGAGCTGGGTCAGGAACTTAGATGAGCTTCCTAAGGACATCTGTCCCACCGTTACCGAGGATTTACTTGGAGGTATCTGAGAATCGGGTATTACCGTGGATGTCAGGGACTTTTTTTACCGAGTTGATCACTGCTGCTCAGTTAACAGATGTTGGGCCTAGCCCTTACGTACCCCTTAATGACGAGGAAGGGGATACCCGTAGGACTTCTCTTTTGTTTTTCCCTTCTTATGCTTTCGCTTTGTACTTATGTTTACTTTTGCTTAACCATGCCCCTATTTTGTTTGCAGTGGCAGATTTTGCGACACAATTGGCTGGCGTTGGCGAAGATGAGGCTGAGAATAGTCAGCACGAGCAAAGACAGGAAACATAGAAGACTACAAGTGTTGAACACGGGTAATACTTTGAACGCTTTCGGGGTCTAGATACTGTCTGGTCACCCTAATGATGCACAAGTCCCGCACAGCTTTGCTCTTATGGGGGCATTGATCAGATCACCATGGATGGCTCTGATGGGGCAGAAAAAGGTGGTATCCAACTCTAGAGGAGGAGCCGAACTGGGGATGTCGTGAACCCCCAGGAAGAAAGACCCTAAAAAATGATCAGATGTACTCCCCTTCCTGATGAGACTGAAGATTTGTCTCATGAAAGAGAATATGCCGCTACCGAGTAGGAGCGGATTGCTGAGATGACTGACAGACAACTAGCCGCAGCTGGCTTCGAGGCCGTGGAATACGTAATTTTGCACTTTCAATCTGTGTTTTTTTTATTATAACATGATAATGTTTCTTATGTTTGTTGATTTTTCATTGAGGGAACCTGGATTGTCCAGGATGTTTTTGAAAGATTAGCTAAGGCTTCCGCCATCAAGAAATATCTGGAGAAGAAGATTACCGACCTACGTGCAGATCATAGAAGGCTTCAGGGCTCTGTTGAGTCCAAAAATAAGGAGAACAAGGATCTTAAATAGAAACTCCTGGCTCAGTATGTGGAGCTGAAGCCAAGGGAGGGCAAGTATGTTGTTGGTCTCCAAATGGCTGAGGCTAAGTACACAGAGGAGAAGACCGAGCTGGAGGAGGTTATGACCAAGCTCCGTACTGAGAAGAGCGATATGAATGTTGCTGTTCTAGGCCGGATAGCTAGGCCATCCATGAGTACAAGGCCTCAAATGAGTTTGCTCAGGCCCTGAGGCTACTACTTACCCCAGTGCTCAATCATGGCTACACTTTGGGGGTTGACAAGGCCAAGAGTCAGTTCATTGACCTTGCCATAGATAGCCTGTACAACCATGATTTGTATAAGCCTGGCATGGGTGTGGTTTATGATTACCATCTAAAGTACTTTAAGGCAAGAGTGGACATTGTGTCCAAGCATGGTCGTTCTTCGGTTTCTCTCCGAGCACCTGTTGTGGTCGAGCCTTCCACTTTGGCTACTCCTGCTTCTTCTGAGCAACGAAAAATCCAACTCTTGACACTTAGGTCGAGTAGCTTATGTTGTTTGTTTTTTATTTGTTTGAGAATTCGTTTCAAATTGTAATATGCACAACTATTTATGAAAATTTTGTTAAGTTCTTTTTTCCTTGTCTTTACTTTATTTCAGCACTTACTTATACTACTTTGTGATATCTAGGGTGTATCCTGCACCCCAGCATGCCATGCATTAATTCATTGTGTTTGGATGACATGCTTGTGTCTATTGGCTCATGAGTTTGTTTTGCTCAGCTCAGATCAACGCACACCAGATGTTGAGTCTGTCATGTGGACCTCGGTTAGTCTGTCATTTAGACTTTACGAGTTTGACTTAGTTCATCCTGGGAAGCTCAACAAGTCTGTCATGTAGACTTGAAACTTTTTTTGTTGAGTCTGTGATCGGGTGTAAGTTACTAACGTCGATATTACTAGCAAGAATATTAGGTACATCGTAGTATAGTAAATGCGAGTCAAGGTCGATCCCACAGAGACAATACAGCTATAAGTATAAACAATTCTAACCTAATTAAGAAGCAACATATATGCGGTCATGGACAAACAATGAACATAGAACAAACTTGGTATTTCTCCCCCTCTTTTCACCGATCTACTAACTTGGATTAGTTAATCGTTACGTTTACTTCCCCACATAATTTCCTTAAATTAATCGCGAGCGTTCGTTTTAATTATCATTATCAGCTACGGGTACAACTCCTACTCCTATCTACTCTGACAATGGTAGTAGACAATCTATACGCAAGCTACCTCCTTAATTGGTCCGTAATAGCCCATACGTATAAAGAACTATAATTGCCGATATCGAGCGCTAACTCATACCGCTAACCCGCCTAGACAACTGTCGACATTGAACATCACCTTCCTAGGGTCCATTCAAGACTATGTCCAAACTTAGCACTTCATTATTCATATTTTATGCCATTTAAGGATTACAATAAGCATATTGGCTAGATCTAACCTACTATTAATTAAACTTGTCGATCAACGTAGCTGTAGTGAATCCCTGTTTTAGGTTTTTGAAATAATGCCTCGGTAAACCGGTATAGACCGCTGGGTTACCGGGGTCAGCTTTTCCTATTCCTGGATCTACATTGCTCAATTACGATTAAAATAAGTAAATTATGGGTTCTTTAAAAATGCAGATTAACTAAAACACATAAATACGAACAGATCTACCATATTGAAGACAAAAAGGAACGTTCAAAGCTTCATACCTTCACCAATGGTGATCTAGCTCGATCTACTCAAGCTAGAGATGGTGGAGAAAGGGAGAAAACCATAAATAACTCCTCCAAAGCTTGGAATAACTTTATTTCATCAAAATTGTATAATGTAATTGAAAACTATTGAAGAAATATGTAATAATCTGATAATACAGCCTTATATAGATACAATGACCGACTTAAGACTCTCTAAAACCCAACCGACCTAGACAATGCGGCAGAATCAATTTCGTGTCAAATAAGCCACCGGATTACTGGCCATAATCCTCGGTAAACCGGGACGACTTTTCTCATTTTTCTTCAACAGGCTTCTTCTTGGAGTTTAATCACTTGGCCCAATATACTTCTTTTGGTCAAGATCCATTCTCCAATGCTTCAGATTATAAAACACGCAAAACGAGACAAAACAGTACCAAATCTTCGGGAAAATAGCATAGATGCATAATTACGATCCTGGAAACACTCACATAGCATTTATCATATATTCTACATAATAAAGAGCCTATCTATCCTCTCCAGAATTCGGGGTGAATATAGGTATAATTATTGGTACCATTTAGAGCGTTATCAACTACCCCTATAAAGCTTTTGATCATCCCGAGCGAAAAGGCGAAAAGAAAACAACACTCTGATCAATATACAAGTTAATTAAAAACAACTGCACCTTACAAAGTCAAGATTGAGATCATGCCACTCATATCCATCAGTAACACATTAAAAACTATTCACATCTTGAGCCAATGTGTGTGTGCAATATGTTTCACAACCGCTTAGTAATGCAGACAATCTTACATTACGTCAACCCGTAGTCGAACTAACCAGTCTCAAACATGTTATTTATCAATTCAATTAGTTGTCAAGGCGGATCGATAACCGAGTATATATTACTTTTAGGCTCGCGTTTATCGGTCTATGCAAAAGTCGTGCGTTTTACGCTCCATCGACTCAGATTTTACCAAAGAGAATATAGATGTATATATATCAATGCACTTCTCTTTCTTGGTGGGAAAACTCTCATTGATTTAGCTATCCTCACGGTCCCACTCATGATAAACTACCGAATCCGAAATTCCTTTGCTTTCATAAGCGTTGGTGAAACATGATTCGTGATAAAGCCGGGGTCAACTCTAGTCAAAGCAATATGCTATCGACTACACACCAAGGGAAGTGAGTTACACGTGCTTAAAATGGTGGCTCATAAAAGAATATGCGGTTAATACGCCACTACTTCAGAAGTGGGCATTTACTCTTACTTGTGCAAAGTGAATCAAAGATGAAGTCAATTAACTCAAAAAAAATAAAAAATATCATAATTTTTTTGAAATTCTGTCGAAATGAATCAAAGTCTAAGGGGTGAATCGTGCATCAAAGAGAATCAAGATAATCACGCAATTTACGGAATGTAGTGCTAAATTGCTATGTGATGTTCCTTGCCCCCCACTTAAACGAAACATTGTCCCCAATGTGTAAGGTGAAAATTGAAAATTTAAAAGGAACTTAGCTTCGGTTAAGGGCGGAACCATAGAAGAATCGGATCGTCGTATAAATCATCGGGCTCACATAAGTAGTCCATGAAGAACCTGCGCTAAGTAACTCAAACAAACCAAGAAGAACAGTGGTGACAAGAAACCGTATAATAAAATTGTGGCAGTAGAAGAGAAAATAAGTAACTCCAAAACAAATTATGCCGACAAAATCATTATATTAATAAAATTTTGCTACATTAACTAGATAAAAGAAAAACAAAAACAAAAATGGAAAACAACAACAACGAAAAGAAAGAAAACTAATCCTCATCAGAATAACCCTCCCAGTCATCTCTAAGCTCAAAACCGGGAAGTGGACCAGAACTAGAGCCAGTAGCGGCCGAATAGAAGGCGCGGTGATGTGGGGCAGTCCTAGGTGGTGGTGTCGATGGAGGTACGCCAAAGAAGTCTATAGTCCTATCCATTTTGCGATGCAAACTCGCAATCTCTCACGAGTGCTCCTCTAGCATAGCTCTCTGAGTCCGTGGTGCTCCGAGGATTGTTGTATGCTCCATCTCAGCTCTCTGACCGATCCGTCTTGGAACTTTTTGAACCGACTGCGAACTGATCATCAGCTCAGGTTCTTCCCAATCATCACTGACGAGAATTTTCACCTCATCCTCGAAAGCAAACATGTCAATCATCAGCCCGTATGGCAACATCTCGTGCTCAGATGTGGCAGGAAGCTCGTGAATACGGCTATGCATCAGTAGACCGATGTTGACCGGATATCCTTGCTCTAGATAAAACATCAACTCCGCCCTCTTAGTGGTGACAAATACTGTGTGCTTGGTCGGTAGAAGGCGGGCACAAACAAATCTGTTTACCATCTTCCGATCCCAAGATAACTCATTCTCTAGGAAGATGGTGGGTGATAATGTCGAAATTATCTGGGGTTGTCAGCGGTTGTTTGGTGGTGGATATCAGGCTATAAAAAGTGTATAAAAGTGGCGGCATGTGGTGGTGCTGTGGAATTCCGGCGGTGGAGCACGGTGGTGCTAGTAAAAATAGAGAGTGGTGGAATTTGGCTTAGCCTTGTGTTTTATTGATTAAACTGTGTCCCTTGAATGGGTTACAAGTGGCCTTATTTATAGGGAAATTACCGACTAAAGTTCGGTTTATTTACAGATAAGGACATAGTACAAATAGACATTTATCTATACTAGTGAGCTAGTAACAGAGCTAGATATTGCATGTGAGGTCCTTGAGAAACTGTGACGGCTTGCTACAGTTGCAGATCGCCTGTTAGCTTTGCCTAAATGCCGTACTCAGAGTAGGTCTTTAATTTGTTGTTTGTGTGTTGCTGATCGGCTTCGCCTCTTGTGGCTTGTGCCATGAATTGAGACTACTTTTTGCGGCTTGTGAGCCTTGAATCGACTTTGCTTTTGGTGGCTTGGGGGCCTTTTGTCTTATAGGAGGCTCGCTCAAAGGCGAGTTCCAAAAATGATGCCGAACTGAAGGTCGGTCTTATAAAACATTCGCTCGAAAGCGAATTCTGAATATGATGCCGAACTGAAGGTCGGTCTTATAAAACATTCGCTGGAAGGCAAATTCCAAATATGATGCCGAACTGAATGTTGGTCTTATAAAACATTCACTCGAAGGCGAATTCCAAATATGATGGTGAACTGAAGGTCGGTCTTATAAAACATTCGCTTGAAGGTGAATTCCAAATATGATGCCGAACTGAAGGTCGGTCTTATAAAACATTCGCTCGAAGGTGAATTCCAAATATGATGCTGAACTAAAGGTCGGTCTTATAAAACATTCGCTCGAAGGTGAATTCCAAATATGATGCCGAACTGAATGTCGGTCTTATAAAACATTCGCTCGAAGGAGAATTCCAAATATGATGCCGAACTGAATGTCGGTCTTATAAATTATTCGCTCGAAGGCGAATTCCAAATATGATGCCGAACTGAAGGTCGGTCTTATAAAAACTTTGCTCTTAGGCGAATTCCAAATATGGTGCTGACCTGAAGGTCGGTTGTTAAAAATGCTCGCTCGAGGGCGAGTTCCAAGTATGATGCCGAACTGAATGTCGGTCTTATAAAACATTCGCTCGAAGGCGAATTCCAAATATGATGCCGACCTGAGGGTCGGTCTTATAAAAGTTCGGCGTGTGAAGCCGTAGTCTTGGCTTTGGTGGATTGTTTTTTGACGACTTTGTCATTTTGTTTGACTTGTTACTGGACCGCGCTTTAAAGCAGACGGCTTCGAAGTTATTACTATGGACCGTGCTTTGAAGTAGACGGCCTCGAAGTTATGACTAAGGACCGTACATTGAAGCAGACGGCCTCGATGTTGTGAAGCAGACGGCCTCAAAGTTATTACTACGGACCGCGCTTTGAAGCAGACGGCCTCGAAGTTATTGCTAAGGACCGTTCTTTGAAGCAGATGGCCTCGAAGTTATTACTAAGGTCCGCGCTTTGAAGCAGACGTCCTCGAAGTTATTGGCTTATAGCCTATTTGTGCCACGCTATTAAGCGACGGACTTGTTGTTGGTGAAGAGCAATCCTATGTTGATGGCGAGCTTGTAATAGAGCTCGTAATAAAATGAACTCGTTGATATGGAGCTTGTAATAAATTTTTATTTTTCTTTCATAACGATTTTCCCTAAAGTATTTTTTGAGCTCGCACTTTTATTTTTGCTCGAAATATTCCATCTTTTTCGAGTATGCTATTTTAGGTCCGACGTATCCGTATGTGTATATATATATATATATATATATATATATACATATGGCCCCCTTATTTTTGGCGAGGTCGAGGACGTTAAAGCGTCGAACTTGCGAAAAACAATTGAATTGAAAGTCTTACTTGTTTCTGTTGGGCTCGCTAACTGAATTAAAAATCTGATGTGCGGCCTCCTTGTATTTGGCGAGGTCGAGGACATTAAAGGATCGAACTTGTTAAAATAACTGAATCTTAAAAATCGGACCTGTTGTTGTCGGGCCTTCAGTCTGAATTAAAAATTCTGACATGCGGCCCCCTTGTTTTTGGCGAGGTCGAGGACATTAAAGCATCGAACTTGCTAAAAATAACTGAGCTAAAAGCCTTACTTGTTTCGATTGAGGTCGATGATTGAATCGAAAAATCTGATGTGTGGCCTCCTTGTTCTAAGCAAGGTCGTTGCGGGCTTGGTTGAAATAAATGTCGAATTCGGGTAATTCCTGTCTAATTGAAAATTTCTACCTCTGGTCCCCTTGTCTCAAGAAATATTGAGGACGATCCTGGTTGAATTAAGTTTTGAGTCTGCGCACTCATATGCCCGTGTGAAAAATTTCCACTCTCGGCCCTTTGTTTTTGACGGCTCGATGACTGAATCGAAAAATTCCCAGTATGCGGCCCGCTTGTTCCGAGTAAGATCGGAGCTATGACGTAACGAGCTTACTGGGAACAAATTATGAACCAAAGTATAAGCTCGATAATTTTCCCGCGGTCCCCTTGTTTTGGACAAGATTGAGATCTCGAGTAACTTGTCTGAAACAAATGTTGAGGTCGAGCCTGGAGCTTGCCGAGCTAAAGGTCGGGCTTAGAGCTGGCCGATTAGGTCAGACTTAGAGCTAACCGAGCTACTGAGGTCGGACATAGAGCTTGTCGAGCTGAAGGTCGGGCATAGAGCTAGCCGAGATGAAGGTCGGGCTTAGAGCTAGCCGATGAGGTTGGACTTAGAGCTGGCCGATGAGGTCGGACTTAGAGCTGGCCGACTGATGGCGGGCTTAGAGCTTCCCGATGAGGTCGGACTTAGAGCTGGCCGACTGATGTCGGGCTTAGAGCTAGCCGATGAGGTCGGACATAGAGCTGGCCGACTGATGGCGGGCTTAGAGCTTGCCGATGAGGTCGGACTTAGAGCTGGCTGACTGATGTCGGGCTTAGAGCTTGCCGATCAGGTCGGAAATAGAGCTAGCTGAGCTGCTGAGGTCGGAATTAGAGCTTGCCGAGCTGAAGGTCGGGCTTAGAGCTAGCCGAGCTGAAGGTCAGGCAAAGAGCTAGCCGATGACGTCAGACTTAGAGCTGGCCGATGAGGTCGGGCTTAGAGTTGACCGACTGATGTCAGGCTTAGAGCTTGCCGATGAGGTCAGACTTAGAGCTGGCCGACTGATGTCGGGCTTAGAGCTTGCCGATGAGGTCGGACTTAGAGCTGGCCGACTGATGTCGGGATTAGAGCTTTCCGATGAGGTCGGACTTAGAGCTGGCCGACTGATGTCGGGCTTAGAGCTTTCCGATGAGGTCGGACTTAGAGCTGGCCGACTGATGTCGGGCTTAGAGCATGCCGATGAGGTCGGACTTAGAGCTGACCGACTGATGTCGGGCTTAGAGCTTGCCGAGCTGAACCAAGATTACACTGGCCATTGCCTTTACCATGTCCTGATCCACTTGTACAAGATGCTTGGAGAAGGATAAATGCTGCTTGAATCATGATACGCTCGATGTGGTGTATAACGACTCCCTGCCATGATTCTTAGTTCCATTCCAGTATAAATTATCAAGTAAGTCTATGATCATGTCAAGAAGGTTTACAAAGCCATGTCCGGTTTCTTTCTCTGGATATGTATTAAACCCAATAAATTTCATAGATTCGAAAAATTTCCCTATCTCTGGTTTCCAACTCTCGACTGCAGCAACGGAACCCAATAAAACATCAATCCATCTTATGGAAAGAACTTTTAGCTCATTACTCTTGCCCAGAAAAATGTGTTTTTAGTTTCTTGAACTCTTTCCAGGATTCAACTTACAATTTCATGAATTTTGGCTTCAGCTTTGCATATAAGAGAAAAGAAACTAGTAACAAGCTTCTCAGCCTCAGCTCATCGACGAGCCCCAATAAAATAAAATAAAAAGATTTAAGAACCTCAACTCTTGGTATTGTACTCAAATGGGATATCAAAACTTTTTGCGTACTCAAATGATAATGGTGGTGAATGGTTGGTTTAAATAGGAAAACTGAGTGAAGGTGGAATGATTTGGTGGGATAGTGGGAGAGAAGTAATTAGGTTGAGGGATTTGATGAGGTGATTGATAGGATTGAGGTGGAGTTATGGTGGAGTGTGGGAAAGGATGAAAATTTTGAAAAGAGGGGAAAATGGGACAGTTTCTGCTGAATGGTGGTGTCTGATGGAACGTTGTCCTCCACGTGTCTCTAAATATTCAACTTTACAAACTGACGTTCAGAAATCTGAAAATCCAAGCTCGGTAAACCGTAGGTAATCCTCGGTTTACCGGGGGTTCGTTTTCCCCAGATTTCTCTGCCTGCATTTTTTGCACTCTTTATTCAACCTCTCTGCTCAGTTCTGACCTCAAATTGACTAGCCTCTTACTCTTTCTGTTGTTATTTCCGACTCAATTGTTACCTACTTCACTAGAATCCATAACGAGTAAGAAAAACCTTTCCACAACCATCAGTTTCAAGCCTAAGGGTGCGGTAGGATGAAAAAAAGCTCATCCCTTCATCCGGCTACTTTTATTCATTCCTAATCTACCTAAGAGTTTAATGAAATAGTTCTGAGTTTATAGTCGACAGCTCGACTTTCTTCAGATCTCCGATCATTCAGGGGTTGGAGCTTTAAATCGCCAAACTTTTTGAGCTCTCTTCCTAGCACACCTCTCTCTCTTTGCTTGCGTACTAGGTCTGCCTTTGCGTCGGATTTAGACTTTAGATCCAAGGACTCCACATTTCCTTCTTTAAGCTCAAACCGTTCACTACGCAACACGGAAGGACTAGCTTCCGTGAGCATCTTGTTGTGGTCCTTCTCTTCTCTCTCTCTCAGCATTAGTCTCATGAATTACTACTCAATGGTTTCTACTAAAACCTCTCTATGCTTATGATCCTCTATCTCCAAAATTTCCCCCTTTCCTGAAGCATACGTCATCTTGCAACTTTCCGGCCTATTTTCCAGGGGTTCTAAGATTTCAAAAGATACAGCATCATTATTCAACCTCAAAGTAATCTCCCCACTATCGAAATCCATGACTGCTCTGCTTGTCACTAAGAAAGGTCTTCCTAACAGAACTGGGGCACTTGGGTCCTCTGGCACGTCTATAACCTTGAAATCTATTGGATAACTGAACCTTCCTGCCTTAATCGTGCACTTCCTAAGCAGACCGACATGCATATCTCTAGTTCTATCAATGAAAGTCATGGTTCGAGTTTTATTCATAACGACCGCAAGCTTAATCTTTTGGTAGAGGGAAAAAGGTAGAATGTTGCAACTCGAGCCAGAGTCACAGAGACCTAATCCTAGTGATATACCATTAACAGAAATTGGGAGTCAGAACATGCCAGGGTCTCCTAACTTCACCATGGTGTCTGAATCTTGGTAATCCTCAGGCTCAGAAAACAACTTGTCAGGATCCTCTTCAAGATCATCAGAATCATAATCCGAAGATGATATTTCAATTAACTCACAAAGGAACTCACCTGGACGATACGTGCGATACTCCTCTAAGTTCTCTTCAGGCTCTTGCTTGATTGCTTCTTTCTCTTTTTCCAACCGCTTCTTAATAGCTTCATAACGCTCCCTTGCTTCAGATCCAGGGTACATGGAAATTGGTGTGACGTTCAATATCGTTATAGGCATATTGATTGACTTTGTTTTCTCTTTTTCAACTCCGGTTTGATCGAATCTCTGAAGTGTTCTGATCTTCATGTGAAAAAGAAAAAATAAAGGAAAGAAAAGGTTAGCAACATCCGCTTAAGTTGGGTACGATCCTAACTGTTGCGGACCTACTAACTAAAATCAACAGGGAATAACACAGAATAACAGGGGCTTTCAGAATTAAATTTTCCAGGCCTCGGTAACCCGGGGGTAAACCACGGTAAACCGGACCTGAAATTTCTCCTTCTGCCAGGTTAACAAGTGCAGGTTTGACCCAGAACGACTCAAGACTCAAAATAAAATAAAATAAAATAAAAACGACTTCTTAATCAGAATTAAAATGTTTATATTTAAAATTGGCCACTGTCCCCAGCAACGGCGCCAAAAATCTTGATCATGTGTAAGTCACTAACGTCGATATTACTAGCATGAATACTAGGTATATCGTAGTATAGTAAATGCGAGTCAAGGTCGATCCCACCGAGACAATGCAACTATAAGTATAAACGATTCTAACCTAATTAAGAAGCAACATCGAGGCGGTCATGGACCAACAATGAACATAGAACAAACTTGGTATTTCTCCCCCAATTCTCACCTATCTACTAACTTGGATTAGTTAATCGTTACGTTTACTTCCCCACATAATTTCCGTAAATTAATCGCGAGCTTTCGTTGTAATTATCATTATCAGCTACGGGTGCAACTACTACTCCTATCTACTCCGACAATGGTAGTAGACAATCTATACGCAAGCTACCCTCCTTGATTTCCCCGTAATAGCCCATATGCATAAAGTACTAGAATTGCCGATATCGAGCGCTAACTCATACCGCTATCCCGCCTAGACAGCTGTCGATATTGATCAGCACGTTCCTAGGGTCCATTCAAGTATATGTCCAAACTTAGCACTTCACTATTCGTATTTCATGCCAATTTACGATTACAATAAGCCGATTGGCCAGATCTAACCTACTGTTAATTAAACATGTCGATGAATGTAGCTGTAGTGAATCCTAGTTTTAGGTTTTCAAAATAATGCCTCGGTAAACCGGTACAGACCGCCGGGTTACCGGGGTCAGCTTTTCCTATTCCTGGATCTACATTGCTCAATTACGATTAAAATAAGTAAATTATAGGGTCTTTAAACATGCAGATTAACTAAAACACATAAATACGAACAGATCTACCATATTGAAGACAAAAAGGAACGTTCCAAGCTTCATACCTTGAACAATGTTGATCTAACTCGATCTACTCAAGCTAGAGATGGTGGAGAAAGGGAGAAAACCATAAATAACTCCTCAAAAGCTTGGAATAACTTTATTTCATCAAAATTGGATAATGTAATTGAAAACTATTGAAGAACTATGTAATAATCTGATAATGCGGCCTTATATAGATACAATGACCGACATAAGACTCTCTAAAACCCTAACCGGCCTAGATAATATGGCAGAATCAATTTCATGTCAAATAAGCCACCTGTTTACCGGCCCTAGCCCTCGGTAAACCGGACGACTTTTCTCTTTTTTCTTCAACAGGTTTCTTCTTGGACTTTAATCACTTGGCCCAATATACTTTTTTGGTTCAGATCCATTCTCAAATGCTCCAGATTCGGTACATCTTATAAAACACGGAAAACGAGAAAAAATAGCAACCAAATCTTTTGGAAAATAGCAAAGATGCATAGTTACGATCCTGGAAACACTCACATAGCATTTAACATATATTCCACATAACCTATCTATCCTATCTTGAGAAGAATTTGGGGTGAATAAAGGTATAATTATAGGTACCATTTAGAGAGTTATCAGTATGTCGTGCAGAGCTCAGTTTTTCTTTCCTGCAGACATGGAAAGTATGTCCTTTGCAAACATACTGAGTCTGGCCAACAGAGCTTAGGGTTGAGTCCGAATTGTAGAGGTCAATGCTTAATTGTATTTACGAGTTTGTCTGCTGAAGCTCGGTGTGTCTCATCCTGCAGACTTGACGAGTTTTCCTGATTCCGACCTGCGGAGCTCAGATTGTCTGTCCTATTGACTTTCTATGTTTAGCTGAGTCTGGCCTGTAGAGCTCAATGCATAAGTGTATCGTTGAGTTCATCCTGCGAAGCTCTGTGCATCTGTCCTGCATACTTAATGATCACAGTCACCTTGGTATCATATTCTACTATCAATTTACCCCGGATTTGTGTTCTCAATGGTGATAATATGTATGAAGTAAATGTTTAATTAGCTAATTGTGATTAATTCACGTCCATGGTGACTAAATTGGTATTATGTGTTTTAACCATGGATTTTACGATTGGAGCATTATTTGGGCTGAATATGAGATTTAATTCATAAGAATTGATCGGGGCTGAAAGTTGAAGTCTTTCGAGCGGAAATTGGACCATAGAATCTGATAGGTCATTTTTCAATGCTTTTTCAGGACACTTACAAAATGAATTGGGCTTGGACTTCTACATAACATTTGTAGTGATTGAACTGAGGATTCCATTTCACTTTGAATTATTCAAATCAGAGTTATGTAGGTCAAGTTATGGTCCAATGACCAAAGTTGTGCGGCCCAAAAAGCTCGATTTGGTGAGGCCCACTCTAGCTGTGGTGAACCCATTAAAAATGGAGCAGAAATGCGTTTTCTTGTCCTCCAAAGATTAGGTTTTCCTATAGGTCAGTTTATACTCTATAAAAGAGCTATCAGAGCTGCGAATTCGTATTCATTATCAATTCATTCATTCATCTATGATTCGATACAATATAGTCTTTTGGGGAATAAAGTCTTATTTTCCTTTCTTCTTTTCTACTATTGCAAATAAGTCATGAGTCTTTCATTATTTTATTATGGTTGGTTTATGTTTTTCGCAGATCAATTCGAATCGCCGGAGGGAGAGAGAAGGGAGGAGTAGAATCGTTCTTCATTATTGGTAAGATCTATTCCAATATTTTATTTCGCATCTTAGATTCATGATTGTTCTTGTGATAGATCTAGATTGTTCTTTCATGTAATCAACTATGAATTAACTAAATGAACCTTAATCTTTATTACTCGATTCATTAATGTTAAAACATAGAATTATAGGTTGCGTTCTCTAGATTAAGCGACGGTCTTTATCGCCGAGTGGAGACACATAGTAAACCTTAATTCTATGGTTCGGCGTCAGCTATGTTGATCAACAGGTTTAATTAATGATTATTTAGATCTGGGCAATCTGGTACTCGTATTCTTAAATTAACATGAAGGATGATAAAGTGAAGTGTTAGTTTGGACATAGTTGGGATCGATCTCTAGGAACGAGCTAGTCAATCCATGATAGCTGCTTAGGGAGGTTCTTCGTCTTGAGCCGCCAATTTCTAGAACTTATTGCGTGTGGGTTAATACAACCAAGTAAGGAGGTGACGTTTGATGTCCTTTCAATAGAAGTAAACAAGGTTAGGAGACTGCACCCGTAGCTTAATTACTAATATGGATAAGAAAAAGATTAAGGGGAGATTAGTGGTGAATAGCTTGGTTAATGCATTTTCAATATATTATTGATTATTGGCTTATTTTCATCTCTTTTATTTAATGTTTATTCATGCTGGTCAACGACCACCCTAACCGGTTGACTTGTGAATTGTGGTTGTGTTTAACATAATTAAATATTAGTCTCTGTTGGATCGACCTTGACTCACCTTGCTATACTACGATTGACCTAGTCCTCTTGCTAGTAGAAACGACTTACACGCAATCATGTTTTTGGCGCCGTTGTCGGGGACTATTTATTTAATTGTTAGGCATAGCCATTAATTTATAGTTAACCCAATTTGTCAGTATTTTTTTCTTTGATAATTTAATAAAAGTGTGATGGTTTTTTTCATCGCCATGTTCTTAAGGATTTTGATCAAAGGAAGTGTGGGATTTTTTTTTGGGGGAGTGGTTTATAAGGACAAAAAAGAGGGAAAAATATGAATCAGGACAGTGGAAATTTAAATTGGGTGATAAGGACAAATCCACTGTTCATAACCCCAATACAATGTTTGCAGCAGTGGAATTGGCCTCAAATCAAATGTTTCTCTATTCCACTGTTTATGTGTTTTTTTTTTTTTTTACAAAAACGACCTCAAAAATAACGTTGAAAAAATATCAAATGAGATGTCTAAATAAAGAGGACGAAAAAAGGAAAAATGTGATGAAAGAATTATTATCTTTCGATAATCAGATCAAAAGATATACTAGTTTTGACAGTTGAATACGAGAGAATTTAAATCACAGTGGAATAAGAAGATGTCCTTTTTACCCTAAAAAAATTCCGCTATCCTCTGTGTATATTTGTATGTTCAAATTGTACTTTTTAACAATAAACCCCTTTTTTTACTTTGCATGATTATTTGGTTTTTATTTTGAGTCTTCTTATTTTTATTTGGAGTCATCAATTAAGTCCTTTAGTTGTGTTTGTTGGAAATAAAATTTATGTTTTGATGATGATTCATCAGTTATTTTAATAGATATATTTAACCCATTGATGAAGTGTCATAACTAACTGTTATAGTGCAAAGAAAAAAGATGTCTAGAAATCAATGTAAAGGATTTAATATAGTCTAATATTTGTATAAGTTAAATCAGAAAAGAACTGTAATAGATCTAGGATAAAAATTGAGAAAACGAGAAACTGATTTGTTGAGCTGAGTTCATAGCCGAGGATTAATCAGCTTTGAGAACTGACTAAGAGCACACCCACTTAAGAACTGAAGAAAGTAAGTTCGCCGAGGGACACCGACTCGGTTGACTTATCTCTAGGCGAAGAATTGAGGTGCTGACTCGATTATTGAAGATTGAAGGCGAGGGTTCAAACTCAGTTTTGAAGACTTAAGCCGAGACTGTAAAGTTAGAATTCAGGAAAGTCTGCGATGACCTGAACTGACTTTATGAATATTGACAAGAGGACTAAGTATCATAAGGACAATGATATCTTAGCTGAGTTGTGAGTTATGCTGTACTCTGATTAAGTCAATAATAATCAAATGAGAAATTGAGTACTGAGTTTTTGAAGAAGAGTAAAAACTCAGTTAATGCTCTTGAGATGAAAACTAACTAAGACAAGTTTTCATGCTGGGGTCGAGGAAAGCTGAAAGAAAATTTGACCGTTATAAAGAAAGCAACTGTATTGAATGCACAGAAGTGTCAGAAAGAACACTGACAATTATCAGGATAAGCAGGACGACTAACGGATATAAGAATTCATGTTCTAACGTTTGATTTCATCTAACCATTGGTGAAACCCCTATAAATAGATTACTTCTATCACAATTAGAAGTGAGGAATTCTAAGATTTAATCTAGTCAAGAAAGATTATCTAAAAGGGAAAGTAAAACAAAAGAATTCCAGCTAAATACTTAATTGCAAGATCAAGAAATCTTCAAGTGTTCATAAGCATTCAAAGAAAGATCAAGAACAACAGTAGAAGAGAAACAACGAGCCTGAGAATATTTTATATCCAGAAGAAGAAGCTCAAAACACAATTTGAATCATAGTTATTGATTCAAGTCTCAACTTTTATTTTATCAAAGGTTTAGACTACGAAACACCAAGAGGGTTTGAAGGACAGTTGAGTGCAGTTAGGAAGACTGTGTTTGTGTAGAGCTGGTGAAGAGGCAATTCTACCATCTAAGGACCAGTGTAGCAAGCTTAGTTCAAAGAGCAATTCTACCTGTTGAAGACTGAAGCTGGGAGATTGTAAAGCTAGGGATTAGTGAAGGACAATCAAGCGTTTAGAATTTACTTTGTGTCTTGTAACTATAAACCTCAAGAACATAGTGGATTTGGCCTCCTACATCACAGGAGAAGAGAGGTCTGACAGGATTACACCACCTGGAACCTCTATAATCTCTGTCTTATTTACTTACTTACTTTATGCATTTATTTGCTACATCTAAGTTTATATTGCATCAGATTACACTCAGCAAACATAAGAAACTGAGTCAACATTACATTGCATTATATTTAGACAAAGTGATAAACTCAAGTTTTATTTAAAGGCTTAACTTAATCATTTGCGGTTAACTTCGATTAAGGATAAGTCGATTCGACTTATACTCGATTAAGTTAGCTTAACTCCACACAAGTTTAAAGCTGAACTCAATCTGCACAATATTCAGTTTTCAGTTAGGTTTTTGGGGACAAGTTTATTCAACCCCCTCTAAACTTATGTTAGCCTTTCCATGGGACCAACAGTGTTTAAGTAATTAAGTGGTTATTTATTGGCTTAATTTATTTATTGCACTTATTTTCTAGTTGTTCTATTTACTGCCACATGACAAAATTATTTTGTTAGTTATTCTCATCTCGTGGTAGTAATGGACTTTGTACAAGAATTGTTTGTATTAGCTGACCTAGTGCAGATTACTCCTTGGGATGAGACAACTTTGGTTCTAGTTCACTGATATGATTTGCTTCAGACTGTTAGCCAAGTTCTTATATTTTCCAAAGACAATTCTTCTTCTTTCTACTTTTTGTTGCTTTACTTTGCACATGGCGACAATGTTAAGTTTTAAAGTGGGGGGGGAGGGTAGGCACAAAACTTAGATTGACAAAAATTGAGATACACATACACTTACTTTTGTGAATTTTGATGCAATGAATTGAATGAAATAGAGTCCTTAAACTGTTAAAACTGCTTAATTACATACTTAATTCGCTAATGATGAATAAGGGGTTTTCAACTATTTGAAGTAGTGGTTTATTAATCATCCATCTTTTTGGGGAATCAACCTTTTAAGCACGTATAACTCACTTCTTCAGTATGTAGTATAGATGACGCATTATGTTAAACCGAGATGACCTTAGTTATCTCCGTTTGTTATACCCATGGTCATTTAGATCAAGTTGTTGATCTTATAAGGGCCAAGGATTTACGGATTCGGTAGTTTATCAAATTGAGAGGACCGTATGGATAGATAGATTTTTTAGAGTGTCCAACCTGCCCAGAAAAGAAGAAATTTTTGGGCAAGAGGGTAGCAAGTTCGGTGTTAGATTTGATAAAATTTCTTTCTAGGCACCCACCATTGCAAGTTTCCACTTGATAATCTACCCGGCCCTCGCACAAAGAAATAAAAAAATAAAAAAGATAAACGCGAGCCTTGGCGTAGTACTCGGTTCTCGATCCGCCTTCCCCAGTTGACTTGACCTACAATTGAACTAAATAAATAGATTAATAAAATCAATGACGTAAAGGGATAACATTCTTGTGATTTGCTACGTAAACCTTGAGTTGGTATAATGTGATTCTGTCTGCATCACTGTTGTTTACACACATGTTGGTTCTACTACAAAATAGTGCTTTATGGATTACTGATAAATATGTGTTGACCCTTATCTTATTTATAATTCATGAATGAGTCTGTTCATAATTAGTTTGTAATTGTTTATGGGATTTGTTTGATTTGGTTTTGCTCAGGACGATCAAATGCTAAGTGGGGGGTAGTTGATGACGGTCAACTTAGTATCATATTTTACTATCAACTTACGCCGGATTTGTATTCTCACTGGTGATAATATGTATGAAATACATGTTTAATTAGCTAAATGTGAATAAGACACGCCCGGTGACTAAATTGGTATTATGCGTATTAACCGTGTATTTTATGTGTTATTTTCCGGAAATAGAAGCTACTATGTGTGCTATGATTTTATTGATAGATGTAGGATCATTTGGAGCATAATTTGGGATGAATATGAGATTTAATTGATAAAGAACTGAACGGAGCTTAAGGTTGAAGTGTTTCGAGCAGAGATTGGACCCGAGAATCTGATTGGTGATCTTTGAACACTTTTTGAAGGATACTTGCAAGAAACATTTGGCTTGTAATTCTGCATAGAATTTGTAGGGCATGAAAGGAGGATTCCAACACATTTTGAATCATCCAAATTGAAATTACGTACATCAAGTTATGGTCTAAACACCAAAGTTGTGAGGCCCAGGAAGCTCGATTCGGTGAGGCCCACTCTGGCTGAGGTGAGCCCACCGAAAACAGACCAAAAACATGTGTTCTTGTCCTCCATGGATTAGAGCTGATAATGTATCAGTACTAGCAAACATATACGACGAGCTTTATCGGCTTGGGATTGACTGCGGTACATACCAACTCCTACTCCAAACTGCCATAACCTTGTGGGGAGGCGGCTAATAAATCTTACTTTTTGAGGTTTTGTTCTTTTTTGCTCTTTTCCCTTAGGTTGGTTTATACTCTATATAAGAGCCATCAGAGCTGCGAATTTGTATTCATTATCAATTCATTCATTCATCTATCAATTAGATACAATATAGTTTTGGGGAATAAAGCCTTCTTTTCTTTTTCTTGCAAATGAGTCATGAGTCTTTCATTATTGAATTGTGCTTGGTTTGTGTTTTTTGTGGATGAATTTGAATCGCCGGAGGGAGAGAGAAGTGAGGAGTAGAATCGTTCTTCGTTTTGGGTAAGATCTATTCCAATATGTTATTTCGCATCTTAGATTCATGATTGTTCTTGTGATAGATCTAGACTATGATTGCATGTAATCAACTATGAATTAATTAAACGAACTTTAATCATATTATTCAATTCGTTAATGTTAAAGCATAGAATTATGGGTTGCGTTCTCAGGATTCAGCGACGGTCATTATCGCCGAATCGAGACACCTAGTAAACCCTAATTCTGTTTTTCGGCATCAGCTATGTTGATCAACAGGTTTAATTAATGATTATTTAGATCTGCCCAATCTGGTACTCGTATTCCTAAATTAACATTAAAGTGAAGTGTTAGTTTGGACATAGTTTGGATCGATCTCTAGGAACGTGAGAGTCAATCCATGATAGCTGCATAGGGAAGTTCTTGGTCTTGAGCCGGCACTTTCTAGAACTTATTGTGTGTGGGTCAATACAACCAAGTAAGAAGGTTAAATACACATAGATGTTTGTTGTCCTTTCAATAGAAGTAAACAAGGTTAAGAGACTTCACCCGTAGCTTAATTACAATTATGGATCAGATAAGGATTAAGGGGAGATTAGTTCAGAATAATTTGGTTAATGCCTTTTCAATATATGATTGATTATTGGTTTATTTGCATCTCTTTTATTTACTATTTATTCATGTTGGTCAACGACCACCCTATCCGGTGGACCTATGAATTGTGGTTGGGTTTAACATAATTAAATATTAGTCTCTGTGGGATCGACCTTGACTAACCTTGTTATACTGTGATTGACCTAGTCCTCTTGCTAGTAGAAGCAACTTACACGCAATCACTTATCGAATTTTCCTGAGTCTGACATGCGGATCCCAGTTTGTCTGTACTACAAACATACTTAGTTTAGCTAAGGCCGACCACCAGAGCTCAGGGTTGAGTCCGACCTGTAGAGCTCAACGATTAAGTGTTATGCTGAGTTCATCCTATGATGATCAGTGCGTCTGTCCTGCAGAGTTGATAAATTTGTCTTTTGCTGACTTTTATGCATACACGTTGTCCTGCAAAATTAATTAGAGCCATTCAATTTACGTAAAATGGAAAATCATCATATAAATGAAATAATTAAAAGCAATCCTTGAGCACAACTTAATTGTAGCAAAACAAAGATTGTATCAAAACTGTGAGGGTAAATGGAATAAAAATAAATAAATCATAAGTGTCTGGAACCTGTCCTAGACCAAACGACTCAGCTTTATTCGAGATCTACCTCTTCCATGACCTTCTCATTTGGGAGCCACACCCTTCATTTTGATTGTGGATGCATAGAAGATCCTAGCTATTTCTACATCTCATTCGACTTCCACCGAGCATTCTATAGTGGGAAACTTTAAGATGATATGTGTTGGAGAAATCACAGCTCGGAGCTTGATCAATGCTGGTCTTCCCATAATAATGTTGTATGCCGACGGTTCTTTAACCACGACGTAATTCACCATTAGAGTGTTGCTCCTTGGTTCCTGGCCAAATGTTGTGGCAATCCTTATCATCCCCATGGGATGAACCGGAGGTCCGGTGATCTCGAACAATGGTGCAGAAATAGGTGTCAACTCTGTGTCCTTCGGCATCATGGATTGGAAGACTGAGTAGTAGAGGACGTTGTCGGCGCTTCCTTTGTTGATGCAGATCTTTTTCAACAGGTTCTTGGGCATTACGGCCTCAACAACTAGGCTTTCTTTGTTTATCACCAGAGGATGTGGGTCCCTTGGGCCATAGGCCCCTTCACCAGTTGGTCTATGACTTCTGTTATGATCGGCCGAACTGCCCACTCACCTCCCTAAGTTCACTGCTGGGGCCGCCCATAATGGTGTTAATTGTGTTGATGGGGTGGTTTTCTAGCTGTCAATCCGAGTCTGATGTTCTGTCCCTTCTTCATTGGGTCTCAGCATGCCTGCCCTGATCTTGATTATAGCTACGCAGCTTAAAGTCTCTGCGACTTCATGGCTCGGAGCTTTGAGATCGATCAACTACCTCGTATAGCTTTCCCTCTATAATTGCTACATCAATATCTCGTTGGAGTTCCCTGCAGCTTTCTGAGTTATGCCTAACATCTTTATGGTAGGCACAAAACTTGTTCTGATCCCTCCTCTTATGGGTGGTGGAACTCAGGCCAGACCTTTCCTCTCCATTATTGTGAGAACCTGCTTGCACGACCTGATCGGAGGGATGAAATCCCTCTCCGTCAAGGATCCTTTCTTGCTAGTCGATCTGTGACTGTGGTAGTCATCCGGTCCCAGACCGGCTTCCTCTTCTTATATGACTTTCCTCAATCTTGTCCTTCTTGGACTCTCCCTTTTCTGATTCTCTTTTCAGCCCATTGGCTTCCTCCCCTGGCTGTGCATATAAGCATCCTCAACGCATTCCTCCATGGTCCTCAGCAGCTTGCTGTTCATCTTAGCATAAAACCTTCCTTCCCGTAGTCATGCTACGAAGGAATTTATTAAAATGTGCTCATCTGCATCCCGAACTTGTGCTAACTCTTCGTAGAACATCTTTACGTACTACATCATAGTCTCTTCCTTTTTCTGTTTGAGAGTCAAAAGAGGCATTGCGTTTCTCTAGAATGGCTTTGTTGTGATGAAGGCATTGATAAATGCTTTGCCCAGCACCTCAATGTTGGAGATCGACCTTGCTAGTAATTTTCTAAACCATTCTCAGGCCCTGCCCATGAGAAGTGCAGGGAAGGCCTTGCACTTAATTTCGTCTGGAGCATTGTATAGGCTCATGTGAAGTATATACTGAAACAAGTGATCTGAGGATCCTTGGATCCATCATAAGGGTCCATCTTGGAAACCTTAAACCCCGCCGGTCGGGGGTACTCATCGATTATGTCGTAAAAGGAAATGTAAATGAGAGCTTGTTTGACTGTCTCCCCAGTATGAGATCGATATCTGCTCATGCTACTTCTAATGCTCGGGGGTCTAGTGGTTTCTTTCCCAACATTGAGGTGGACGCCTGGTCATCCAGCCTACATTGCCTTGGGTTGAGAGGAGTATGAGTCTTTTCTTTCACATGCTCATCTGGATCTTCATCCACTGCAGCTGCCTGGAGGATATCTTGTCGAGTATCGGTTTCATAGCCACAAGCTGTTCCACCAAGGCTTTTTTGATGGAATCCAAATCAATTTCTTCAGATTGGTGTGCCTAGATTTCAGTATTAGCTAATATTGTTTCTCCTCCATCAGTGTTTTGCCCATTCTGGGCGTCTTCTGCCACTATTTGTGTGTATTCACAATATTATCCCTTGATCTTTGAATAAATTGTTAGTAGGAGAGGCCCTCCTTCAAGATTTTATAGGTGTCCAATCTAACCGGCAGTGTACCGGGTCAATTGTAGTCTTGTAGGTGGTCAAGCTCGTATCCATGATGATTATGAGGTTGAACACCAAAAAGATATGATTATCTTGATCTAAGTCACAACAATATAAGAAGGTAAATGTATCTAAGCATCTACTACTACATAGGATGATAAAATGATAAAAGACCTAACAATGAAAATGCATTGATCAAGAAATCCTCTATTAGCATCATGGGAATGATTTCCTACCAACATTCCATTAGTGTTAAAGTGTGTGTAATCGGTGCATTCTTAAGCTAGCAATTCCCCCTCATATGAGAGTACGAAACTACTTCATGCCTCCTCCTTGGTCTAAGAACCCTAGAACTAATAATTCAACATGACCAAGTTTTTCAATGCAATGAATGAACAACAACCCCTGGACAAGAAATCGAGTTCCACTTAAGGTCAATTTTACCTTCCGGTTCTCCTATCCCTTCTCCCACACCAAGATTTTTCCTTTCGGTATCAACTAAGTGTGTGTAAGTGCTAGGTAATCAATCCAACACAAACAAGCAATAAAATGTAAATATAAGAAGATAAACAACACACATGAAGCTATGAAATGCAAACTAACATTCCCAATCAACTAATAGAGATTAATTACTATCACAAATGCATCATATTGGCCATCAAAAGCTTAGCCTTCCATGGCTATGAAACCCAAATGTCACTTGAGGATTTCATAACTATGAAATAAGCTCTACAAGTAAATAAAGAGGTCACCAAACAAGATTGAACGAACTTTAAGAAAAGATAATTGCATAAGCATCAAAGATTGTTCAATGAAGAAGATTACACCAGGAGATGAAATTCCTCCACGAATAAGCTCCAAGGATCTTAATAAGGTTTCTTCAATGATTACAAGTAGAATTTATGGCTAAATTGTTCGTATGGTTGGGCTAGAAGAGCCATTTAAAATGGTGTCTTCAAGTGCTTCAAGAGTTGGTGAGAAAGTGGAATGAAAGAATGTGTAAAATAGATCCAAAAATAGACTTTTTTTTTGAGGGGCCAAACATAGACTTTTAAATGCTGAAAACTGCTTTCTGCGACGTATTGGCGTGCGCCATTATAGTTGATGTGCGCCAATTGTGAAGAAAAACTCTATGTATACCTACAACGACGTTCGGCGTATGCCACTATAAGTTCGCATACGCCAATTTCACAGCAACTCAGTAAAATTGCCAAGAGTAAACCTGACACGACGCTCTGGTTACTATAACCGGTACAAAACTATCAAAATATGGTATTTTATATAATAATTACTATCTACACATTTGGATAAAACAAAGAAAATAATGACTCGAATTGTTATGGAAACATCAATAAACGCATGAGAAATGGTGATAAAACATCGTGAAATGTATCATCTATCTGACTTACATCACGGGTCACAAACTAAGGGTAGTAGCAACCTCCAATAGGATCTCTATGTCTTCTTTCTTTGGCCTTCGTCTTCTGCTCCATCTTGTTACTTAATTTTATCTAATAAAATAAATACATCCCCCACACACGGGGGAGCTAACAGGAATATGATAATGCATAAAATAAACTAGGCTCGTTCTTCATAATGGCATATGATGAAGTTTGAAGAATTACAAACACAAAATAAAATGTGGAATTATTATTGATCAAGTAAAAGTTACAGGTTAAGTTACAATGCAGCTGATCATGGGGTATTTATAGCTTCATACACCTCATGAATCAGTTAGAAGTAAGTTACAAACGGTTACAATAGACTATAACTGAACCGTTTTCAACATTACATCATACTAAACTAATCGTGAGATTTCTTTGGACTTTCGTCACATCGGTTGAGGCTCTGTCGGCCGCAGAGGTCTTCATATCAGCACTCAGCATTCCCATCAGCCTATATACTGTAACGTCCTAAGACAAAATTTAAACAAACGAAAAAAAAATCATTCACATTTATCATATTGGTCGAGTCCATGATCAGTCGGGTCCATATAATCATTTTATATCTATCACAATAATCCATACAATAACATCTTATGAAAAAGACAAAATCTAAAATTACCAACTTGCGTCTTATTTTATCAAATCAATTAACTAATTAAATTTTAATCAATTAAATGATTTTTAATTGAACTAAAATAAACGATTAACTCTAAAACCATTTCTATTTTAATTTTGTTCACTAGAACTATTCTAAAATAAAATAAAAAATAAAATATGTCTCCTTTTATTTCATTCCAAAACAAAAAGGCATCGACCTAGGCCATTACGAAATATATGGTACAGGCCTAGGTTAACCTTAGGTTCACAAAAGTGGGCAACCCAATGGTACAAACTATTTGAACCATCAATTAGCCACATGGCATCAACTAAACAACAAGAGATTTCAATATACCAACAAAACAAAATATCAGGGTTCCACAAAAAATAACACTAGCTGACGCCGACCACCCAGGTGGGAGCCAACGCCGCCGGCGCTGATTCCAGTAGGGGTGCCGCCGCCGATCGGCCGAGCAGCCCATACGCCGAATAATTTTTTTTGTTTCCATTTCGTGAATCTAAATCTTGCATCTAGAAATAATTACTACGCAAATTAACTAATGCTTATTGCTTAAGATCGAAGACCGCTCGATACCTTTGTTAGAAAATCAACGAGAGCATAGCGGAATTTAAAATTTAGATTTCCTTTTACCAAGTTCGACTTCGTTTAAGCAACAAACATAAAATTAGTAAACGAGAAAGTTACCTTGAATGATCTGAAAGATCGAAGTTTTATCATCTATGAATAAGTAGTGGTGTACGGAGACGCCCAAGCGTTCGGCCTCTACCGCTAGTCAATGTGAAAGGACCCACCGGAATCCCGCTTTAGATTGCTACTAGAAAAACTTGGTAGCTAGACCGACATTTTCTCTCTCTTTAAACTCTCTCTAAGAAGCCATTTTTATTTTTTAGTAAATTAGAACTCTACTAATTGTGACGATACAAAAGAGTTTGGCACACACTACATTTATATATATAGCGTGTCCTACACCCCTATGCATCCTATTTCCAATAGGAAAAGCTTCTGAGTTGAGTAGGGAAAAAGAAAACCGTTTACTAGAAAAATAAGAAAAATATCTTTGATTGATTTATCTCATTAATATTCAATATCTCATATTAAGTATTTCCAAGATATGTATTGTCAATATCAAATATTGAATATATCTTTATTACATTACCATAAATATATATATCAATTATACATGTGCGTATATCACATATATATACTACACACATATATATCTATACACACACACACACACACATATATATACACACTCACACACACACACAAGACATGATTAAATTGCAAAATCCATGTGTATCATATACACACAAGACATGCATCCCATATACATAAAATGTGTATATTTAGATAATCAACATTATTAATATCTTGTATTATATTTATTCATAATAAATAAATACGATAATATTAATTTCTTACTATAACACCTTATAGTCGAGATAACAAGTTTCCTTATTTGGTTATCACTATAACCGCATTTGAATCCGGCAAGGTGTTCTTATGTGTGTGACCCGATAGGCTTCCGAATATGTTGGCCGTAGGCACAAAGTGAATTTACTAAAATGCGTTTCATACCTAACGGTCATGGATAGCGTCTAGCGACATGCCATGAACCCCAATGATCGGAAAAGTCAAATGCAATGACTATAACCTTTCATGTGAAACGGTTATCGTGTAAAGAGAATCATATCGCATTTACAATATCCATACGGTCGTATCTCGATTGTCAATACATTAACGATCGTATCTTAGAATTTGGATATCATGCTCTATTGAAGTAACTCATTTACTGCCACTTTGTAAAGATTCACGAGAGTAAGTTAATCCTTATAAGAAGACCCTTTCGGACAAGTACTCCTATTCATATGATATGCTATTTCCGGACGAGCAACATGAATGCTATGCATTCTTCAGTATCACACCCAATCAGTATCGCATGATCGCCCCATGGCTAGGGGAAACCTTAATAGTGTCAAAGTATGACAATCCACACCGTGATGCCATGAAGACTCTGATCTTAGGATAATTACACAACCGCTACATAGTGCGACACTTAATAAAGTAAGTGGGTCAGTCTAACGTACGTATTCTCTAATACATGTCCACATACAGTCTATGTGTCCATACACTTCGATAGACGAGATCTATCCCATCTTCAAATGATAGAAGACATCCAATACATGCTAGTCTAACCATACTATTAATGTCCTATTTAATAGTACATACGACTAAAGACATTTAAGTACCATACCAATAAAAGTGAGTCGAGATCTCATCAACCATAATCACTATCATGGTTTCTCTATCACAGTTTCATACAAAAGTCATTATCATATATACAATATCATAATTTGTCCGTTAAGCGAACAATAATATAATAACACAAAAGAAATTTAATATATATAAACATAAAGAAGTAGTAGAATTGATCCAATCCGATAGGATCCGGTCCAACCCGATTGGGTTTAGGACACTATATTAACACCTTGTCCCGGTTCCTAGTCATGAGACAAGTAGCACTAACCCTGAGTGTCATTAACCGGTTATCGACTTTGTTCAATATGATCTCCTTGATCCCCATCCGCTATTCATTCAGACTTATCAACGCAAGATGTTGGTCCCTTGAAAAGGCTTTGGTTATGTTTAGAGTGGGGGAGGGGGTGAATAAACTTAATACTTAAAACATTTTTGGAGTTAAGACAAACTCAGCAGGGTTAATAGTCTGCTGACTTTAGGCAGTCAGCTGACTATTAAGTCCAGTGAATATGTTGCAGCAGAATATATGTAGATTAAGCCTTTATAATTGTTTTTAAAAATATGATACTAAATATAAGATACTTAGTAGTGAAAGGTTTGTGGATGAAGTAGCTAGTTCAACAGGTTGATATGGATAACCTAGACAGGTCTACTGAACAAGTTAGCTAACCTCGTTACAGTGCTTATTTGATCAAACCTATACAATGATCGAACTGTAGTAAACCTATACATTCATTCCAGACATCTTCTTGCCTTTGCCCTATAACAGCTAGTCTGGCATTCATCATTAAAGCTAAAATATGTCCAACAATTTCCCCCTTTATAGTGATGATGCCAATACCATCTCTACACTAAAGCAAAAAGATAAAGACAATAAAATCAAGGCAAACTTGATATATTTCATTGAAATTCCAAAATGGTTCAAACATTATTACAACTACGTTCAGCATAAGATAAAGCATGTAAAAAGAGTTTGCCGAACTAGTTCATTTCTTGATTCCTCTTCTGTTGATATTCCTTGATTTCTCTGTACATTTTTGCCATCCATTGATTTTCAATCCTAGAGAAATCAATCCAAGTGTGCATCATCTTCCACCATTTCCATGCTTCAGCAATGGTCAACTGGACACCTTGCCAGTTGAATCCTTGTCTTATATATGCTAGCTTAAATTCTTCTAGTGAGTTCTTTGCTGACTGTCCCCTTAGTCTTTGTTCAGCAGACTGTCCTCTTCCACCAGTTGGACTTCTTCTTCCTCCAGTTGAAGTTGATCTCATGGATTTGATCCTTACTTCGTAAAGTTTTAGTTCAAGGAAAGAGTTTAAACCCTCAAAGAATGTCATTTGATTGTAAGGTCTTCTTCTTGAATTATAAGCAGTCTTAAACTCTTTCAGCCGATCATCAGTTAGTTGGACTCTCCCAGGAGCAGGGGCTTTGTATACACTGATCTCAGCTTGAAACATCCTTTGTTGAAACATCCTTGATGCTTTTTTTGCTTCTGCTGACTGTTCTTCTTCACCTTATTGACATCAACAATAAAATGGTTCAGCAGGATCATAACTCTTTTTTGAGTTGTTACCAGATTGTTTAGTTGTCCTTCTATAATATTGCTCTTGTGTCTACCGAAGTAATCCAGCCTTGTAGTGTTTGTTCCAGCAGGTTCATCCTTTCTATAACTATAGGATCAATTGAAGCAGGGGTTGACTTCTCAGCCAGTTTGTCAACTTTCTTGTTTATGTTGGAGGTGTCTTCAGATATCTTTTTATCCCATTTTGCATAATCCAACCTTGACTGAGTGACTTCTCTGATCATATCATTGTAGCTAAACTGTAAATGAGTAAAATTTGATGCAACAGTTTCAGTGATCCTCCCTCTATTCTCCACCAAATTTACAAGATTTTCGAATCTTTGCTCACTTGTCCTTAGTTGATTCCTTAACTGATTTATGTCTTCTCTGACAGCTCTTAATTCCTCCAAAATATGACCTGGTTTAGTATTAGGAATACCAGCCATATTATCAGAAGTCCTTTCCAAGTCACCTTCAGGTCTTGGCTGTTTGATCACTATTGCTCTATTTCTGTCCTATTTATAGGGTTTATGAATCTCCTCTTGCATACTGACATCTTCAACATTAATAGGATCTTCATCAGGATTTACATTGAACTCTTCGTCACTATCTCCATAGTCAAGATGTTGCTCTTCTGATTGTTTATCAGCAGCTCCTTTTATATTACTAGCAGGAGCATCATCCTCAATATGCTCCATGTTGTTGACAGGGGATTCCTCCAATCCCAAAACTAGTTCCAACCTTTGTCCAATCACAGTCTGATCCTCATTAGATTGAACCACCAGTTCCGACCTATGTTCAGTTGTTGTATGATTTCTAGCATACTGAACCACCACTTTAACAGCTTCTTGAATCTTCATTGGTGTAGTAGATGTAGATTCAATAACTCTTGGTTGATCTTCTTGTATGATTGGCGGAGTTACCGAATTAGGTTCTATGGGTGTATTAGGAATAACAACTACTGGAATAGTTGTCCAGTAGGTGCAAGAACACCCAGTTGACCAAATTGGCCTTCAGCAATGAAAGGAAAAACTGCCAAGTTTTCTTTCAATATAGCACTTTGCTCAGTAATGACATCTAAGTTCATAGCAACATTTGCTAAAGTTCCCTCAGTGTTGATTTGATCTTGAAACTGAACAGATTCGTAAGATACAACATCTATTTGTTCATTCCTTACAACTTCAGTAGAATCTTCTAAGGCCGTACCTCCAAGAATTGTTGTTGAGTCCATCTCCGTTTCCAGCTCTGCTGAAAAGTGTCCAACAATTCTTCTTCATTATCATCCGATGTCTGTTGTCCCTCAGCAGACTGTCCTTGTTTATCAGCAGGATGCTCTTTATCTTTCTCAGCAGATCCTTCTTGAACATTTTCTGTTATTCTTTCTTTAACAATACCACTTGTCTCTCCAGAATGCATAGGTTGATCATCATTTGAATCAGAGGATGATGAATCATCAGAATCGCCAAATGGTTTGTATTTAGGATCTTTGAAAAACAAATTTCTAGATCTCCTCCATTTCTTCTACTGCTTCTTGAAGCCTTCTAACCAATAAATAACAGTTTACAAACTCCAACAGATTATTTGTTCCCAGATAGTCAAAAGCCCATTCTTCAAAGCTAGTCATCATCTCAGCAGTCGGTTTTTGTTTTCTGTAAAAACACATCTTCCACTGTACATACTTAGATATTCTTTCCATAGCAGGATCTCCTTTCGGATTTATTGTTAGGAACATTTTATTATGTTTTGATGATTGTCATACTAGCAGTTATAGCAAGCATGAAATAAGTTAGAAATCCCTGTACAGGTCTTTAATTAGAGTCTGACATGTTGTATAAGTTGAGTCAGACAAGTATTGTACTAGTTGGCAGGATGGCGAAGTAAAACAGAAATCCGGCAGAGTGAAGCTAGCCAAGTACCAGCAGAGAAGCATGAAGACATTATGGTCTGACTTGAAACCAAGAAAGTCTGTGATGACCTTGGATAAGTCTAAGTTATAATTCAAATGATGAAATACATTGTCCAATATGGTGTACACTGATCTCACCCAAATCAAGGATCAGTGAAGTACAAGAAGTACCTGAAAAATAAAAGAAATTAACAAAGCAGTAAACCGGCAGAGTGAACTGACTATTGGCTGAGTAAAGACAAAGCAGTGAAGGAAGATCTAAACATTAAAGTTAGAAGGATCACTTCACCATTCCGGTAACGGCCCAGTAAACTATACTCGTTCAGATTTCAAATGATAAAGATCAAGCATTAAATGCACAATCAATTGAGGATCAATCAAGGACGGATTTTCTGATAAACGTTTGAAGAAATATATGATCACTGAAATCAAGGAGAATATAATAAAGGGGGAATCAAGAATTAAATCAAGGATTATTCTCCACATTAAATAGCCAACGGACGGAAATTCAAATCAAGGATTATCAAGGCTATAAATAGAAGGCATTGGCAGACAAGAAGAAGAATGATTGAATCTAATAAGAAACAAGTTGAAACTCTGTCAGTTTGAAAAGCCTTCTATCTATACTTAAAGGAAACATCCAGAGATCAACTTAGAAAACATAGCTCAAATTCCACATCAAGTACTGAGATTGATGACAAGTCTATGAATCCAATTCACATCAACCGAAGCAATTGAATCAGAGGAATCTGAGAATGAGTTGCAATCTTTGTGACAGCTGTTGAAAGATTTGTTCTCAAGGAGCAGTGATAGAGACCGAGTAACTGAAGCTTTTTAGCCAGGGAGTGATAGTCTGGAAGATTGTGAAACTTGTGTAGCCAAGGACAATCTAACTATTGTATCTATGAAAACAATACTGAATTCCTCCAATAATAACAGGAGAAGAGTGGATAAGGGATTACACCACCCTGAACCACTATAAACCTTTGTGTCTATTTACTTTCAGCACTTTATTTTATTGCATACTATATCTGTGACTGCATAATCTAATTTGAACCAACATTTAAAGAAGGGACTTATCCGATGTCCAAAAGCTTTTAAATATAGAAATGTTTTTGAAACTCCACTATAGTCATTCACCCCATCTGACTATAGTTTTACCCTTCTCTAGGACCAACAATTGGTATCGGAGCAGTGTTCCTAGTATCATAACCTGTTCAGATCTAATTTCTAGTAACAAGGAGATCACAGATTTTCAAAGTAGTTTTCAAATTTGTGCTTTCTAAATTTCTTTCTTATTGGTACTTATGGATTCCTCAAATTTCATGTCAAAGGTACCTGTATTTAATGATAATAATTTTGATGAATATAAAATAAGGATGTTGTTTCATCTTGTAACAACTCATGAGGAGATGCTGGATGTAATTAATGATGGCACAATCAAGATCACAACTGTGATAACCACAGGAGCAGATCAAGGAAAAAAAATAGATAAACTCAAGAAAGATTGGACCAAGGATGAATAGAGAAGAGAAAATCTCGACTTTGTTGCAAAAGACATGATCTTGAAGACTCTGAACAGTAATATGTTCATGAGGATCAAAGATTACAAAACAACAGAGGAGATGTGGGACAAATTAGCATTGATTAATGAAGGATCACAAGCAGTTAAAGAAAACAAATTATCTGTTGCAAAACAAAAATTTGAGAACTTCAAAATGAAGACTGGTGAATCCATTGATTAAATGGACAATAGATTTTCAAGCATCATCAATGAACTGCAGCAGCTTGGACATACATATCCATAAATGGAAGTCTATCTAAAAATCTTGAGAGGCTTACCTAAGAGATGGAAGATCATCACATCGGTAATTAGAGGGACAACAAACCTTGCAAACACTGACACCTTGACTCTGATGTCTCAATTAAAGGCTCATGAATTTGAGTTGAACGGTGAAGACAGTAATCCAGCTGAGGCATACAATGCCAGTGCACTGGTAGCACCACAGCAAAGCAAAACAGTTGATGCAAACGGTAAAGAGACATAGGAGTTGAAGGAACATGTAGCTTTACTGGTTAAACATTTTGACAGGTTTAGCAAGAAGAAGCAATTCAAAGGAGGTTCATCATCATACAAGAGGTCAAACACAAGCAAAGACATGAAGAAAAAGGATGATGAATACAGATGCTTCAATTGCTAAAAGAAGGGACACTTCAAGGCTGATGGCCCTAAAGAAACATATAAAGATGAGGACAAGAAGAAGTACAAAACAATAGATAAGAGAAAGAAGAAGAAGGCACTTAAAGCTGAAACCAGTAGTGAAAATGATGAAGAATCATCTGAAAATGATTCAGATTGTTAGGAACTTTTTATGTTTTGATGATGGCCATACTAGCTGTTATAGCAAGCCTGAAATAAGTTAGAATTCTCTGTATAAGTCTTTACTTAAAGTCTGACATATTGTATAAGTTAAGTCAGACAAGTATTGTACTAGTTGGTAGGACGGCAAAGTAAAACAGGCATTCGGCGGAGTGAAGCCAGCCAAGCACCAGCAGAAAAGCAGTGAAGACTTAATGGGTTGACTTATAACAAAGGAAGTATGTGATGACCTTGGATAAGTCTAAGTATGTTTCAAGTGATGAAATTTAATGTTCAAATATGGTGTACATTGATCTCACCCAAATCAATGATTAGTGAAGTACAAAGATTCTCCTTAAACTGAAGTGATGAAGGAAACAATGAATCGGCAGAGTAAACTAACTTTCGGCAAAGTGGAGGCAAAAACAGTGAAGGAAGATCTAAACGGCAAAGTCAGATGGATCACTCGACCGTTCAAAGAACGGCGAAGTAATCCTTATCAGATCAGAATTAAAATATGATGAAGATTCAGAGGATAATGCATTTAATGCACAATCAATAGAGGATCAATCAAGGACAGATTTTCTGCCATACATTTGAAGGAAAAAATCCGATCACTGAAATCAAGGAGAATATAATTAAGGGGGAATCAAGAATAAAATCAAGGATCGTTCCCCTCATAAATATAGCCAACGGATGGAATTTCAAATCAAGGATACTCAAGGCTATAAATAGAAGGCATTGACAGACAGATAAAAACAACATTCAGAAAAAGAAAATGAAGCAGAAACTCTGTCAATTTGAAAAGTCTTCTCTCCGAACTTACAAGGATTTATCTAGAGATCAACTCAGACATCAGAACTACAATTTCATATCCAGCACTGAGATTGATCAATCAAGTTTGTGAATCTCATTCACAATCAATCAAGCAATGAATCGAAGTAAATGCGAGAAGGAGTTGTGCGTGTGATAGCTGCTGAAGGATTTAATCTCAAGGAGCAGTGAAAGAGACTAAATCACTGAAGCTGTTGCAGTCAAGGAGTGATAGTAAAGTCTTGTAGATTGTGAAGCTTGGGAAGTCAAGGACAATCATACTATTGTATCTGTAAAAACAGTAGTGAATTCCACCAATCATCACAGGAGAAGAGTGGATTATGGGATTACACCACCCTGAACCACTATAAGCCTTGTGTCAATTTACTTTACTGCATTCATTTAAATTGCTTAGATTATAATCTATATCTGTGATTGGTTAAACTACTTTGAAACAACTTAGTAAGAAGGGACTTATCTACAGCCCAAAAGCTTTTAAACACAAGAAATGTTTTTGAAACTCCACTATAGTCATTCACCCCCCCCGTCTGACTATAGTTTTACCTTTCTCTGGGACCAACACAGATGAAGATGAGTCCAACAACTCAGACAACCAAAAGGCATGTCTATACCTTATGGCTATGTAAAGTGATGAAACAGAGGTAACTTCTAGTTCATACTCATCATCAGCTGCATCCACATCTGACACTGCACAATCTTCTATTCTCCCATTAGATTCTGCAAACCTAATCCAAAATTCTATGAGTAAATTTGAAAAAAATTGAGATGAATCATGAAATTTTGGAACAGGTGTGTGAGAATCTAAGAGAGGAAAATAAAAGACTAAAGAAAGAACTGGATGTATTAAAACCTAAACAAACAAGTAAGGAAGTAAACTCACCTGATCAACAAATAGCAGATGTACATACATCTGGTGTTGACAGACCAGCTGAGAAAACCTCCCTACCGGTTAAGATCACCACTGCACCACTTAGTGCACCAGCTTACAAACCCCTAAAAAGGTTTGGATCCAGATCTGGTCTTGGCTACAACAGTCACGATGAGAATAGAAACGATGGACAACACAAACTTGAATCTAAGACAAAGATTGGACCAAAATTTAGAAAATGACAGACCATAGTTTCAACCACTCATCCTGTACTGGTGAAGTGAAAACCCAGTGTAGTGAAACATCAGACTAAATCATCAAACCAGCTCATTAAAGGCAAAGGTTTTCTGAAAGGTAAGGGAAGACTTTACCATTCAGAGGATGATTGGAATTTTACACCCCCAAAATACAGGAAGAAACCATTTCATGCTATGCATCATGTGTTTTGGAAAAGTCAACCCAGGCATGTTCCTAGACACAAGAAGCAACATGAAAATAAGTTTCCTCCTGCATATTGGAGAGTGAGAAAGGATGCAAATGCCCCAAAAAGTAGAGAAAATTATCATAATACCTTTAGTAGAAATATTAGAATCTATTCTGCCATGCATTATACATATAAAGTTGATGACTTCAATTATGCAAGAAGAAGACTCTTTGGATACACACTTGGAGTAGGAGGCATGACTGCTAACAGGTATGGACCCAAACAGTGTTGGGTACCTAAAATTGGTTAATTTGTTTTGTAGGATGTCTGGTACATAGACAGTGGATGTTTCAGACTCATGACATGGAACAAGAGATGGCTAACTGATTTTAAAGCTTTTGATGAGCCCAAAGTAACATTTGGAGGCACAGAAAACCCAGGCAAATTAAGGGGGAAGGCATAATGCTCAAAAACAGTTTGAAAATCCAAAATGTAGCTTATGTTATACGACTGAATTTCAATCTGTTAAGCATCAGTCAATTCTGTGACAAAGGCTACAATGTACATTCAACAAGGAAGGATGCAAGGTAATCCACAGCCAAACCAACATAGTTGTGCTTGTAGGAAGAATAGAAGACAACATGTATGTTGTAGATTGGAAGACAGCAAAGGCTGAAACATGTTTGCTTGTCAAAAATAAACAATTAACCAGCTGGATTAGGCATTGAAGATTGAATCATCGCAACTTCAAAACCATCAACACACTATCAAAGAACAAGTTAGTTGAAGGCCTACCAGAGATATCATTCAAAAAGGAAAGTCTCTGTGATGCATGTCAAAAAGGGAAGCTAATCAAAAGCTAGCTCTTTTAAGTCAAAGCTCTATCAATCAACAACAAGAATTTTACATCTATTGCATATTGATCTTTTTGGACCAGTCACACCAGTAAGTGTAAGTGGAAAGAAGTGCACTCTAGTAGTGGTGGTTGACTTTTCCAAATTCACTTGGACCATATTCATGAACAAGAAAAGAGAGACAATCAAAAAGTTTCCAGATCTGCTAAGAAGAATTCAAAATGAAAAAAAACTGAAGATCATAAAGATCAGATTAGATAGAGGCACAGAGTTTCTAAATGAAATTATCAGAACTTACTGTGAAGAAATGGAGTACTGCATCAACTATTAGCAGTAGGGACTCCACAACAAAATGGTGTAGCAGAAAGAAGAAATAGGACACTCAAAGAAGCGGTCAAAATAATGATTGTAGAAGCATGCTTACCAAAGAGATTTTGGGCTGAAGCAGCAAATACAGCATGCTATACTCAAAACAGATCAATCATCAACAAACATCATGGAAAAACTCCATATGAAATATGGAATGGAAGAAAACCTAACATCTCATATTTACATATGTTTGGATCTAAATATTTGTCTTGAACAGGAATCAGCTACATACTTTTGATGAAAAAGCTGATGAAGCAATCTTTATAGGATACTCAGACACAAGCAAAGCCTTCAGAGTACTCAACAAAAGAACTTTGGTGATTGAAGAATCAATTCATATAGTCTTTGATGAACCAAACACAAATGGTGAAAGCCTACAAGAACTTGAAGAAGAAACTGCACACAGACAAGTCTATATGAATATAACAGTGCCATCTACTATTCTGAATCACACCTTTGGCAATCAAGATGAGGCACCAGTCAACACAACACAAGAAGTACCAACACGAGAACATGAAGTTGATGCACAAACTGAAATTGTGGAAGAACCAACTCAAGAGCAACTTCAACCTGACCTGAACTGGCTGAGAGATCATCTTGAAGAACAAGTCATTGGAGATATCATACATGAGTTAGAACCAGAAGACAACTAGAAAGAATGCTAACTTGTTTCCTTTCACATGTGGAACCCAAAACAATAGATGATGTAGTCCAAGATGTTGATTGGATTACAACTATGCAAGAAGAACTAAATGAATTTGAAAGTAATAAGGTCTGGGAACTTGTTGACAGACCGGACATGGCCAACCTGATTGGAACAAAATTGGTATTCAGAAACAAGATGGATGAACAAGGGACAGTGGCTAGAAACAAAGCAACGCAAGTTGCAAAAGGCTACTCTCAAGTAGAAGGAATAGATTATGATGAAACCTTTTCCCCAGTAGCAAGATTGGAAGCAATCAGACTCTTCCTAGCCTTTGCAGCCCACAAAGACTTCAAAGTTTACCAAATGGATGTCAAGAGTGCATTTCTGAATGGAATTTTGGAAGAAGAGGTATATGTGGAACAACCTCCTAGTTTTCAACTCAAAGGGAAAGAAGATAAAGTGTACAAGCTCAAAAAAGCACTTTATGGACTCAAACAGGCACCCAGAGCTTGGTATGAGACACAATCACAATTTTTGATCAACATGTATTCAACAAAGGAACTATTGATAAGACTCTTTTCAAGCTAAAAGAAGGAACAAGCACCTTGTTAGTCCAAATTTATGTTGATGACATTATCTTTGGATCAGAAGATGAGAAGCTATGTGAGAAATTTGCAAATTTGATTAAAAGAAAATTTTAGATGAGAATGATGAGAGAATTAAATTACTTTATTGGTTTACAAGTAAAGCAAATGAAAGATGGCATCTTTATTAATCAAGCCAAGTACACAAAAGACTTGATACACAAATTTGGTATGAACACAAGTGGCACATCAAATACACCAATGTGTGCAAGAGTTGTTCCTGGAAAAGATGAATGTGGAAGGGATGTTGATAAGAAGCTTTACAGAGGAATCATTGGATCTCTACTCTATCTAACTGCAAGCAAACCTGATATTTCATTTGCAGTAGGAGTATTTGCAAGATTCCAAGCTCAACCAAAGGAATCTCACCTACTAGCAACCAAAAGAATAATCAAATACCTGAAGAACACCATCAATGTTGGAATTTGGTATCCAAAAGATGGAGGATTTAAATTGATATCATATTCAGACTCTGACTATGCTGGATGCAAGATAGATAGAAAAACAACCTCTGGAACTTGTCAAATGCTAGGCGGCAGACTAGTATCATGGTTCAGCAAAAGCAAAACTCTATATCCATATCAACAGCTGAAGCAGAATATATAGTAGCAGGCAGTTGTTGTGCATAAGTGCTATGGATCAGACAACATCTAAGGGACTATGGAATTGAGGAGAAGACAATTCCAAATATGTTTGATAACAAAAGTGCAATATCTATTACTGAAAATCCAGTATTGCATTCAAGAACAAAGCATATTGATGTGAGACATCACTTTATCAGAGATCATGTTGAAAAAAGAGATGCTATACTAAGATACATACCAACTGAAGATAAATTGGCTGATATCTTTACTAGACCACTCAGTCATGAAAGATTCAGCAAACTGAGAACTGAGTTGGGAATGATAGAAATTGATTAAGGAGCAGCTAACTGGAGTAATCAGCCGAGTAACTCCACCAGCTGAATGAACCTTTGCCCCTTTTGGGTGCGCTCACTTGGGAGGTATGATGACACTCTAAATGGTACTAATAATTATACCTATATTCACCCTGAATTCTGCTCAAGAGAGGATAGATAGGCTCGTTATTGCTTAGAATATGTGTTAAATGCTATGTGAGTGTTTCCAGGATCGTAATTCTGCATCTATGCTATTTTCATGATTTTTTGGTACTGTTTTGTCCCATTTTGTGTATTTTATGGGATGTACCGAATCTGTAGCAATGATGAACAGATCTGGACCGAAAAAAGTGCATTGGGCTAAGTGATTAAAGTCCAAGGAGAAGCCTGCTGAAGACAAAGAAGAATAGAAGGCCCGGTAACCCGAGGGTTAGGCCCGGTAAACCGGTGACTTATTCAACACAAAATTCATTATGCCGCATTGTCTAAGTCGTTTAGGGTTTTAGAGAGTCTTAAGTCGGTCATTGTATCTATATAAGGCCGCATTAACAGAGTTCTTCATATGATTCATAAGTTTCATAGTTCATTATCAATACTTTAATTACATTACAATCTTTATTATGCAATAAAGTTTTCTTGAGCTTTGGAGAGTTGTTTTTAGTTTCCTCCCTTCTCCCATCATCTCTAGCTTGATTAGATCGAGCTAGATCTCCATTGTTGAAGGTATGAAGCTTCGAACGTTCCTTTATCGTCTTCAATATGGTATATCTGTTCGTATTTAAGTGTTTTAGTTAATCTGCATGTTTAACAACCACATAATTTACTTATTTTAATCGTACTGAGCTATGTAGATCCAGAAATTAGGAAAAGCCGCCCCCGGTAAACCCGGTCTATCTTTGGTTTACCAAGGCATATTTTAGAAAACCTAAAGCCGGGATTCACTCTGACAATGTTGATCGGCGGGAATAATTAAAAGCGAGTAATAGGTCCGCCAATCTAGTATTAAGTAATTGTAAATTAACATGAAGGACCGCAAGTGAAGTGTTAATTAGGACATAGTCTTGATGGACCCTAGGAATGTGCTGGTCAATGTCGACAGCTGTCTAGGCGGGTTAGCGGTATGAGGTAACGCTCAATATCGGCAGTTCTAGTTCTTTATGCGTATGGGCTATTACGGACCATTTAAGGAGGGTAGCTTGCGTATAGTTTGTCTACTGCCATTGTCGGAGTATATAGGAGTAAGAATTGCACCCGTAGCTGATAAATATGATAATAATCATTAAAAGCTCACGATTAATCTAAGGAAATTATGTGGGGAAGTAAACATAATGATTAACTAACCCAAGTTAGTAGATCGGTGAGGAGATGGAAAGGTATACCATGTTTGTTTTCTTTTGTGTTATTGTTGGTCAATGACCTCCTATATGTTGCTTCTTAATTAGGTTATAATCATTTATATGTATAAGTAGCATTGTCTCTGTGGGATCGACCTTGACTCGCATTTACTATATTGCGATGTACCTAGTATTCTTGCTAGTAATATCGATGTTAGTGACTTACACGCGATCAAGGTAAAGCACTGGTAATCATCGGAGTTCACTTACATGATTGTTAGGAACACTTTTATATACATCAGTTCAGTGAAGAAGTCACTACACCAGCCTAGTGACCAGCCAAGTCACTCCACCGAAATATATATTAGTGTGAACTAAATCAGTGTTATACACGTGGAAAATCAAGGGAGTTATGGAGGATTATTCAGTGGAAGATTACACATGTGGAGATCAATTTATAATCATGGAGGTAACAATATTATTTTTGAATTACAAGCGCCTCGATTCTCGGGATTTATCATTACTTACCTCAATCCAATCCCCTATTACACTCAAATACCGTGATTTATATACATAAAATCATGCCATTACTTCACAAAATCCTTCCATATTCAACCACATTCACACTACCTCAAATCATCCTATATAAACAACACTTAGATATTTTTCAGAAATCTTTACACTATCTTGCAAATCATAAACCCTATTTTATCTAAAAAATTGAAGCTTTACATTCAAAATACTTCAAACAATGGCATCATCTTCTACACACTCAGCAACAGAAAAGTACTATGAAAAATCGATCATCACAGGATCATTTTTCAGACCTAAACACTATCTCCCATTCTATGAAAGAGATGCACAGGGTCAAAGTTTAGTGGATGGCTGCACGAATCTGGGGTCGATGACATTTCTAAACCCCCAATCAAAGGTATATGTTATGAAACCTTGATTTCTTTTTGGAAGAATGCGAAGTTTTTACCGAGAAAGATGAAAAGCGACCCAAATTGCATTGTGAGCAAGATGTTTAACAAAGAAGTGGTTATCCCTCTTATACTCCTCAACAGATTATTGAATCAATCCAACACTGGTCCCGTCGATGTGACGAAGATGCAGATCGACATCAACGTATTCTGGATCGAAATCACCATGAACCCTAGCAGGCACAGCAAGAAGTACTACCTCCCACGATCAGCACTCAAATGTCCCTTTGCTTAGTTTGCACCAGTAATCACCAGAAACATTGAAGGAAGAAAGGGATCAATGAAAAACTTGACCGAACTCAGAATCAAGTTAATGGCTATCATCTATCAAGGTATCTCTTTCGGCTGGGCACAATTTATCTTCAACAGATTAAAGGCTCAAATTCAAAAGGAAATGGATCTTGTAACTGCGGCACCTGGCAAGAACTTGCAGAAGAAAGGTGAATTTTGGGAAAGGAAATAGTACGGGATTCCCCTCCAAAGTCTCTTCAATCAAATGAAAGTGAAACCCATATATGAGCATCCATGGAACAAGGCCTAGGTAATGTATACATATGTAAATGCCTCCTAGAAACCACAGCCACCAGTTGGACGCAAAAGGAAAGAGCCTGAAAGCAGTAGATCTAGAGTTGGAATGAGAACTAGATCCTAAGAATCACAAGACCAACAAGGCCAACAAGGAGGTATACCCAGCAACAAGGATACCCCTCTTGTAATCAGTGATGATACACCCACTGAGGAAGAGAAACAAGAAGATGTCACCTATCTGGAAGAAGGTGAAGAAGGATACCGTCTTACATCATCTGATGAAGCAGAAGAAGAAGATGATGCTGACAGTGAGAAGGACAAAGGTGGAAAAGAGCAACAGGAAGGAGATCATCTTGATAATGATCAAGAAAACATGGGTTTTTCTGATGATGACCTGACTATTCAATATGTGATTCTGAGGAGCCTCAGCAAAGAAGACAAACAACCGAGTGAGCCAGCTGATCAAACTCACTGTACTGAACTTGTCAAAACCCCCCAGCATTGATCTAGGGGGAACAACAGAGGAGGTAGTTAAGTCTACAACACTTGGAGAAAAAGCAAGTTACCTTCAACAATCTCTCTCCGATCATGAGATTGCTGAAGAAGAAAAAGAAAAGGAAAAGGAAGAGAAATAGGAGGAAGAGCAGGGTGATGCATTTGACCAAGCAGAAGATGACGAAGATGTGGCTGATACATCTGCACCAGCAGAGGATGATTAAGACAGACAGTTCAATCTAGATATCAATCCCTTGATCGTGGATATGGAGAAGCAGTACCAAAGCAGGCAAAATCTAAAAACTGCCTTCAGGAGTGATGCAACCTCCTTAAATCACAAAATTGAGGCCCTCATCAGTCACATTAAGGTCCAAGATGAGTTAATGAAGAAACAGGTGCAACCTCCAGCATCTCATTCCCTATGATGTCCAAAGCAATCTTGAGTTGCTAGCTGACAAAATGGATGGAAATCTCAAACCACTGGTGGATACTTCGAATGCTCATACTCAGCAAATCCAACATCTGGATGAGATTATGGAATACTGTGGACAACATCTCAACACCCTACTCAATGTCACTAGAGCATCAAACAAAATTCTGGAGGAAAAGTTTGGCCCTCTCCCAGAATCTGAGGCAGCCAAAAACATTATAGAGGAAAGATTTTGTTATACCAAAAAGGGGGAAGGAAGTAGCAAGGCTGAAGGCTCTACTGGAAAGAAGGAAAGTCCAACAAACAAGGTCAAGGGCATCAAAGGCAAGGGCATTAGGTTTGAAGAAAAGAAGAAGTAGCCCTTTAATAAATCTTGATGAATTAATTCCTTGCCTTTGATTTGTTTTGAAAAGATGCAATATCTTATTGCCCATGGATGAGTAAATATTTTGAGTTTTATGAAATTTTTTGCATACTTATGTTCAGGCTTATGAGGGTTTTGGCATCATAAAAAAGAAGGATATTGTTAGGAACATTTTATTATATTTTGATGATGGCCATACTAGCTGTTATAGCAAGCCTGAATTAAGTTAGAAATCTCTATATAAGTCTTTACTTAGAGTCTGACATGTTGTATAAGTTGAGAAAGATAAGTATTGTACTAGTTGGTAGGATGACGAAGTAAAACATAAATCCGGCAGAGTGAAGCCAGCCAAGTACCAGCAGAGAAGCATGAAGACATTATGGTCTGACTTATAACCAAGAAAGTATGTGATGTCATTGGATAAGTCTAAATTATAATTCAAATGATGAAATACAATGTCAAATTTGGTGTACACTGATATCACCCAAATCAAGGATCAGTGAAGTACAAGAAGTACCTGAAAAATCAAAGAAAAAAAACAAAGCAGTAAACCGGCGTAGTGAACTAACTATCGGATGAGTAAAGTCAAAGCAGTGAAGGAAGATCTAAACAGAAAAGTCAGAAGGATCACTTAACCGTTCAGGGAATGGCCCAATAAACTATACTCGTTCAGATTTCAAATGATGAAGATCAAGCATTAAATACATAATAAATTGAGGATCAATGAAGGACGAATTTTCTGATAAACATTTGAAGAAAAATCCGATGCATGAAATCAAGGAGAATTTAATTAAGGGGGAATCAAGAATTAAATCAAGGATTAGTCTCCACATTAAATAGCCAACGGACGGAAATTCAAATCAAGGATTATCAAGGCTATAAATAGAAGGCATTGACAGACAAGAAGAACAACGATTGAATCTGATAAGAAACAAGCTAAAACTCTGTCAGTTTGAAAAGCCTTCAATCTGTACTTAAAGGAAGCATCCAAAGATCAACTCAGAAAACAGATCTCAAATTCCACATCAAGCACTAAGATTGATCACAAGTCTGTGAATCCAATTCACATCAACTGAAGCAATTAAATCAGAGGAATCTGAGAAGGAGTTGCAATCTTTGTGATAGCTGCTAAAAGATTTGTTCTCAAGGAGCAGCGATAGAGACTGGGTCATTGAAGCTTTTGTAGCCAGGGAGTGATAGTCTGGAAAATTTTGAAGCTTGTGTAGCCAAGTACAATCTAACTATTGTATCTGTGAAAACAATAGTAAATTCCTCCAATCATCACATGAGAAGAGTGGATTAAGAGATTACACAACCCTGAACCATTATAAACCTTTGTGTCCATTTACTTTCATCAATTTACTTTTCAGCCCTTTATTTCATTGCATACTATATCTGTGACTGCATAATCTACTTTGAACCAACATTTAAAGAAGAGACTTATCCGTTGGCCAAAAGCTTTTAAATATAAGAAATTTTTTTGAAACTCCACTATAGTCATTCACCCCCCTCTGACTATAGTTTGACCCTTCTCTGGGACCAACATTTTTCTTTGGTCTTCTTTGATAAGGCATAGTTTTCTTGTAGTAGTTTGAGTTTCAGCAGGTTGAGGCTCAGAAAGTTGACCTCCAAATGTCTCTCTACTAAATGAGGCAAAGTTTCTTCAGCAGATACAAATATTTAAGTAAGGTCTTCCAAAGTTTGAGGAAAGTTTGTATCTACTACTTCCATTTACTCAACACTTGTTCCCCCATTGTGTTGCATGTTCCTTTGTAGGGGTTTGCTCCAACCTTACTTCCCCCTGAGTTGTATCAACCTTAGCAAGGGTTTGTACAATTTCAGTAACCTTCTCTGTAGGCTCTTATACAAACTCAGTCGCCAATCTAGTTGGCTCTGTGTCACCTTTCCCATCTTATTCTTTTTGTTCAATTAAGGTTCTCAAAACCTTTCCTTTTCCATGCTTGACCCATTTCATGGCAACATGTTTTACCCTTTTTTTTTGGTCTTTTAGGTGAGCCAAACAAGGATTGTTCAAGTGCCTCCTTGCTGACAGCTTTCCTATTCTTTGATACATCCTTAAGTTGCTTAGTATAAATTTCTGAAACTGTTTTCTTTATAGGCTCAGCAGGGGCAGGGGAGCCTTTAGTAGCACTTGCATCAGTAGGCTTGGCAGAGTCTACTGATTGTTTAGACCTCTTAGGCTTAAGAATGTCAGTAATCTTCCTTATCTCTGTTGATTTTGTAGTCCAACAACCTTCCTTTTCTTTACAGTTTTTCTTGACTCGGCAGCCTTAAGATCATTCATATTTTTACTTCTCAATTCAGTATTTGGCCCACTCTCCTCTGGTTGAACTTCTTCATCATCATCCAAACCAGGAATTTGAGTATTGATCTCAGGCTTGTACCTTGCTTTGTTGATGTTATGACAAGCTACGTCAGCAATGTGCAAATGATTTAGTAGACTTTGTACCATTAAACCCAAAGGGTTGATCTTTATGAAGAAACCAGATCCAAGATACATCATTGTCTTATTATCCTTAATCCTTTTCTTGATGGTTTCCCTTTCCTCAGTCATCACTTTCTTCATGTAATGTATGAAGAATCCAGCCCAATCGAACTTCATGCTCCTTGAGATATTAATCACCAAATCAATTTTTGGCCAAGATAAAGTATCATAACTGCCAACTAATCCCAGCAAATTCCTAGCAATATATTTGCTCAGCAGATTGTACTCAAGAGAAATGTACTTAACATTAATTCCCAAGGGTGCTTGTTCATCCAGATCACTCTTGATAGATTCAACAAAAGCTAATCTTTCCAATTCCATATCTTCAGGGTTTGTTGGGGCTCCATTTTTTACGATGCAGAAATCTACACGATGGCGTTGCGGTGTTGATGGTGTGGATATCTGGCTTGTTTGTGAGTAGTTTGTTAGTATATCAGCCGGAGGTAGGCGGCGGCGAGAGGAAGGCGGTGAGAGGAGTTTTCTTTTGCAGAGCTTTGTCCTGTGTTTTTTTGTATTAGAATAAAATGATTAGGTTACACAAGACTTCCTTTTATAGGAAGATTATACTTAGGGTTGAAGTAAAAGACTGGCGGTGCGAAGCATCTTAGTCACTAGTCTTAATAGCTAAGCAAATACTAAATATCTAACATCAACTGGTTATAATATCCAGGTGGCGACCCCTTGTGGTCGCTAAGGTCGTCAGCTTTGGTGTCTGGCCTTCGCCCCTATTCTCTTCTCAAGTCTTGCGCAGCCCTTAGAGAGCCTTGTGCCCATGGTCGTCCACCGGCCCTCTAGCCCAGACGAGGCCCTTGGAAGGGTCGTTGGCGGCGGCCTTGACTTTAAGATCATTCGATGCCGCCTAAGGTGTGGTCGCAGAACTTCTTCAGGCTGCTTCCGATACTAAGTATTGGCTACATAATTTGTATCATCAATGCCCCCCTACTCCATATCCTGGCCATTTTTCGTGAAAGGGTCGAGTGTGGAGTAGTGAGTTCTTGGACAAGGTATGTGCGACCCCATCGTCTGATGCGATTTGTTCACTAAAGACCGTGCTTTCAAAGCAAGCGGCCTTCGAAGTAACTCTGGGCCTATTTTTGCGACCTTGTCGTCTGATGCAACTTGTTCACTAAGGACCGTGCTTTCAAAGCAAGCGGCCTTCAAAGTAACTATGGGCCTATTTTTGCGACCTTGTCGTCTGATGCGACTTGTTCACTAAGGACCGTGCTTTCAAAGCAAGCAGCCTTCGAAGTAACTCTGGGCCTATTTTTGCGGCCTTGTCGTCTGCGAGGCTACCCGTTTAAGCTTTAGTGGGGCAGTTAGTCAGATCGTGGCTGACGTCGGCCCCCATGATAACTGCAATTACGTGGGTAGTAACGCCCTTGGTAACTGCCCAAGCAGGCACGTGGGCATTGATTGGCCTCCATAATGATTGCGGTTTTTGAATTTTGGAATTTGAATCGACCGCGCAAACCCCAACCGTTGGATGGATCAACTCCCAGCCCCACGATCACAACTTGCTTGCGTATATAAGGCTGGCCTCCTCCACACTTCCTCACTTTTCACTCTTCCATTTTCCCACAATTTTTCTTAGGCTCTCTCCTCATGCAGGATCGACAAAGGTTTCAGCGAAGGCTAGTAGTGAGGTTTGACGGTGGTTGAAGTGGGCTTTGAGGTTTTCCGGCAGGAGTTTGAAGATTCAGACGTGCCCTTTAGGCTGCTCCTCCTATCTTTTTCCAGAAAAACAGGTAAATTCTTCCCCCTTATCCCTTTTTCTGTGTTTTTCCGTTTGTTTTTCGAGCCTTTTCATAGTGTTTGATCCGCTGTTGAGGCAATGCGTTTAGACGTAAGATGTGGGGGCGGTTTTTCTGGGAAATAGGGGGGAGGCTGGAGATTTAACCCAGAAATTCACCTTTCGGCCTGGGCATGTTTGTTTGTTGAATTCACACTTCCCTTTCTCTTGCAATTTGCTTTCCATTTCTCCTGTAAAAACGGAGGGGAAGGCGTCGAGATGGGTGCGATTACCTTCCTGGTGTAATTCTTATTATCCCAGGTCTGAAAGCTCCACCTTTTCCTCTTGTTTTTGTAGGATGTCTGACGGAGAGTATTTTGCAAGAGGCGACTCTGACGAGGAGCATGAGGCTTATGATTATGCTCACGAGGAAGAGGGTGATGACCCATCTAGTCCTGAAATGTCCGCCGGGGGCGACCTTCTTGAAAAGATAACCGGCATGGAGGCCGCCATTCGAACAAGCAACGATCCTTTTGACTTAGATTCTATGTTCCCTGACCCCGCCCCGGGACGCAAGAAAAGCCACAAGGAAATGGCACGAGCTCAAGGGACAAGCACCAACAGGCCGCCGATCCTAGTCCCAGTGGAGCCGATGATCATGACGAGCCATATATTGAGGACGCTGCTCTTCATGAGCTAATGGGGTCGAGTGAGGACGAGAATGCCCCCCTACCTCGCAAAATTGTCTGGGAGCTTCCTAAGAAACCAAAGAGGAAGAGGGATCCCAAAACTACTGTCCGGGAGGCCGCCTCCAAGTCAAAGAAGACAACACCCAACAATCCAGAGGCGCTAAGAGAGTTCGCCATCCTGGCGGAATATGAGAAGGCGCTGGAGAAAAAGTGGGCGAAACTTCATGACAGCGATGACATTAACCGATTTATCTGTCGTCGATTTAAAATCGACACAAGCGTGTACCGATTTTCCCTGCTTGATTATTCGAAGGAGGAGGACAAGTTTAAACCTGGGGACTACCGGGATTACGTGTGTGCCCGCCGCTCAGATGACACCTTAATTCTGCACTTTGATCATTTTTATGTGGGGCTCCGACCTCCATTCGACCCTTTCTTTGTGAGGATTTGCGAGCTGATGGGTGCTCTTCCCTCCGATTTTGCCATTAGGACCGTTATTCAAATCATGGCGTTCATTGTGATGTGTCGAACAATGAAGATAGAGCCTTCCACGACTTTGCTAGGTCAATTCCACTGGTTACGTGGGGACGGGTATCCCGGGACAAATATCTTTAAGGTCCAAGGCGCCCGCTTGCTATTCTTGCTACCAAATAAGATTCATAGATGGCACGAAGCGGATCACGAAGGTGGAATCCAAGGTTGGTTGGCCGTTTCCTAGGGAAAAGCGTCACGGAAAAATCTACCTCCCGATCGGCGAGCCTCGCAAAGTAGCGAGCGGCGTTTTGTCAAAGGACTCATGACTCTCATACAGTCTAATGGGGTCGAGGCCTCTTTAAGGAACATTTTTTGGGTCGATCTTCTTGATCTTGCTTTTCCATTTGCGCGTATGGCTGGCCTCGCGGGCCCGGGTAAGGCGGAGCCATTGGTTGCCATGGTTCCTGAGGAGAGCGACCCTGATTGGGTAAGAGATTGCCATTTAGGCGAATGTTTTCCTTCCGAGTGTGCGGTTTGTGGAGGCCACCCGAGTGGAAGGCCGACTTGTAACCTACCTTGTTTTCTGTTTGCTTATTTCATAAATTGTCGTTTTCTTCCTTTTGGATCCGTTTTAACGAACCTCTTTTGCAGATATGGAGGCCACCGAACGCAGGGCTCAAAAGCAAAGGCTCGCTGACGAGCAGGCTAAGGCCCGCCAGGCGGCTTTGAAGCAAGCTCTGGGGAAGGTCCCCCGTACTGTGGACACATCCATTGTTGACGAGACATTTGATCCTACCCAGGCTTCGGCGGCGCCACAACCTGCGAGTTTGAGCGGCGGTGGCCCAAAAGAGACCAAGCCGATGAAACAGGCCAAGAGTCCCGTGGTCGAAGCGATCGAGGCCGAAAAAACCAAGGCTGCTTTGGTGGTGCGGAAAAGGGTCGATCGCCTTGACAAAGCGAGCAGCTGAAGCTATTGTTGAAGAGGCCCCCGAGGAGGTGGAGCAGTGCCGGATGGGGCGTTGCCCCATGGTTACAAGGGAAGGAGGGAGTGTGTGGTGGATGCCAACTTTATCCAGGGCCTTGATATGGACAAGGCGAGCCAAATCAGGGAGGCTATTGCTGATGTCATCCCCTTGGGTCAGTTAGGATTTGACTCATCGCCCGGGGTTCAGATGGAGATCGGGAGGGGGATCACTGCTCGCATCGTGGTTCAGGACGACGCCCCTGCCGGTGATGAGGTTGCCGAGCTGAAAGATCTGTCGGGCCAATTTGGAATTGCTGCTTCTATGGTAAGTTTATAATTCACTTGCATTTCCATTCTTTCATACATTGCGTATCTAGCGGACTCTTGACTCGTTTCTCTCTTTTTCAGCTTGGGACTCGTATAAACAAGGCGATTGAGGATGCCGAGAAGTGCAAGGCTGAACTGAAGAAAACGACGGCGGCCCTTGGGGCCTCAGAGAAAGCCCGGATCACTTCCGAGAAGAAAAGCTCGGCGGCATTGTCAGAGGTTGAGCGTATGAAAAAAGCCATGGCGGAGAGTGCTAAGCTGGATGTGGAGCTGCAAAAGAGAGTGTCGGTTATGAAGGAAGAAGCTCGCCTGTCCGCTGAGGAGATCGCGAGTCTAAAGAAGAAGCTTGCTGCTGCGGAGAAGGCTGCTGAGGAAGCGGGGCCAGCGGCTGTGGATGCCTACAAGCTCTCTGATGAGTTTTTTGCTTATCAAGAGGTGAGCTTTGATCAAGGCTTTAACCATCTCACCCGCTGTATCTGGGCCTATCATGGGAGGGAGAGCATTACCTTTGCGGAAATGCTCTAGTGGATTGACTTGTCTCAGCGAACTCCCAAACTGTTGGCCCTTCACCCTGACATTCCTTATAAAGCGGACCATATTGCTGCTATCCAGAATAACCAGGTGCAGAATGGCGACCCTGTGTGGGATCCTCCTCCAGTGAATCCTGTGAACTTTTCCGCTTTGAGAGCTCCACCGGCCGCGAATGATCAAGCCGGCGACGAGTATATTGATACACCTGCTGGCTCTGTTTAATTGTTTTTTGGGCTGTTTCATAACATTTCCTGCGGTCTTGCAATAATTCGACTTTGTTTGTCCTTTGAACTATTTGGCGTCCTTATTTGATGATTGTAATAATTAACTTATCTTTTTACTTTCCGCACCGACATTGTGGCTACGTTTAGCTTATTGAATTTGGTTTGTGGCTGCTTTTTGGCCCTCTGACTATGTATTTGCATTTGTTTCTTTGATTTTTCCTGCTTGTACTTTGTCTTGTATCTGTGCGGCCCCCTTTATTTTGGCGAGGCTCATTGAGCTGGCTAAAATAAACTGGACCGGGCGAGCTGAGCACTGATCGAAAATTGTTATTGCGGCTTCCTTATTTGGGACAAGGATGGCAGTGACCTAGTTGGCAGTCAGTGTTGTATGTGGGGTGTTAAAATTTCCCCATCCCCCTTTGTTATGGGCGAGGCCCGAGGAGACTTGGGCGAAACAAATCGTCGTCGCCACCTTGTACAACTCTTGGTCGATGCGGATTTGTAGTGAATAATAGTCCAGATTTCGCAAGTCTTTACGCGGCCCCCTAGCTGGAGGCGAGCCGTATTTTGCTTGATACTTGGGAGCTAAGCTTATTGGACTGAACTAACCCTTCTCGACTGCCGTGCTGCCGGGAATCCAGGGATTTGAATCGATGTGACAGTTCACTGGCGGCCCATGTGTGTTCAAAGTGGCCTATAATCTCGGGTTGATAACTGTAGCGTAGACATAGGCTAGCATCTTTCCCTGATATCTGACAACATTAAGTGTGCCCTTTGAATTTTGAACTTTGGATAAACCTCGTGAAGGTCGACCGTAAGATCTTGTTGATCGTGGCCGTCCCCTCTGCTGACCTTTGCTATAAAGGAGGAAGCAGGCTAACTTCATCCCCGTTCCTCTTTTGCGTAAATTTTTGTTGTGAAAACCATGTCTCTTCCATCCGGAGAGGGTAGAGTTTTTAAAGCCCGTCCTACTCGTGATGTATCCTCTTTTCTTTCTTCGCCTCTGTCGTTGCTAAAGATCATTTACAGTGCTATTTTGAATGGGTTGAGCTGCGAAGGAAAGGGTTTAAATCGAGCAAGGTTGAGGGTGATGGCTCTCTGCTGCGTGTACGTTTCTCTGGGTGGGCAGATTTTGTTGCACCACCCTCATCAATACTTCCCAATCTTACAATGGTGAGGGAGTTCTACTCCATTTTGTCTGAAGCTGCATCTGAAGGGGTCGTTAGCTGGATTACCCTTCGTGGTGTCGCGGTTGTTTTACTCGGAAGCTATTAATGGTGCCCTGGTATACCGCTATCGATCCTCATCCCATTATGAGCTCGCTTGGAACCTTGCCGATGAGTCAAGTAAACAAGCTCGCTTACGACGAGCCATCCGCGAGCTTTTTCCAGATTCTGGGCGGCCTCGTGCACTGGGACCTACGTCCGATCTTTCTCGAGCAATCGTGAGTGGAAAAAGTTTATCAACTCACGCGCTTTTTTGTCTGAGATAGCGAGGCTGTTAGTGAGGCCGAAGCTTTGCTTTTGCACGCTATTCGCGATCATCACGTTGACATTGATTGGGGGATCTTGATTCACCGTGAGGCGGTTAATTTTGCGGTTTCTATGGATCGCAATTGTCGCTTCCCTTTTGCTTCGTTGATAACTAAGATATGCAGCTTAGCGAGGGTGCCGAAGCACTCACTGGATCGTTATAGGTACACTCATTAGGCAGAGTGTATTTATCTGGTGGTTTTTTTTTTTTGGGCGGCCCCCATTATTTGCTGGAAACAATTGTACTCCCTTTGTTTTGAATGAAGATTTTCTTTTATTGATTTCATTCTCCGTATGTATTGTTTGCATGTAGCAGACACACGTTCTACATGTAATATTTTTTCAGATTATCGGCATGCCAAGGTCGGTTGTATTCGCGACCTTGGTTATCACTTAGCACGTAGGTACCTTTCTTGACTACTCGAGCGATCCTCACGGGGCCTTCCCAGTTTTCCGATAGTTTCCCTTTCTTGGCCTCGTGGCCCGTGGCTTGTCTTTTCCGTAAAACATAATCTCCGATAGCGAAGTGATGACCGCGAAAGTGCTTGTCGTGATGACGTTTGGCAGCCTGTTTACAATTGAGCAAATGTCCATATGATTCGATCCGCCGCTCCTCCGCTAAATCGAGATCGAGCTTTCTTCTGAGCGGGTTATCCATTTCGCTGAAATGTGCGACCCTTAAACTTGGTAGGGACATCTCCACCGGGGCCATAGCTTCGGATCCGTAGGTTAAGGCAAATGGAGTTTCCCCTGTAGTTGTTTTCCGCGACGTTCTAAGTGCCCATAAAGCCGCGGGGAGGTGATCAGGCCATTTACCCGCTTTTTCGCCCAAACTCTTTTTCAGCACGCTGAGTACTTGTTTGTTTGCGTTCTCGGCTGACCGTTTCCTACGGATAGCATCATCGGCGATTGCCAATGTTTGACATTGTTCTCTTTCGAGAATGTGTCGAACTCCTCCCTGAATTGAGGTCCGTGATCTGACACTATTACTCTGGGGACGCCGAATCTGGTCCATATTTGGTCGAGCAGAAAATAAGTTATATCCTTGGTACTAATTTTTACCAAGGCTTTGGCTTCGATCCACTTGGTGAAATAGTCCACGGCGACCACCACATACTCGCATCCAGAGCGGCCCTTTTTTAATGGCCCGATGAGGTCGATGGCCCACATATCGAAGGGCCACGTGGCTACGACAATGCTTTGTTCCACTGATGGTAGCCTAGGAATATCCGCGAATTTTTGACATACGTCACATGCCTTAGTATATTCCTTGGCGTCCTCTGCGAGTTTCGGCCAGTAATATCCTGCCAACAAGACCTTCTGAGCGAGGGTGCGGCTAGCTGGATGGCCGCCACATATCCCTTCATACAGCTCTATGAGGATCCTATCGACTTCTTCAGGTCGTACGCATCTCAGCAATGGTTTAGAGAATAACCGTCGGTATAAGACATTGTTTAAGATGGTGTATCCGGCGGCTCTTCTGAACAGGGCTCTGGCCTCGTTTGGCTCCTCGGGGAGCTTTCCAGAGTCGATGTATTCCCTTATTATGTCAATCCAACATGGGTTGATGTATTGTAAATCCATTACCTCGACCCTGTCGATGGAGGGCCCTGATAGATACTCTACCATAATCGATGGGTTGCTCATCTCGTCATAGCTGGTCAGCTTGGCTAAATAATCAGCTCTATGATTGTCCTAACGGGGGATGTTGGTAACTTGCAGTACTTGAAGCTGCTTTCAAGCCTTTTGACGAGATTAACATATTTTTGCAAAATTTCGCAGTGGATGCCGAACGACCCGGTCACTTGATTGACAACCAACTGGGAGTCGCAGAAGACCTGCACATTTTCGACCTTCATGGCTCTTGCGAGCTCTAGTCCCGCGACGACTGCCTCGTACTCTGCCTGGTTGTTTGACGCAGTGAAGTTAAATCTCAGGGCTTTCTCAATTTCTTCTAAAGTTCCAGGCTCGAGTAAAATGATCCCCGCACCGCAACCTTTGAGGTTGGCGGCGCCATCGACATAGAGTTGCCAACAGTGACTTGGCCGCTGAGGCTCGTCCGCTGTGGTACTACTGTCGGGGCTATGTATGGCATTAGTTTGTTGCGGGATATCCTCATTGAAGCTCGTTTCGGCAATGAAATCGGGCAATGCCTGAGCTTTGATGGCCTTTCGAGGTTCGTACCGGATATCGAATTCGGTGAGCTCGATGGCCCAGCGTAGCAAATGACCTGATAAGTCCGGTTTGTGGGGGATCTGCCGTAGCGGCGCGTCTGATAGTACTATGATTGAATGCGATGAAAAGTAAGCCCTTAATTTTCGGGCGGCGATAACAACGATGAGGGCTAACTTATCGATATTAAAATAACGAATCTCTACTTGGGCTTAGAGCCTTAGAAACATAATAAGCGAGTTTTGCGAGGTACCCTCTTCTTTGATAAGTCTTTGCGGCGATGGCCCTATCTCGAGGCGACCGGATATAATAGCAAGGCGTCGCCGACCACTGGGAGTAGTAAGGGAGGGGCTTGAGAGGTAGGCCTTGAGCTCTTGAAAGCTTTGAGAGCATTCCTTTGTCCATAAAAGGTCTTATTTCCTTTAGAATTTTGAAGAAGGGCAAGCTTTTCTCGGCGGATTTTGATACAAACCTTCCTGGGGCTATCACTCTCCCATTCGACCTTCAGCACTCTCTTACTTATTTGTTTGGCTCGCTCATGTTTATTAGTGCTTCGATTTTCTCGGGGTTTGCTTTGATCCCCCTTCGACTTACCATGAAGCCCAAAAATTTCCTTGCCTGGACCCCAAAAGTGCATTTGGCGGGGTTTAACTTCATCGAGTGACTTTTTACGTTTGCAAAGGTTTCGCGAAGGTCCACCAGATGATCCTGGCGACTTGATTTCACGACCATATCATCGATGTAAGCCTCCATGTTTTTGCCTATTTGTGTGCTAAAAACCTTGTTCACCATCCTTTGATACGTTGAACCCGCGTTCTTTAAACCAAACGGCATCATTTCATAGTAATATAGCCCGCCGGCGGCCCTGAAGGCCGTCAGCTCCTTGTCTTCGTCAGCCATCTTCGTCAGCTCCTTGTCTTCGTCAGCCATCTTCGTCAGCTCATTGTCTTCATGATAGACCGAATAAGCGTCTAGAAAACTCAGCGTTTCAAAACCTGCAATTCCATCGACCATTTTGTCAATTCGGGGCAGTGCGTAGGGATCTTTGGGGCAGGCTTTGTTCAGGTCGGTGAAGTCGACGCACATCCGCCACTTGCCGTTATGTTTCTTCACCATTACCACGTTTGCCAACCAGGTAGGGTACTGCAGCTCTTTGATAACGCCGGCTATTAAAAGTTTTTAGACCTCTTTCTTTATTGCGACCTCCTTTTCCGTAGAGAATTGGCGCGCTCTTTGTTGGATCAGCACAAAATGGGGGTCGACACTCAGATGGTGCAAAGCGATCTCCGATTCCACACCCCTCATATCTGTCACCTCCCAGGCGAAGACGTCCAAGTTTGCATTTAGAAGCTCGATCAGCTCTTCCCTTTCCTTCTCGGTGGTCTGCGATCCTATCTTGCCTTTCTGATCAGGGTGTTTGTTATTTATAACAACCTCGATCAGCTCGTCCTCGGCGATGAAGTCCGGCTCGTCTCGGATCTGTAATGTTTCAACCTCTACTGCTTCCTCTGGAACTTCCTTGAGCGTGGCGATATGATTTGTGGTCATTTTAAAACCCTCTACTCTGGGTCGCTTGGAGTCGACCCTATTCTTGGTCATGTATTCGAGGAAAAATCCGGGTCGGATGATGGCGATCCCAATTTCGTTCCCTATGTTGAATTTGATTCTTTGGTGAGGAATAGAAGCCACCATTTGGAATTTCCTCATTGCCGGAATCCCCAGAATCATGTTATAGTATGAGGGGAGATCAATAACTAGGAAAGTGACTACCTATGTTCGGCAGGGCTTGTAATCGCCAAGAGTGATGTTAAGGTCGATGGTGCCTTTGACCCGTACCGTATCATTGGTAAAGCCCTCGAGCACCGCAAGGTAAGGTTTCAGTTTGGCCTCGCCAAATCCGATCTGTTTTAAACAGTCGAAATAGATGACGTCCCGGCCAGCCCCAGTGTCGACCATTACTCTGTTGACGCCATGCTTGTCATTTACCCCGACTTTGAGAATAAGGGGTATTTCCATGGGGCCGTCGACCGTGGTGAGCTCACTTTTAGTGAAAATGATTTCGCTTTCCCCCAGCACTAACTGTTTTTCAAAGCCGCGCGTATTGATTTGATGTATTTGGGATTCTAGCTGGTTGTTGCTAGGAATATTCCCATGGATAACTTGAACTTCCCGTTGATAGACGTGGGGTTGGCGACCCTGTCCAGAACCGGTATTCCCGTCTCGTTTATACTTAGTCGCTGGTCCTTCGCGGATCAATCTCTCTATTTCTCGCCTCAATGTGAAGCTTTCATCTGTGACGTGGCCGTGATCTTTGTGATAGTCTCAGTATTTCGATTTATCGCGACTGTCGGGATCGCCCCTCATGGGCTTGGGTTTGTCGAAGTGTTCGCGAATCTCGAACAGTATCTGGGATGCTTTTGCGTTGAGCGGGGTGAAGTTATCCTCGCTGAACTTGTATGGCTTATTTACCTCGTGATCGTGGCTAGCATCTCGTCCCTTCTCCCTCTTACGATCCTCCGTGCGATCCTCTCTATGTGGAGGTTGTTCTGTTTTAGGTTTGGTTTTCCCAGAGGATGGCGCCTCGCTGACCTTCATCATCCGGGCCCTTTCCAGCATCTCCCTGAGACCCGCTTTGGGGGGCCACAGGTTAAATTTTGTCTTCATCGGACCCTTAGAGATCCCTGTGAGGAAACATGTTACAACTGCGTCATCCTGAATGTTTCTTGTCTGATCGTATATTCGGATGAACCGCTCGTAATATTCTTTTCCAGATTCATGCCCTCCCATGCGAACCTCATACAGGTCCTCTATGGCTTTCTTAGGTCTTCTTGCTGATTCAAATTCTCTGAAGAATTTTTCCGATAGGTCCTCCCACCTTTTAACAGAGCCGCAGGGAAGCCCGCGTATCCAGGATGCAGCCCTATCCTGCATGCTACCGACTAATACGATGCACCAGGCGGATTTATTTCGAGTTGCTAAAGTGATGCGGTCCTGGAAAGCGGTAAGCCAGCCGTTCGGACAAGAGTTACCATTGTAGTAATTATAGCTGGGGTAGCTAACCTTTTCATTGATGGTAGGAAACGTCTCTGTGATTCCTTTAGCGAGCACGTCGATTCCTGAGACCGGTGCGGCCCTACAACTCCGCGAGATCATTTCTCATTATTTCCAATTGCTCCGCCAAGGCAGAGTCGATCCTGGGTCGCGAAAGTGCTTGCTTATCAGCCTGTTCCTGCCCGCGCTCTGATTCCCCATAGTCTTGCGATCCCTCCTGGCGAGCTCTTTCCTCCCTTATTATTACGCGAGCGTCCTGCGCGCTCCTATTTGGCCGGGGGGATATTCCTCCTCCCGGAAGGCTGAGACGACTTGGGGCCGAGGCCTTGTCCTTCTCATCCAACCTTTTGAAAGCTGATCCTTTTTCAAGTGTCTTTCCTCTCTGGTGATCGCGATCTGGGGGTGTTGAGTTTTGCGCGATTTCTCTCCTAATCCTTTACGACCCGACGAATGCACACTCTCCTCTATCTAGATTTCTTGGATCTGACTCTGGCGACCTTTGTTTATAGCTGCGGGAGCAGTTTCATTTCTAGGAGGATTCGGGGGTCGTATCACCATTGGGACCTGGCCCTTTGCTACCAGGCGAGAGTTGGTTAAGTACATAATTTCCGAATACCTTGCATATTCTCTCATTTCCGCAATCTCAGGGTCCTCCAGGGAGCCTGGTCTTGTCTCGGGGGTCGACTTTTGACTCTGTTGTGACCTTGATCTCTCTTTGCGAGCCCCATCTAGCGCAACAACAGCCTCCTTTGACTTGGCCTTTTGGTTAATGACGTTCCGGGCGTCGCTAGGCGATAGGACCCCTCGTTGCGACCCTTCTCCTGCGGGGAGATTGTCAAGTGTTTCTCCTACCTCCTCTCCCCGAGCCTGATGCTGCATGCCCCCCTTTGTAGGGGTTTTGGGTGTCAGATGTCCTTTACTTCCTATCATTTGTTGTAGAGTGACTTTCTGGGGAAAAGTGGTGGCGATTTGCGTAATAACTTGAAAAATGTGATTTTTCCGAAGTGTTTCGTTTGGGTGAGGGTTTTTACGGGTATATGCCTTTGATGTAGAAAAGTTTGTTCTTTGTGACTCTCTTACGGGGAGGAAACAAAAGCGATTTTGAGGTTTTTCTTTGTAAGATTACCTCTTTTCGGAACGTAACTTGGGCGAATGAATATAGCCGGACGTTTTCTAATTGGTGAAAGTGAGATTCCTTTGATCCGTCGCGTGTTATCACTCTTAGATGATTTTCACGCCTGGAACTGTAAGCAAGTTTGTTGCGTGGATTTCCCCGTGACGGAGCCAACTGACGATGCAGAAATCGTCACGATGGCCTTGCAGTGTTGATGGTGTGGATAACTGGCTTGTTTGTGAGTAGTTTGTTAGTATATCAGCCGGAGGTAGGCGGCGGCGAGAGGAAGGCGGTGAGAGGAGTTTTCTTTTGCAGAGCTTTGGCCTGTGTTTTTTTGTATTAGAATAGAATGATTATGTTACACAAGACATCCTTTTATAGGAAGAGTAGACTTAGGGGTGAAGTAAAACACTGGCGGTGCGAAGCAGCTTAGTCACTAGTCTTAATAGCTAAGCAAATACTAAATATCTAACAGTAAGTGGTTATAATATCCAGGTGGCGACCCCTTGTGGTCGCTAAGGTCGTCAGCTTTGGTGTCTGGCCTTCGCCCCCTATTCTCTTCTTAAGTCTTGAACGGCCCTTAGAGAGCCTTGTGCCCATGGTCGTCCACCGGCCCCCTAGCCCAGACGAGGCCCTAGGAAGGGTCGTTGGCGGCGGCCTTGACTTTAAGATCATTCTACGCCGCCTAAGGTGTGGTCGCAGAACTTCTTCAGGCTCCTTTCGATACTAAGTATTAGCAACATAATTTGTATCATCAATTTCCTTCTGCAAACCCAAATGCTTCTCTTAACAAATCAGATGTAACAAGAATTTCCTTACCATGTACAGTGGTGATAAATTTTTTTGTGTTTGGATTTATCACCATATTCCTCCAGAAATCACACATATACGTATAAGATTGTTTCTTTGCACGATAATCGTACATTTTCAAGACCTACAAACTACCATATTCTTCTTTCTAGATTGATTGCAAGCTCTCATTCTCCAAAATCCCGTACATAACTATGAACACTTTGACTTGAGCCGAGATAGATATGATTAGCAGATATTGTTGCTTCTTCATTTTGAGAGAAAGGAGATGATAAAACCTATGATTACACGCCAAAGATTGAGTGTTTGAAGAGAATGTAATGATATTCTTCTGCATATACTCTGCAATATATAGACTGTAGTGGGTGTATAAGCTCCCGTCACGTACTGTAGTATTTGCACCGTCCCAATGAATGATTCAAGTGGAAACCAATAAGAAAATGCCATGTGTCCCACTATATAACCCCACTATGTAAGAAACGGTTATGTCCTTATAACAGCTGTATAAAAGATAGGATTAAAATCCATTAACTTTATTTGTTGACATTCATTAAAGTTTCACTTAATAAATAGATGATGTTTCAGTAGACTGATATTTTGGAGCAGTCTGCATTTGCTCAATTGACCAATCTATAAGAGCATTTTAGTAATTGTTGATGCTAATGATTAATCTGCCAAGTAAGCGCACCCAGTAGGGCAAATACTAGTCCCCTTGGTGTATTCCAATGCTCTGCTGACCATCAGCAGGTCAGCAAAACATGATAATGACAAGTTCAGTTCTTAACATAGCAAACCTGTCTTTATCCAGAGGCTTTGTAAAGATATATGATAGTTGATCTTCAGCAGGTATGTAAAGAACCACAACATCTTTCTTTTCAACAACATCTCTTGTAAAGTGATGCCTTACATCATTGTGTTTGGTTCTTGAGTGCAATACATGATTTTCTTTTATAGAAATTGCACTTGGGTTATCACACATTATGGGAATTTCTCTTTCATCAATCCCATAGTCCTTTAATTGTTGTCTTAGCCATAGGACTTGTGCACATCAACTTCCAGCAGCTATGTATTCTGCTTCAGCAGTGGAAGTTGATATAGAATTATGTTTCTTGCTGGACCAGGAAACAAGTCAATTTCCCATCAACTGACATGTTCGTGTGGTGCTTTTTCTATCAATCTTGCATCCAGCATAATCAGAATCTGAGTAGGATATCATCTTGAAACTTCCATTTTTTGAATAACTTCTACTCCCAAGGTTTCCTTTAGATATTTAAGTATCCTTTTTACAGCAGCTAGGTGACTTTTCTTAGGTTTGGATTGAAATCTTGCACAAACACCTACTGCAAAGGATATATCACGTCCGCTAGCTGTGAGATACAACAGGCTACATATCATCCTTATGTATAAAGTCTGATCAACATCTTTACCTCTTTGTCTTCATCCAATCTGATGCTTGTACCCATAGGAGTTGAAACTTTAGTGTTGTTTTCCATACCAGACTTCTTCAGCAGCTCCTTGGTTTATTTTGTTGGATGAATGAAGATTCCATCATCCATTTGCTTGACTTGTAATCCCAAAAAGTAGTTCATTTCTCCTATCATACTAATATGAAAATATCTTTTCATAACATTAGCAAGCTTTTCATATAGTACTTCATTTTTAGATCCAAATATGATGTCATCCACATATTTTTGCACCAGTAGAGTGTTATTCCGTCATTGATTCTGAAAAGATTCTTGTCAATGGTTCCTTTGCTAAAACCATTATTCACCAAGAATTGAGATAGAGTCTCATACCAAGCTCTTGGTGCTTGTTTTAATCCATAAAGTGCCTTGTTAAGTCTGTACACTTTATCTTCTTGGTCTTTAACTTCAAAACCAGGAGGTTACTGAACATAAACATCTTCTTCCAAAATTCCATTTAGAAATGCACTTTTTACATCCATCTGGTATATTTGAAGTTTTTATGTGCAGCATATTCCAAAAACTGTCTGATAGCTTCCAATCTTGCAACTGGGGCATATGCCTCATCAAAGTCTATTCCTTCTGCCTGTGAATAGCCTTTTGCCACTAGTCTGGCTTTGTTACTCACAATGGTACCAGATTTATCCAACTTATTTCTGTAGACCCATTTCATACCAAAGGTATTTGCATGATAAGGCCTATCAACTAGTGTCCATACTTGGTTTCTTTCAAATTCACTGAGTTCTTCTTGCATAGCAATTATCCAATCCGGATCAGCAATTGCTTCTTCAATAGCTTTAGGTTCCAGTTGAGACAGAAAAATATGAACATAGCTTCTAGTTGCCTTCTAGTCCTGACACCTTGCTGTACATCACAAATTACTTGCTCAGGAGGGTGATCCTCCAACCATTATAAATGATTATTTGCTTAATTTAGTTGAACTTGATCTTCAGTAGGGTCTGATGTAGGTTCAGTATGGGGATCAGCAGATCCTTCAGCTAGATCAGTTGTTGAATCAGTAGTAGTGTCAGCAGATCCTCCAGCAGTGACAACATTGGGTAGATCTACACTTCCAGAATCAGAGACCTTTATATCATTCAATTTTCTTAGAATATCCACATATTCAGCGTCTGTGATTTCTAGATTTATAGCAGGTTCTAAAGCTTCTTCATTTTCCATTCCTGTGAACTTTGGTTCATCAAACACAACATGTATGGATTATTCATGTTTAAGTGTCCTTTTATTCAGCACCCTGAAAGCTTTTCTGACTGAAGAGTAACCCAAGAAAATTCCTTCTTCAGATTTTGGTTGCTCCTTATGATTCAAGATAAAGCATTTACTCCCAAATGGATGAAATTAGGATATGTTAGGCTTTCTTCGCTTCCAAACTTCATAAGGTGTTTTGTCAAGCTTTCTATTTATAGAATTTCAGTTCTGTGTAACATGCCGTATTGATTGCTCCCGCCCAATATCTTTCAGGTAATTTTGCCTCACTGATCATTGTCTTGCCTGCTTCTTTCAAAGTCATGTTTCTTCTTTTAGCAACCCCATTGTGCTAAGGGTTCTAGTGGCTGCTAGTTGATGTAGCACACCATTCTGTTCACATAATTCTCTAATGACTTTGTTTAGGATTTCAGTACCCTTATCTGATCTGATCTTTACTACTATTGCACTTTTCTCATTTTGTAACCTCTTCAAAAGTTCAGGCATCTGTTGAAGTGTTTCACTTTTCTTGTTCATAAAGATTACCCAAGTGTATCTTGAATAATCATCCACAACTAATATAGTGTACTTCTTTCCAGTTATCCTTGTTGGTATTACTGGTCTAAAAAGATCCATATGCATCAGCTCCAAAACTCTTTTAGTTGATTGTTGAGTCTTAGACTTGAAACTTTCTTTAGTCTGCTTTCATTGTTGGAAAGCATCACATATGCCATCCTTCTTGTATGTGATCTCAGGCAGTCCTATCACCAACTTTTTCTTTACCAACTGATTGATTTCATCAAAGTTTAGATGACTCAACATCTTATGCCATAACCAATTGAGTTCTGATTTTGTATGCATAATGAGACAGGTTTCTGGTTCAATAGATGTCCAGTCTACATTGTACATATTATGTTGTTTTTTTTTCCAGCAAGTACAACCTGATGTGCCATCTCACTTAAGACAATGTATTGTTCATTGTCAGAAGTGACTTTATCTCCCATGTCACAAAACTGACTGGTACTCAGCAGGTTGTAGTCTAGCCCTTTAACATATGCAACATTCATGATTGTAAGATCATTCTTCACTAGTATGCCATATCCTCTTGTCTAACAAGGTTTATCCTTATTTCGAAAGTTGACTTTTGGTCCATCCTTGGAAACAAAATCCACCAAACATTGTTCGCTCTTCGTCATATGTCTGGAACATCCACTGTGAAAGTAATAGACACCCTACCAAACAAATCTAATGTGTTTTAGGTACCCAAACATGTTTGGGTCCATGGTGGTCAGTGGTAAGCACAACCCTTGGCAAATATCCATAAAGTATTCTTTGAAAAGTGTTACACTTTTGTTCATATATGTATGCCACATTTCAATAGAATCTAGTGTTGGACTGTGTAGACTTCATATATGGTTTTTGGCCTTTTGTTACATATTGCTGTTTAAAGTGATTTTTGCTGTTAGATGCATTAGCATAACCATAAGATTGCTGTCGGTTAGGAACAACCCTATATTGTGATCTCTATTGGGGCATGTGCTAAGTCCTTAGTTGAGGTCTCTACTGAGTCCTTGGTTGCTTCCACTGCTGAGGTCTAGCCTTAGTATTATGGTTAAACTTCTTGTTTCTAACAGCAGGGGCAGGAATATCCCAATCGTCATCAACAAGGAACAATCTGCCTTTCCCTTTGAGATAAGTATCCCTTGAATGATTTTCATTCTTAGGTTTACATTATTGTTCTTGGGATATTTCTGCTTATTTGCTAATCTAGGATTAGCTTTACGTAGTCAGTGGTCTTGCGGCGAGATCTGTTATCAGCAGGTCTAGAGGGTCCAGCAGACGTGCCTTTGGATTTACCCTTGTTGTTAGGTATTTCTATCCTCTTTGACTTCTGATTTTGCTTCTTTGAGGTATTATCTGTAGGTTTAAATACTTCAGCAACCTTCTGGGTTGTTGGATCTTGTGCAGCTCCAAAATTAGGACAAATTGTGGTACTAGGTTCAGCAGCCTTACTTGATCCATCCTTTGAAGGTTGTTGAGTGTCAAATCCAAGGCCTGTTCTATCACCATAAGGCTTCCCGGATTTGAATGGAGTTATGGAAATCGATTGTGCCATAGATTCAATTGCTACTATTGGTGCAATAGGTTTATAATGATTTTGTTCATAATCAATTACCAGGTCATTGAGAATTCATAATTCAGCATGCATTCTTTGAATTTCTTCTTGAAGTCTTTCTCTTTCTGCCTTCACAGTCTCATTACCAGATTTTATTATCCTTACTTGATTAAGGAGGGCATCTAGAGGCTCATCCATGTCAGAATTTTTAGGATTGAACCACCAGTAGATTCATATTCACTTTCGGTGAGTGTTATTAGATATAGTTTTGTATACCTAGCTCTAGTAGATCTGATTTTGTATACCTCCTCTGTGTCATCCATGTGTGCCATGAGAGCAGTGTCATCTGATTCATTTCCCTTTTCAGACTCCACTTCATATCATGATTCATCACCAGCAACTAATGCTTTCTAAGCAAGTCTCCTCTGCTGACCTTTTTGTCTCAACAGGTCTGGATAGTCAGGACTGAAGTGTCCAAACTTTTTGCAATTGAGGGACAAGTATTCATGATCCTTTTTCTATTTCAATTCAGGACAGTCTGGTTTTAAATGTCAATTGAAGCATAGATAATCATGTTCCTTCTTTGGTTCCTTTTTTTTTTCTCAATTGCTTTCTTGCCATAGCTTTTTGGAGATGCTCTTCCAGAATTCATCATCCTTATTATTTTGGTCATCAATGTTATTTCCTCTTGCATATCTTCTAGTTCATCATCAGGAGCAGTAGATGAGTCTTCTCTATGTGTAGCAGCCAGTATTGTGGTTTTTGGTACTTCTTTTTCAGCATTTGTAATGATATATTCACTAAATTCATGAGCTTTGAGATATAAGAATAAGTTGAAAGTATCCTCCTCATGAAGTCTCCCAGAGTCTTCTATTGCAGTGACTGTAATCTTCCAAATTTCTTTAGGTGGCAAGCTTTAAAAAATTTTGTTGTTGATTGACCGCGTGTGGAATTCACTAAAACACATGACGTACTAGCAAGTGTACTAGGTCAATCGTAGTATAGCAAAGGCGAGTCAAGGTCAATCCCACAGAGACTATTATTTAATAATGCTAAACACAACCATAATTCATAGACCAACCGGATGAGGGAGGTCATTGACCAACATAAAGGACAAGTAAATAAAAGAGATACAAATAAACAAATCATCAATCATATATCGAAAAGGCACTAACCATACTATTCCTAACTAATCTCTCCTTAATCCGTGTTCGACTCGTGTCTGTAATTTAGCTACGGGTGCAACTCCTAACCCTATCTACTCCGACCATGGTAGTAGATAATCTATATTCAAGCTACCCTTCTTAATTGGTCCGTATTAGCCTATACGCATAAAAACTAGAATTGCCGGTATTGAGCGCAAACTCATACCGCAAACCCGCCTAGACAGCTAACGACACATATCATCACGTTCCTAGGGTCCATCAAGATAATGTCCTAACTAGCACTTCATATTCGTATTTCATGCTAATTTATGAAGACAGGCAAATAGTTGATCAGGCTACTAACATGTAAATTAAATCTTATCGATCAGCGTGGCGGCGGCGAACCACGAATTAAGATTTACTAGGTATTGAGATCTAGCGATAAAGACGCTGCGGATCTCGAAGCGCAATCCATAATTCTGCGTTTCATATTAACGAATCGAATAAAGATTAAGGTTCGTTTAATTAATTCATAGATGATTATATGGAAGCATAATCTAGATCTGTCACAAGAACAATCATGAATCTAAGAAAAGAAATAAAGCATTGGAATAGATCCTACCCATAATGAAGAACAGATCTACTCTTCTATTCTCTCCCCTCCGGCGATTCAAGATGATCCATGAAGATCGTAAACCAAACACAATTCAATAATGAAAGACTCATGACTTATTTGCAAGACAGAAAAGAAGAATTTATAACCAAAGGACTACATTTTATCTAATTTATGAATAGATATATGAATGAATGATAGAATGGAAGATGAATACAATTAATTTCACAGCTATGAATGGCTTTATATAGGTGTATAAACCGACTTAGGGGTAAACCCATTGCTTGAAGGACAAAAAAGGTGTTTCTGGAAGATTCTGGGCCTCGGTAAACCGTGGGTAACTCCCGGTAAACCGAGGGTATTTTCGTCTTTTTCCAGCTACCGACTTAACTTGGAATACCCTAGGCCCATCTTCGGTATTTGGACCATAAACTGGCCTATGCAACTCCGATATAAGTGATTCAAAGTGTGTTGGAATCCTTATTTCAAGTCCTACAACTTTCATGTAGAAGGCCAAGCCTAATTCGTCTTTTAAAGATTAGGAAACTGCATTTCAAGATCACGAATCAGATTCTCAGGTCCAATATCCGCTCGTACCACTTCAACCTTCAGTTCGGTTCAGTTCTCGATCGATTAACTCTCTCCTTCATCCCAAATGATGCTCCAAACACTCGTCCATCTGTCAATAAAACCATACCACATATAGTAGCGTCTAGTTTTAGCAAATAACGCATAAAATACACCGTTAATACGCATAATACCAATTTAGTCACCCCGGACGTGGTTTAATGATATTTAGCTAATTAACTCCTGATTTCATACATATTATCCCTATTGAGAATAGAAATCCGGGGTAGATTGATGGTAAATAATGATACCAATTTGACCGTCATCAACTACCCCCCACTTAGCTTTTGATCGTCCCAAGAAAAAACCAAATCAAACAAACCCCCTCAACAATTACAAACTAATTTAGAACAAAGTCATTCAAGAATGATAAATAAGATGAGGGTCAAAACATAACCATCAGTAATCCATTAAGCACTATCTCGTAGTAGAACCGATGTGTGTGTGCAATAACTCTCAAACAACGATGTGCCTTGACGAGAATCACATTATATCAATAAGGATTTCGAGGCAAAAATGTATCATCTGACAATTCATAAGTTCCCATTAATCATCACCTACCAATGCATCGATTGTGTCGTGTGATAAATCCTTTGTGATAGTGCATTCAAAAAAAGAATGAAGTTATAGAGACCACACAATCCTTACTTATCAATGTGCACAGACACCCCTCTTGCCTTCAGACTCAGGAAAACAACATGAAACCTTACTTGGGCCGGGCGGACTTGGGGACCGAGTATTACTCTTAGGTCCTCGTTTGTTTCTTTTTTATCATGAAAGTCGTGCCCTTTTGCCTGAGTTCGCTTCCCTCATTGCCTTTATTGCATATCTATTTTTTCATTTTCTTTTAAAGCGATTTACCGACTATTTTTTTTCTCTCTCTCAAACAATCCCGTTTTGTCCCTGTTTACCTTGTTTAGCATTCAAGTTGGTACCATCCTCCTACAACAATTGGTTAAAGCATATCCACCGACAAATATCAATTCCCGGTCTAGGATAACTCTTCATCTTATCCAAATACTTCTCATTCAGATTGCGTGCTCAAAAATTGAATGCAAATGGCAAAATAACAATTAATAAGTCACTACTTCGTGCAACATAACACATGCTCATTCTTCCATATTAAATTGATTAATACGTCATCTATAGTACATACTAAAGAAATGAGTTATACATGCTTAAAAAGGTCGAGTCCACAACAAGATAGATGATTAATAAACCTCTACTTCAAGTAGTTGACAAACCCCTTATTCATCATTAATGAATTAAGTACGTAATTAAGCAGTTTCATCGGTTTAAGGACTCTATTTCATTCAATTCAAAAAATCAAAATTCACAAAAGTAAGTGTAAGTGTGTCCTAATTTTTCAAACTAAGTGTTATGCCTACCCCTTACTTTAAAACTCAACATTGTCCCCAATGTGAAAAGTAAAGCAAAAAAGTAGAAAGAAGAAGAACACTTAGCTTTGGAAAATAGAAGAACTCGGCTACTTTTTGAAGCAAATCATATCAATGAACTGGAGCAAAAGTTGTCTTCTCCAAAAGACTAATCTGCACTAGGTCTGCTAATAAAACAATTCTTGCACCAAAGCCATTAGTACCATGAGACACAAATAAGTAACAAAATAATTATGTCATGTGGCAGTAAAAAGCACAACTAAATGGAAGAAGTGCAATAAACAATTTAAGCAAATACATAACAACTTAATTACTTAAACACAACAAAACTATTACAAGACTCCAAATAAAAATAAAAGACTCAAGACTCAAAATAATAATCGAATGATCATGCGAAGTAAAAAAAATCCCGCACATCCTTTGCTCAACAGCTTTAGGAACATGGCGATGAAAAAAAACCTTCCCACTTTCATTCGATCATCGAAAAGAAAGAAAAGTGAAAATTTAACAAAAAAGAAGTTAACTATAAATTAATGGCTATGCCTAACAATTAAATAAATAGTCCCCGGCAACGGCGCCTAAAACATGATCGCGTGTGCAATTCACTAATACACACACACGTACTTGCAAGAGTACTAGGTTAATCACAGTATAGCAAGGGCGAGTCAAAGTCAATCCCATAGAGACTATTATTTAATAATGCCAAACACAACCATTATTCATAGGCCAACCGGATAAGGGTGGTCATTGACCAACATAAAGGACAAGTAAATAAAAGAGATGCAAATAAACCAATCATCAATCATATATCGAAAAGGCACTAACCATACTATTCCTAACTAATCTCCCCTTAATCTGCGTTCGACTCGTGTGTGTAATTTAGCTAAGGGTGAAACTCCTAACCCTATCTACTCCGACCATGGTAGTAGATAATCTATACGCCAGCTACCCTTCTTAATTGCTCCGTATTAGCCCAAACACATAAAGAACTAGAATAGCCGGTATTTAGCGCTAACTCATACCGTTAACCCGCCTAGACAGCTGACTAATCAGCACGTTCCTAGGGTCCATCAAGATAATGTCCTAACTAGCACTTCACTATTCATATTTCATGCTAATTTATGAAGACATGCAAATAGTTGATCAGGCTAATAACATGTAAATTAAATCTTATCGATCAACGTAGCTGACGGCGAACCACAGAAATAGGATTTACTAGGTATTCAGATCTAGCGATAAAAACCGTCGTAGATCTGAAGAGCGCAAACCATAATTCTGTGTTTCATATTAACGAATCAAATAAAGATTAAGGTTCATTTAATTAATTCATAGATGATTATATGCAAGCATAATCCAGATCTATCACAAGAACAATCATGAATCTATGAAAATAAATAAAACGTTGGAATATATCTTACTCATAACGAATAACATATCTACTCTTCTATTCTCTCTCCCTCCGGCGATTCAAGACGATCCATGAAGATTGTAAACCAAGCACAATTCAATAATGAAAGACTCATAACTTATTTGCAAGAAAGAAAAGAAGAATTTATAACTAGAAGACTACATTGTATCCAATTTATGAATAGATCTATGAATGAATGATATAATGGAAGATGAATACAATTTCACAGCTCTGAATGGCTTTATATAGGTGTATAAACAGACTTAGGGGTAAACCCAATGCTTGGAGGACAAGAAAATTCATTTCTAGAAGATTCTGGGCTTTGGTAAACCATAGGTAACTCCCGGTAAACTGAGGGTATTTTCGTCTTTTTCCTGCTGCCGACTTAACTTGAAATACCCTAGGCCCATCTTCGGTATTTGGACCCTAACTTGGCCAACCCAACTTCAATTTAAGTGATGCAAAGTTTGTAGGAATCCTTGTTTCAAGCCCTACAACTTTCATGTAGAAGAAAAAGTCCAATTCATCTTGTAAAGATTCAAAAACTGCGTTGCAAGATCTCCAATCAGATTCCCGGGTCCAATCTCCGCTCGAAACACTACAATCTCCAATCAGATTCCCGGGTTCAGTTCTCTATCGATTAACTCTCTCCTTCAGCCCAAATGATGATCCAAACATGCGTCCATCTATCAATAAAGCGATACCACACATGGTGGCTTTTATTTCTAGCAAATAACGCATAAAATACAAGGTTAATACGCATAAAACCAATTTAGTCTCCCCGGACGTGGCTTAATGACATTTAGCTAATTAACTCATGATTTCATAAATATTATCCCCATTGAGAACACAATTATGAGGTAGATTGATGGTAAATAATGATACCAATTTGACCGTCATCATTGATCTAATCTTTGGTGTATACTACATTCAGCAGGGTGAGTTCATCAAGAATAGCATTGAATCTTGATTCCATTTGTTCAGTGGTTTCAGTGGTCTTCATATTGAAGTCTTGGAATTTTTGTTTGGCCACAGTAATCATATTTTCTTGATAGCACCAGTGCCTTCACAAATCAGTTGCAATTTCTCCCATAATTCTTTCACAGTCTTCCAATCTTTCACTTTAATATAAAAATTGATGTCCAAGGTTCTGTAAAAGTTATCAATTGCAATGTTGTTCTGATTTGCTCTGTTTCTATCTTCAGCATACTATTCACCCTTTGGTTTTGGAATGACTTGATTTGCACCATCCACAGTAATGACTTTGGGATTTCAAGTGGTCCATCAATTAGCACATCCATCATTTCATCATGTGTAGAAGATAGATAAGCATGCACATGACGATTGTATTCATCAATATGACCTAGAGAGCACATCAACATGATGCAAAAACATTTGAAAATAGAAAGTAGAAAAACATTTCGAAGCATTTTCGCAAGCACAACAAGTAGGATTAATTCAGAACAGAAGCTCTGCTCTGATACCAATTGTTGGTCCCTTGAAAAGGCTTTGGTTAAGTTTAGTGGGGGTGAATAAACGTAACACTTAAAACTTTTTTGGAGTTAAGACAAACTCAGCAGGGTAATAGTCTGCGGACTTTAGGCGATCTATTGATTATTAAGTCCAGTGGATCTGTTGTAGTGGAATATATATAGATTAAGCCTTTATACTTGTTGTTTAAAATATGATACTAAGTATTAGATACTTAGTAGTGAAAGATAAGTGGATTCAGTAGCTAGTTCAGTAGTTTGATATGGATAAATGCAATAAATAAAGTGTAGAAAGTAAATGCAGTAACGTAAAGTAAGGCAAATTTTATAGTTGTTCCAGGTGGTGTAATCCTGTCAGTCCCCTCTTCTCCTGTGATGTTGGAGGAAATTCAATAAAGTCTTTTGAGGTTGCTGTTACAAAAGTCCCTAAACTGTTTGTCCTTGACCAATAACTATGGCTTCACAAACTAAATACTATGAACATGTAGGACTGCTGCTACTAAATACTCCACTGGTCCTTGAAGGGTAGGATTGCCTCTTCATTAGCTCCACCACAAAAACAGCAGTTCTTGACACTTAGCAGTGCTTTTCTGTCTTCTGGTTCTTCTTGAAAAGAAGGGGTTGAATCAAGAAAGTGATTCAGCTTCAACAAACTTTTAATCAGGATGATAAGATCAGCAGCTTAAGAGCTCCAAGTGTAGATACTATATGATACTTGAATGCAATAACACTTGAAGAGTTTTCTAGATCAGTATGAATGCTTAGTTTAGCAAGGTGTAATGCTCTTTATTTCTAGTAAGTTCGGTGGTTGATATGATTCCAGGGGTCCTCTATTTTTTGGTGAAAATCTTATGCTTAAATTTTCAATTTCAAATCTGACCATTATAGGATATTCTGATTATTCCATGAAATTCCCTCTGCTGTACTCCTCTGTCTGTGTCAGTGTACTTCTGACGCACAGACTATCAACCAATGATTTATTTCCATCTAGATTTGGCTTTTTAATTCTTACAACATTCCATCAATATCCACCATTGATTAACTGACTAACCCAATGCTTGATACTCATCCTTATCCATTTAATCTTCCAAAAATAATTCTTGCATCGGATTAATCTGATATGTATATACTCAACATATGTATGGTTCATGAGTCTGCTGATGTATATATTTGGTCAGCTGACTTTTACTCTGTTGTGTTCTCAATGAACACTCAGCTGACTACTTCTCATCAAACTTTTAATTATGAAGTTAGAGTACATCAATTTAAGTAAAACTATGTCCCGATCTTCAAATTTCCTTATATAGAACTTAGACCTTCTATACACGGTATATGTGATCAGTTTAGGCCATAACAGACTTACTAAATTCTTATCCCATACCCTTGGCTTTTACATCTTCACAACTAAGTTTGAACCCGTAGCTTTCATTACTGAGTTCAAACCTCGGCCAGTGTTCAAAGCGAGAGTCCTACACACTCTACTGAACACCTAACCTAGACAGGTCTGTTGAACAAGTCAGCTGACCTCTTTACAGTGCGTGTTTGATCTAACCTATATAAAGATCAAACTCTAGTAAACCTATGCATTCATTCTAGACATCTTTTTCCTTTTTCCCTATAATGGCTAGTCTGGCATTCATCATTAAAACTAAAATATGTCAAACACAAGCGGTCCTGAACTCATGACTCATCCTCGTCAACTTGTCATATGGAGCCTGTTGATCCTCGTCCAATTGCCCAACGCAAAGTTGCCCGAACATGTGTGACTAAGAATCCTATTGGTAACTTTGTGTCATATGATCTTGTGTCTCCTAGTTATTCTTGTTTTCTCACCCATTTGTCAAGTGCATGTGTTCTAAAAACTGTGCATGAAGCCCTTAATCACCGTGGATGAAGACAAACCATGGTATATGAGGTTGATGCCCTTCATTTTAATGGTATGTGGGACTTGGTACTACCCCGGCCTATCTCACAAATTTTTGGATGCAAGTGGGTGTGCACGATAAAATTCCTTCCCGATTGGTCTGTGGATCGGTTAGAGACCAGGTTTGGTGCAAAAGGATATACACAAGTCTATGGGGTATATTATGAGGAAACTTTTTTGCCGGTTGACAAAATTCCCTCTATTCGTATTTTGACTTACATTGATACTAGCAATCAGTGTTCTAAAACTCGCTAGGCGAAGTCTGTGCGACCATGGGGCGCCGAGGGCCTAGGGCTCCTAGGCGGCGCCCAGGCAATTTCATATTTTTTTTTTTTTAATAATAATGCTTGTCCAATATAAATCTTACATCATATGATCATAAAACATAAAAATCAAGTACAAATGTGTCAAAATACTCAAAAGAAAAGACTAGCCAAAGTACAAAATCACACGACTCTCAACTCTCAAGTCCATTCTTCAATCTCATTCCCCAAGTCTTCTACTTGTCCAACACCAACTTCAACATCACGCACTTTGTCCGACTCAAATTCAAAGTCAAAGTCATCAACATCATCACCCTCATCCTCTATGGCATCAGACACAAAATCCTCTTCATCAAGCCCTCTTACTTCATCCATATTGCGAGCACTCCTTTTTGGTTGCAATTCTTCATTTGCTCCCGATGCTTCACCCATAATTCCCTATGTAAAGCCCAAACCGGGTGTGACCTCCTCCTCATCATGATCTAATCCATCAACTAGCCAAGATTGTGCATTATGAGAGCTTGATGCTAGAAGCACATCAATTTTGTCTTCCTCTTCTTTTTCTTAGCCAACAATCTTGAATTGAGTTGAACATAGACTAGCTTGTTCATTCGGTCGGTATCTAGTCTATTTCTCTTCTTTGTGTGTATCTACAAAAATAAAAGCAAACACTAAAATCAATATCATGCAACTGCATAAGATAAAATTCAAGAATACTTTTAAGTTTTAAATTTTAATTTAAGTGAGATTACCCCTTCAAAGATAGTACAATTTCTTTCACAACTGGAGGAGCTTGTTGTCAAAGATAGAATCCTCATTGCAACCTTTTTGGAGGTGAGGTGTATGGTTTCCATAATTAGACCACCATCCCACTATAAATTCAAAATGACAAAAAGTAAAAGAAAACATTATTGGACTTAATAACTTTTAGTTAATAGCTAATATTTAATAAAGAGAGATATTCATAATCATACCCGGATCAAATGTATATTACTCACAGCCTCTTAAAGCCAAAGGTATACCAAATGGACATTCCTTGTTCTTGTACTTATCCAACTCATTGTTCATCACAATGTCTTGAAGATCGACGTCTATAAATAACCGCTCCATAAATTCGTAGAGCCCGTCATGGTTACTTAAAAGTTCATCAGAGGACAAAGAAGAACTGTCTTTATAGTAGTAGTATGGAATCAACATGTAAGCCATCAAAAGAAGTGGAGTGTCATACTCCCTTTTCCTTTGCAATCCACTATGTCAAGTATAGGCTTATACATCTCCACTTTATTCTTCATAACTTCTTTGATCTCATTCTTTGCTTTTTTGAGTTCACCATACACAAAGCCCATAGCCGGCTTCACATCTCCATCCACTAGTCTAAGGACTTTTACCAACGGTTCAAATACTTTCAATGTAAGACCAACCCCATTCCAAAAGCATTGTTTCACAACAATAGCATAAGCCGCTTTTCCTTTCTTGCTCCTAGACCATTTTGTCAATTCCCATTCATTAGAGTTCACCATTTGCCCCAAATCCTCTTTCTTCTCCATTAAACTTTGCAATGTTAAAAAAGAAGTGGAAAATATAGTCACTGCGGGTCATATTATCTCTCTTCTTTTACACATTCTCCTCATTTGCAAAGTCTTGTGATAAGAGTAGATAAATATAGTAAAACTCTTGGCTTTGCTAATAGTATTCATGAAATTAGAGAGTTTACACTTGGCTTCAAGCATAATATTGATGGAGTGAGTGGCACATGGAGTCCCAAAGATATGTGGTCTTTTTTCCTTCATCATAGTCGAGGCCGGCATATTGTTTGAAGCATTGTCGGTCACCACTTGGACCATGTTTTTTCTCCAACGCTTTCAATACATTCATTCACAAAATCAAATATGTATTCGGCGGTATGTGCATCACATGAAGCCTCTTTTGAACAAAGGAAAGCCGTCCCAATTCTTGAATTGACAAATTCATGACGCTTCTTCTATTTCTATCACTCCAAGCATCGGTCATGATTGAACAACCATGTTTCTCCCATTCATCTTCGTGACTCTTGAGAGACAACTTTGTTTTCTCCACTTCCTTGTTCAAGAGTGGCTCTCTAAACTGGTATTGGGTTGGAGGTTGGTAACCCGGGCCAAATTCTCCAATTGCCTCACACACTTTTTTAAAGCTGTCATTGTCCACCACATTAAAAGGAATGCCGGTCTCATACCCCCCACTTAGCCAACCATTGATGCACACTTTGAGTTCTTACTTTGAAAAGTGCATCACTAATGTTTTGTTGTCTTGTTTTCCTAGGAAAAATGTCATCAGAGATGGATTCGGGGTTGATTTGTGAGGCATATCTATCCATGGGTCCAAGAGTACGAGGCCTTTTGTTGCTTCCTCCACTTTCAATGAATTCAATTTCATCCAAATCTTTATTAACATCAACCTTTTTCCTTAAGTTTTCATCTTCTTCTTTCTTGGTTTGCTTCTTCTTTTCATTTGTATCAAGTGCTTCTTTACATCATCTCTTGTCTTCCTTGGACTCCATAAGACAAACTTTAACGTTCCTATTTTTTCTGGTAAAGTGTCCGGAAATGTGTTCCTTAATTCGATACGTGCCTCCACTATATTTATTGCCACATGATCGCGTGCAAAGCACTTACTAGCAATAGGATTAGGTCTATCGTAGTAGAGGATAGGTGAGTCAAGGTCGATCCCACAAAGACTTGTAAGAACGTCTAATTATCAAGATTTAGCTTGTCACAGTTAATGTTCTACGACCAACTATACTCTAGGCAGTAGTAAAACTGGTGCCATGAACTAACAATACTACGCTAGTTCTCACAAAGTTAACAAGAGTTTCTAAGGTATTAGTTCAATTATGGGTAATTAGTTATTCCCCCCACACATGCAATAGTCCTCCCCATTGGTGAATTTTAATTCATTATCACCTACGGTTACAACTCTTAACCCTATCTACTTTGACCATAGTAGTAGACAATCTATACGCAAGATACCCTCCTTAATTGGTCCGTAATAGCCCATACGCATAAAGAACTAGAGCTGTCGATATTGAGCGCTAACTCATACCGCAAACACGCCTAGACATCCGTCGACACAGATGAGCATGTTCCTAGGGTCCATCAAGATAATATCCAAACTAACACTTCACTATTCGTATTTTATGCTAACATGTAAATTAAATCAGACTACTAACATGTAAATTAAATCAATCGATCAATGTAGCTGGCGCCAATTACCATAAATTAGTAATTTACTAGGTATTCAGATCTAGCGATATAGATCATCGCTGATCTAAAGAACGCAACCACAATTCATGATTTCTTCACCAACGAATTAGATATATAACACATGGGGTAAAATAAACTAACTACTACATAATTAAACTAAATAAGCAATTAGCACATACTAGTCGAATAGAACAACAATAGATCTACATCTTGGAAAAGACAGAAAATCATACCCTCGAAGAGGAGCGTAGATCTCCTTCAGATCTCTCCCTTGGTGGCGACTCCGTCGTCTCTCCGACCAGAACTCATAAAATAAAATTTTATTAACAAAGAACTTTTATTGCATAATAATTGTAGTAGTTGTGTGCTACCAATGTTACAATGAATTCTGAGGCGAAGCCTCTTATTTATAGCTACCTAAACCGACTTGAAAACACCTAGTTCTACCCCTCATCCAAAAAAATGTGTTTTTGATGATTCTGGAACCTCGGTAAGTCGGTGCCTATCCTCAGTAAACCGAGGGCAACGTTTTCCTTTTTTGTCTGCCGACTTAGCTTGGAATGTTATGGAATACCATAGGCCCATTCCCTTCGTTCAGTCCGATGCTCAGCCCAATATTTCGTATCCTGAAAATAATCAAATAATACACGAAATAATATCGAAATAGGGGAAATAAACGCTAAGTGCAGATTTCTCGACTCGTGAGCCCGACATAAGATATTCAACTCTAATGGCTCATATTTATAGGTCGAAACTACTATTTTTAGCTCATAATGGATAAAAATGTTGATGCCGTAGGATATTTTAAGCGTCATCAACTACCCTCCAATAGCCTTTTGCTCGTCCTCGAGCAGAGTATCAAGGCGGAATGTACCTCCAAGAACAACCTCCATCAACTACCATATATTCAATAAAGATTTCCGGCAGAACATAGATTAAGCCACAATCCATAAGCTACCCATTAATCACTACTTATCACGCATCAATGTGTCGTGTGATGAATCAGTCGTGATAGTGCGTTCGTGAGGAGAATCAAGTTGTATTAACCCCACAATCCTAACTTACCTGTGCATACACTCGCTCATCTTGCCTTCAGACTTTGTTACACAACATGGTACCTTAATAAGGTCGGGCGGACTCGGGGACTGAGCATCGCTCTTAAGTCCTCGTTTGTTTCTTTTTATGCGAGGGTCGTGCCCCTCTCACACGAGTTTGCTTCCCTCACTGCCTTCATTGCATGTATTTTTTCATGTTTCAAAAAAAATTTGGCAGGTTTCCTCATTTTTTTCTCTTTCTCTCACAAGCCCGTTTTGTCTCGGTTACCTCTTTTGGCATTCAGGTTGCTTCCCTTGCCTTACAAAAATTTGTTAATGTATATAGACAGACAAATAACGATTCCCAGTTAAAAAAATTTATCATATGATCTTAAACACTACTCACTCATATTATGTGCTCAACTATTGAGTGCAATGATAGAATAACAATTAATAAGTTACTACTACATGCTACATAACATATGCTCTTTCTTCCATACTAAATTGAATATGTTATAGCTCACTTCAACTTGAGCTTGGGCTCCTTTTATATCGATTCCTTACTCGAAAACGTGGAATAAGCAAGCTAAAAATAGTGTTAAATTTTCAAAATTATTCCCCTTTTTCGACTACCCAGCTAAGACGCCTACCCCCCACTTATTATAGACATTGTCCCCAATGACTAATAACAAAGAAAAAAAAAGGTACTTAGCTCCGTAATCAGTCGGCTGAGTCAAAGAAAATCCTGGAGCGTAATCATTGGCTCTGATTGGAGGTGACCCGAACAGGTCCACTTGTCAAGCGTATACAGAATGGACCAGCAGAATAGGATAGAGCCATATCTGACCAGGAGGTCAGTACCACCAGATAGAGCAGGCGATTGGAAAAGATCCCTGATCAGGTCAGGGCATGTCCCTGGCTAGAGAAAGTAGACAGACCAGGCCAGGGCAGGTCCTTGACCAGAAGAAGCAGATCAGAGACATACCTATTTGGGATAAAGAGGAGTTAAGTGTAAACGTGAGACGTGGGTGGGTTACCTAACCGCCCATTAAATCCATTATCACGGATAACCGCCTGAACTACGGTTGGACTTGTTTTCAAATATATATTTGGATACGTAGGCAGCTTATTCCTTAAGTTCAGTCCATTGATAACAAAACTACTCTTTGTTTGATCCTAGAGCAAGAAAGATCAAACATTTTACCCGTTTCATTCAAAGTTCTATCATTGGTGCTAGAAGGAGGGCATTTTTTGTTTCTAGTGGCAGATTAACAGAGTAGTGAACATGAAATCTAAAAAGAATCAACAAGGGAAGGACCTAGCAGGTTCCTCACACGATCCGGAAAATTTGGATCAAGACCAAGAACGAAATCAAGAAAAACAACCAGAAAATTAGCCAATTCCTAAAGATTTGGCGAAACAACTCTTAGTAGACGCATTAAAGACAATGGGAGACCAGGACTTCCAAATTCTATTTGAAAGTGTAAGAAAGGGAAAAGAGAAGGTAGAGAACCTTGGAGAAGAAAGGCAACCGTCATCAGAAAACAAGGATGGTCACAAGGAGGTTGCTGAATCCAGTTGTCGAGGTATTAAGAGCAAAACTCGTAAAGCGGATAAAGCTGCAAGGGCCGAATTAGACGCTATGCTAGAAGATGAGGAAGACGAGTTCCATCTGGCTTCACCTTTTGTAGAGCATATCCATGTCCCAGAGGATTCAAGATACCTAAAATCAGTCCGTATGATGGAACAAAAGACCCGTATGATCATATGCATCAGTATATAGTGCATATGCAGTTATACAATGCCCCAGATGAAATGAAGTGCAAAGCTTTTCCCGCACTTCTATCTGGAAGGGCTAGGGACTGGTTTAACAAGTTTCCATCCAGATCTATCACCAGCTTTACAGTTTTAACAAAGAAGTTCATGAGCATGTTTATCGCTGCAAGACCGTTTCAAAGAAACAGCACTCATTTGCTCACAATCAAGCAAAAGGTTTACTGCAGAATCAACCCAGGTGGCTGATATGGACGATCGATTTCTGGTAGCCTCGTTCGTAGCAGGACTACAAGAGGGGAGGTTACATGCCAAATTAAATGGGAAAAATCCCAGAACTATGGATGAGTGCTTGGCAATTGCTTTCAAGCACTGTCAGGGTGAAGAAGCTAATCATGCCAAGCGCGAGTTGGAAAATTGAGATCATAGAAAAGGAAAAGCAGAAGAGAAATCTGATAAAAAGAGTAAATCGGTTTGGGATAGGGTGCATGCACCTATAACCGACATATTGGGCAAGAGAGGGGCTCTACAGGACAGAGACCTAATCCTGTTGAACATATCACGGGAACAAGTTCTGACTATCATGGAATGCAAGGGGATAGCGAGAACCCCATTTGCCATGAAAGGACCCAGGGAAAAGAGAGATCAGACCAAATTCTGTAAATTCCACCAGGATATTGGTCATGATACAGAGTCGTGCAGGGAATTGATCAGGTTCATAAACGCAGCAGTTATGGAAGGAAGACTCGATGAGGTAGTAGACAGATCTCGTAATGAAGAGCCTAGAGGGCGCAAAGAGTTCAGGAGAGGATCACCAAAAAAATGACAGAAATAGGAACAACGAACAAATAAGGCCAAGAAATCCATCCCCAGATCAGGACGGTCAAATTGATAACCATCCAGCGAATACCATCAACACGATTATGGGAGGTCCCAGGCGGACAGATCAGGAAAAGGGAGTGAAAATGGCAGATCAGGTGGATCAAGATCAGAATCCTGGTAAGCGACAGAAGGTATCAGGAGAAGTAAGGTACGGAACAGAGGACCCACTACCACTGGTCATCAACAATGAAAGGCTGGTCAGTGGGGCCGTAATCAACAAGAAATGGGTAAAAAGGATCTGTGTCGATACAGGAAGCGCTGTTAACATCCTGTATTACAGGGCATTCCAGGCCATGAAATTGAAGGATGATGGGAGTCAACTTTACGTGATTCCGGTGCATTTTCCACCCCCGTTTATCCCACTTTTAGCACATTCTCGTTTTTTTAGACCGTTTTCGGGTAATATCGTGAGTCTATAGCACGGGGAGTAAATCCGTCGCTTTGATGGTTTACTACCTCTTTTTAGTGATATTAACCCATTCCCGAGCACTTTTACCCTCCGGAATCGTTTGTGTGTGTTGTTCGTTTATGAGATTGTAGGGTCTAGGTGTCATGAGAACCCGGAAGGCGAATATTTATGATGAGAAGTATGATCAAGGTGCAAGAATGAGCCAAGGAAGAAGAAAAATGAAGAAAAGGAAGAAAAATAGTTGGTATCTTCACGCTACGTTCTGTTCAGAAGCAATTTGACCTATGATGGAGGCATTTTCTGGTCCCAATCCCTTCATAAAAGTTTTAGATAATTGAAAGAGCTTTCAAACGCATTTTGAATCACTCATATTGGAGTTCTACATGCGAAGATATCATGGTTTTACTGAAGCCAGAAAACAGCAATGTCTCAAACGCGCGTTTGAACATTTCAAACGTGTGTTTGGAACCGTTTTTTTGTACAGAGAGTTAGGCGCTGAAACGCGCTTTGGAGACCTCCAAACGCGCGTTTTGGGGCCGTTTTCTGCATATTTTTGCCCATATAAATACCCATTTCCATCGAATTTCATTAGCTTATTCCCCCCTCTCTTAGCAAAACTATAACCACTCTTTGCTCGAAATTTGTAATAGATTAGAACACTTTATCTTAGCATAGATTAGCATAAACATAGCTTAATTATTCTATTTCCAAGCTCAAATTCTCATTCCAACTTCAAAGCATCCACCTTTTAATTAGTTCTTTATTTTGTACTTTTGGATCTCAAACACGAATTTCTTCAAATTAATGGTAAATTTCTCTTCCCTTTTACTTATTATGGCTTTCATTTCCTGTTTTGTGTATGTTTTGATTAGTATAATGAGTAGCTAATCCCTTTTCATAGTCGAATCATGTGAAATTTGTTGAAATCACCCTTTGGGTGATGAAATTGGGAGTGGGTAGTGCTTTTTATTGTTGTATCTTGCATGTTTCATGTCTTAGAACTTGTTATAACAGATTTGGGCTAGATTGATCACCTCGGTCAAAATCACACACAACACTTTAAAGAGTTGTTCAGATAGAGAGATGTGGGAAAAGGGATTCTAAGATCGCGGCGTAGACTCGGCTTAGTTGTTAAGCCCGAGCCCAATGCGAGGTTACTCGTTTTAACGTTTAAGCGGCTCTAGTGCATAGCATGTCTTGTAAGTGAATCTTCTTAAGGGAAGGGTAGTTAACATAGCATAAGGTGTTGGGAGAGAGTTGTTCAGACCTTAGCACCGGAATTAGGAGCACACACCCGTGAAATTGAATGTGAGAGTTCGTTTGTTTAATGCACACTCCCGGTTTTGTCTATCCTTGGGGTTGAAACTAGCTATTTTGATCATGGTTCGGCTATGTCCCTTAATCTATCTTTCGAACCTAGTAGTTTAATCTTCTTTCTCTCTTTTTATCTTTAGACTCGTTAGTAAGAATCACTTTAGTGTCGTTGTAGTAAACAAGCACTTTAAAAACATTGATCACCTAGACTAAGTAACACGTTCGCTTTGGTACTCACAAACACTTTTCCCTTGGGTTCGACCTCATACTCCTGTAGCTATTCTAGCAATCGACCCGGTACACTGCCGGTTAGAGAGTTAGTTTGCCCACGGTTTCGAGTCTTTATAAATTGTTTGTGTTAGGGTAAAATCAAGCTCAATCAAAGGACTCGAGCTTAACTCCGGTATCCACCCCTCTATTCGGATTCGTAGGCCCGCCTATCCATCCTATGGGCATGATCACATTACCTACAACTTATGGTAAATTACCTAAGGGCAGGACCCTCATGGTAAATTACATTGTGGTTAAAGAACCCTCGGCTTATAACGTTATCATGGGAAGACCTGCAATCATTGATCTACGAGCGATTATCTCGCCAGCCCATAATAGTATGAAGTTTCCGGTCAATTCTGGATCGGTTGAAATTAAACGAGATGTGGAAATAGCCAGGAGCTGTTACACGTCTATAGTTGGTGAAAAACAATTTCTTCAGTAGGTGACTCTTGAGGAATTATTACCAGAGGAGGAAAAGACTTGGGTATCGGCAGATCAGACCGAAGCTGTTCAGATTGGGGAGCAGGGAGCAGAGTCAGTGGTTAGTATAGGGTCGTGGATTCCAGATCCCTATAAAAAGGCTCTAACAGATCTGCTCAGAGAATACAAAGACATTTTTGCATGGAAAACAGATGATATGCCAGGTTTATCACCAGAATTTATAGTCCACAGCTTAAACATGGATCCGAACAGACCCCCAGTTCGTCAGAAAAAGCGACATTTCGCACCAGAACGGATCTCAGTTATAGAACAAGAGGTTGCAAAACTTAAACATGCAGGAATTGTCAAGGAGGTGGTTTATCCAGAGTGGTTGGCCAATCTGGTGTTAGTGAAGAAATCGGATGGCTCCTGGAGAATGTGCGTGGATTTTACGGATCTGAACAAGGTCTGCCCCAAGGATAGTTACACCTCACCCAGAATTGACAGGTTGGTGGCTTCGACCATGGGGTTCAAAATCTTTGGGTTCCTGGACGCATATAAAGGTTATCATCAAATCTTTATGGACCCTATAGATGCAGAAAAAACGGCCTTCACAACCGAATTTGGTACATACTATTATGTGACCATGCCGTTTAGGCTGAAAAATGCAGGTGCCACCTACCAGATGGCAGTCAATCGAATTTTCCACGATCAGATAGGCAGATCCATGGAAGTCTATGTTGATGATTTACTGATCAAAAGTAGGTCTTTAGATCAATATTTACAAGATGTGAAAGAAGTTTGCAAGGTACTCCAAGGTGCTAAGACGAAACTAAACCCGAAGAAGTGCACGTTCGGGGTCAGATCTGGAAAAATTTTAGGTTACATGATTTCTAAATACGGAATTAGGGCCAACCGGACAAGTTGGACGCTCTGAAAATGATGCCACCACCCACTAATATTAGAGAAGTACAAAGATTAAATGGAAGATTAGCAGCATTGAACATATTCCTTTCACGATCAGCATAGCGTGCACTGCTTTTCTTTAAGATCTTAAGGAAAGCCAGCCCGTTTCAACGGGGGACAGATTGTCAAGAAGCTTTTGATGAATTGAAAAAGTACCTGTTGGAGTTGCCAACCCCGACATCTCCCCAAGAAGGAGAAGTTTTATATCTTTATTTATCAGTTTGTGATGAAGCCATCAGTGTTGTCCTGGTCAAGCAACAAGGAACACTTCAGAAGCCAGTCTACTACATAAGCAAAGATTTACACGGCCCTGAAGTGAGGTATTCAGATGCGGAGAAATTAGTCCTGGCACTAATCCATGCCTCCAGGAAATTCAGATCTTATTTTCAAAGTCATCCCGTCGTCGTCCTAACTGACCAAACTTTGAAGCAAATACTGAGCATGCCAGACACTTCTGGTCGTTTAGCCAAATGGGTTGTCGAATTGGCTGGTTACGATATAGAGCACATGCCAAGAACTGCTATAAAAGCCCAAGCTTTGGCCGATTTTTTATCAGAAGAGAAATCTATCTCTATTGATCAGCAGACATGCCCAAAAGAAGCAGGCCAATGGAAGCTATTCGTTGATGGGGCATCTAGTAAAACTGGGTCAGGAGCAGGACTCCTCCTTATCAGTCCAAGGGGCGAAGAATTTCCTTATGCTTTGCACTTTAACTTCCATGCAACCAATAACGAAGCAAAGTACGAAGCATATTGATTACAGGTTTGAACTTAGCTCTAAAATTGGGAGTTCGGCAGCTTAAGGTATACAGTGACTCTCAAATGGTAGTAAACCACATCATAGGAGAGTATGAAGCAAAAGAGGAGCCCATGAAAAAGTACTTATCTATGGCCCAGTCGAAGATAAATCAGTTCTAAGAAGTTCAGATGGAGCAGGTCTCCAGATCGCAGAATACCCGAGCAGATGCACTGTCCAAGTTAGCATCAAATTTTTATCAGACATGAAGTTTCTAATCGAACAGTTAAACCAACGCAGCTATGAATCACCTGAGGTACAACCGATCACACAAAGGGAAACCTGGATGGATCCCCTTGTAGCATATCTGAAAGATGGCCAGTTACCAGAGAACAAAGTGCAAGCTCGCAAAATTCAACGCTTATCTGATAGGTATGCCCTATTTAATGATATCCTGTATAGAAAATCCTTTATATCCCCTTGGTTACGTTGTGTCACTGTGGAAGAAGGCAATTACCTGTTGAGAGAAATCCACTTGGGAATCTGTGGAAACCATATGGGATCAAGGGCTTTAGCCTGAAAATGCAAGTTGTTTGGCTACTATTGGCCTAGGATGCAATAGGATGAAGAGGAGTTAGTCTTAGCATGCAAGTCATGTCAAGTTCATGGTACCCTATCCCATCAGCCACCTGAAAATTTGACACCAGTTATCTCGGCCTGGCCTTTTGATCAATGGGGCGTAGACTTGGTAGGACCAGTGCCAACAGCACTAGGAAGTTATAAATTCCAAGTCGTGGCCGTTGATTATTTCACTAAATGGGTGGAGGCTGGACCATTAACAACTATCACGGCCAAACAAATCCAAAAATTCTTGTGGAAGAAACTGATATGCAGATATGGGATACCAAAGAACAAAATTTCAGACAATGGTACTCAATTCGAGGACAATGGAGTTAAGGAGTGGTGTACAGATTTGGGCATAGCACAACATTTCACCTCTGTTGGTCACCCACAAGCCAATGGACAGGTGGAACAAACAAACAGGCAGATCAAGCTTGGCTTAATGAAAAGGCTGGAACAGGAAGGAAAGCATTGGGTGGAACACCTACCAAATATTCTCTGGGCCTACAGGACTACTCCAAATATTTCAACACGTGAAACCACATTCTCCCTGGCATATGGATGTGAAGCTGTTATTCTAGCAGAAATTGGATTGCCATCCCCCAGAACGGCGCTGCATGATGATCAAGTTCAGGAATAGGAGATAAGGCACGCTAAAGATGAGCTGGAAGAGAAAAGGGATATTTCTTTGATCCGAATGGCTAAATATAAGCAACAGGTATCCCAATATCATAATTCCAAAGTGAAACAGTCTTACTTTAAGGTTGGTGATCTGATCTTACGCAAAAACGAAGTCAGCAGGCAAGAACCAAGTGGAACGCTGAGTCCTAACTGGGAGGGACCTTATCAGATCATCAAAGTACATGGAAAGGGAGCATACAAATTGGCTGATAGTAAAGGGAAAACCATTCCTAGAAGTTGGAATGCGATTAATCTGAAGAAATTTTATGTTTAAGGCAAGTGATTGTCGTTTTATTCTACAAGTCTATTATGCATTATGAAGTATTTTGAACTTTTTATGTTCCGTGGCTGTAATATATTTCCACTGTTAAACTCTTCAAAAAAGAGATATTTTTAAGTCTGAAAAATCAGACCGCTTCAAGATCTCAGGTCAGGTCGTTAATTATTAGACCTCAGGTCAGGTCGATAACTCTCAAAAAGAGAAAATTCACTAAGTCTGAAAAATCAGAATGCTTGAAGACCTCAGGCCAGGTCGTTAATTATTAGACCTCAGGTCAGGTCGATAACCTTCCAAAAGAGAAAATTCACTAAGTCTGAAAAATCAGACCTCATTAAGACCTCAGGTCAGGTCGTTAATTCTTAGACCTCAGGTCAGGTCGATAACTCTTAAAAAGGGAAAATTCACTAAGTCTAAAAAATCAGACCTCATTAAGACCTCAGGTCAGGTCGTTAATTCTTAGACCTCAGGTTAGGTCGACAACTCTTTAAAAGGGAAAATTCATTAATTCAAAAAAATCAGACCGCCTTAAGACCTCAGGTCAGGTCGTTAATTCTTAGACCTCAGGTCAGGTCGGTAACTCTTAAGAAGAGAAAATCCATTAAGTCTAAAAAGACAGACCGTTTTTAGACCTCAGGTCAGGTCGGGGAATCCAAAACAGAGTAAAATCGTTAAGTCTGAAATATCAGACCTAACTGCTACCTCAGGTCAGGCCGTCAACCACTAGACCTTAGGTCGGGTCGACATTTAAACCTATTAAAACCACAGCATGACGTATGATGTATAGACAAGTCACACGTCATACTGGGGGAGCAATGGGTAAATGAGGAACGCATAAAGGCAAACACATGTTGTTGAAATTGTGCAAAACATGTTGAAGAAATTGTGCCTTATATTGTGCCAGAGGCACTAAAACTCCAAAAACTCCCATATGAAGACAACAAAATAACAAAGTTTGAGGGCAACAACAGCAAAATTACAATGTTTGAAATTAAAATAGAGGAAAATCTAAATGCTTTCACTTTGAACTGAGGGGAACTTGAGATTGAGAACTGGGGGAAACTTGAGATTGAGATGATAAGCTAGTTTGAGCAGGTGGAGGCTTTTTTCCATACTTGGAGACCAAGTCCACTCCATCCCTAAACTCCTTGAATCTGGCCTCATAAATTTGAGATCCATCATTTCTGTTCCAACCCGCATGGGAAAGCTTGGTAGCATCAACATTGAGACCAGCTGCTTTTACATCTTCAATAGCTGAGGAGTACCCAAACCTGATAATTGGGGCAAATAGCATTTTTATACTATCGGCTAGCTCTTCAGATCTTATGTAATCGGTGAGGACTTTGGCAATGTGCTCAGGGAGTTTGCTTTTTAGATTGTCTCTTTCCACTTCAAGATCGGCTACCGTCTTTTCCAGCTCAGATCTAATTCGATTGGCAGCAGCTACATGAGTCTGTAACTCACCATCCTTCGCGAACAACTCATCGGATAGGGACATTTTTTCAGCAGTAGAAGTGTTCAACAGATCTTCATATTTGGCTTTCTATTCAGATAAAGAGTTGGCCAGATCTTCTTCAACTTTTCCAGAATTTCTCAGTCTGGACAGGATCTCTTTACCTAGTTTGGTGCCCTAAAAAGGAATGCAAGGAACAAATCAGCATATATTAGCCAAGAAAAGACAGATTACTACCTTTGAAAGAGGATCCTTACAAATTTGGACAAGTCTTGATTGGTCCACTATTTTCAATCATATCATTCCCCTTGAGCTCGATCAGAAGTCTCAGCATCTTCATCAGCCTGATTCTGAGATCTGATACGCTTTGAAGGATGTCTAGTCTCAATTGTGGCCTCCACTGGAGCAGTATGGGGGACCATCTGATAGTCATTGGTATCCTCAGAATCACCATCAACATGATCTGTTTCGATCGAAGGCTCATTTGGATGAGTGTCAAGAGGGTTAGCAGTTTGATCAGACTCATTTGGGTTGATAACGGGATCGGATGCATCCTGGGCCCTGGGAGGTGAGGCCTCATCAGCTATTTGAATGATGTCGGTAAAACTCGCCACTGCAAATGTCAACAAGAAATTAAAAGCATGTTTCAGAGAGAAAACATAAATATTCAAAAGAATAAATCCTACTTATATTATATCTCTCCTCTGATAGCTCAACATAAGGTTCTAGACGAACAGTTTCCAGACGAGCAACATCGATTAAATTGGAACTGTAGTTCCTTAGACCCAGATAAATGGTGGACACTCTGATGTCATTTAACAACTTCTTATCTAATTTTGCCTTCCAACACATCGCTATTCTTTGTCTAAGTGTTCCATTTACCGAGATCCTTAGCAGTGTTGTGCCTAATGAAAAAGAAGTGTTTTTTCCAATCGGAGAAGGATTGGTCTGTTTTCTTAATCAATGGTACACTACTCAAACTATCAGTCCTCCTGCAAAAGCAGTACCAACCAGGCCTTTTCTTAACATGTTTACACTGGTAAAAAGTTCTAAAAATTAGCAAAGTGAAGGGGGTGACAAAACACCTACACCAAATCAAGAAACCTGTAATGGCCCTTATACTATTGGGGACTATCTGACCAAGTCCTAAATCGTAATATAGGAGTATTTCCAGAAAAGCGGGATGAAGAGGAAATCTGAGACCGCAATCGAACTGTTCTTTATAAACAACGCAATATCCGGCAGGAGGAGCAGCAACACTTTTTCCAGACGCAGGTCGGATGCGGGCATAAACGTTCTTGTTTATCCCGTATCTATCACAGATGTCTGTGATATCAGAATCTTTCAATTTGGAATCGATTTCATGGAAAGCCATCATTTTCTTTGTCTCATAGGTCCTCCTTAATGCTCTTATGGGCACAGATAACCCGGAAATATTATACTTGGTCGGAGGCGATTCAACGAGGGAAGGAACAATAGAAGCAATCAAATGAGAGGGAAGAATAGAGAAAAGGGGATTCTCGCCGGGATTAGATATATCAGACTGGTCAGGATTCATAAGGAATAGAAAGAAAATCACACAGGAAGATAAGAGACTTACTTGATAATTAAAGGGGCAAGTCCAGCAGATCTAACACTTTCGCCTATAAATAATGATGGACGTTTGCAGTTTTTACTGGTTTTAATAGCTTTTAGCCGAAAGGTAGGATGTTTAGCCTACACATCAATTGAAAAGACAAAGCGTGTGCCATTATGGTGACGTTTGAAATAACCAAGGCAAATGGGGGATAGGCCATCTGGATGGTACACGTGGAACAACCCTTGAACTTCAGATCTTAATCCATCCAAAGGGCCAGACCATATCGATTAAGATATGGGGGGCTTTGATTGGAGGTGACCCGAATAGGTCCCCGTGTCAAGCGTATACAGAATGGACCAGGAGAACAAGATAGGGCCATATCGACCGGGAGAGGTCGAGACGACCCGAGATAGACCAGCGATCGGAAAAGATCCCGATCAGGCAGGCGAGATCCCTGGCCGGAGAGAAAAGCGACAGACCAGTCAGGTAAGGTCACCACGACGAAGAAGCTGATCGGAGACATACCTATTTGGGATAAAGAGGAGTTAAGTGTAAACGTGAGACGTGGGTGGGTTACCTAACCGCCCATTAACTCCATTATCATGGACAACCGCCTGAACTACGGTTGGACTTGATTCCAAATATATATTTTGATACGTAGGTAGGTTATTCCTTAAGTTCAGTCAATTGATAAAAAAAACTACTCTTTGTTTGATCCTAGAGTAAGAAAGACCAAACAGTTTACCCATTTCATTCAAAGTTCGATCAGGCTCCTAGGTCATTCCTCTTCCAAGTTGGTACCTGCTTTCCAAAATACTTCCAAAAACTATGAGTAACATGCAAAGGGCAATAAGAAAATAAGGTGGCGGTAATCATGCATACCTCAGGAATGCGCAAAAATAGTTTAAGCCACTTTATTCTTTAGTGGCCTAAGCAAGACGCGAAAACTGTTACGAGGGTATCACATGAGAATCGTAAAGGAAAAAACGACATATATCTCTAGTCAGATGACCGAAGATATATGTGATGAAAAAAACCTTCTGTTGCCATTCTACTTTATTGACTCAAAATAAAATAAACAAAAGCAATAAATAAGGGTTTAGAATTAGTTATTAGTTTATAGTCGCTAGCTCGACTGTACTAATAGGGCTCCATTATTCAAACTTCGGGTCCGTCAACGTAAAGACTTTCAACTCAAGGTTATACTTGTGCACTAGGTAATGCTTCAGCATGTGGCCGTTTACTATGAAAGTCTGCCCAGAGTATTCATTTTTAACTTCACTGAATTGAAAACTTTCATGACTGCATGTGGTCCATACAATCTTGACTTCAACTTTCCAGGAAAAAGATGAAGACGCGAAATATATACCAGCACCTTATCTCCAAGTTGAAATGTGCGGTTCAGAATTTTCTTATCACGCAGATGCTTCGTTCTCTCCTTGTAAATCTTTGCATTCTCATACACTTGAATTCTAAACTCCTCCAATCTATTCAACTCTAGCATCCTCCTTTCACCGGCTAAATTCTCATCCATGTTTAGAAATCTTGTAGCCCACAGCGCTCGGTGCTCGAGTTCTACCGGTAAATGACATGCTTTTCCAAATACTATCAAATATGGTGACATCCCAATCGTGGTCCTATAAGCTATTCTGTACGCCCAAAGTGCATCATCTAATTTCAAAGACCAATCTTTCCTTGTTGGATTCACAGTCTTCTGTAAGATCCTCTTAATATATCTGTTCGTGACCTCTACTAGTCCACTCGTCAGGGGGTGATATGCTGCTGCCATCTTATGTCTAACCCCATATCTCATCATCAATTTCTCAAACAACCTATTACAAAAATGACTCCCTTCATCACTAATTATCGCTCTAGGCACTCCAAACCTCGTCAAAATGTATTTGTTAAGAAACCTCAGGACCACCCTGGCATCATTAGTAGGTGAGGCCACTGCCTCCACCCATTTGGAAACATAATGAACTGCAACCAGGATGTAACGATTTGTTTCTGACAATGTGAAAGGCCCATCAAAATCAATTCCCTAAACATCGAATAACTCCACTTCTTAGATACTCTACAGTGGCATCTCATTCCTCTTCGAAATATTACCGTTATTTGACAGGAATGACAGGCTCTTATAAATTTGTAAGAAGAGTTACGTATTGTTGGCCAATAGAATCCACACTGCGGTACCTTTGCTGTTGTCTTGTCTGGCCCATAGGGACCTCCAGCTTCTCTAGAATGGCATAGGTGCAAAATACTTAGAATCTCATCATCATGGATGCATTTCCTAAGAATGGCATCCGGGCACAACCTGTATAGATAGGGATCGTCCCAATGATAATGCTTTAGATACGTGAAAAATTTCTTCATATCCATGTTTGTGAATTCTGGAGGTAGGTACCTTCCCGCTAGATTATTGACAATATTAGCAAACCATGGGCATACCTTGCCCACTCCTGATATATGTTGTTGGGTCTGAGATTCAACTCGAGCTACCACTAAGACGGCAAAAATTTGTTCATCGGGAAAGCTTTCTTTGATCTCAGTAGGTTGCTCTTCTTCCAGCAAAGTTAATCTTGACAGGTGATCAACCACCTGGTTTTCAGATCCCTTTTTTATCCTTAATCTCAACATCAAACTCTTGTAAGAGTAGTTACCTTCTCAACAATCTTGGCTTGGAGTCTTGCTTGGTTAGTAGGTATTTCAAAGTTGCATGGTCAATGAATACTGTGACTTTCGATCCTATCACGTATGGTCGAAACTTGTCAAATGCAAATATAATAGCTAAGATTTTCTTCTCTGTTGTTGCATAATTCCTCTAGGAACTGTTAAGGGTATGACTGGTGTAATAGATAGGCTTAAAGATTTTATCCTCCATTTCTCCCAGGGCTGCTCCAACTGCCGTGTCGCTTGCATCACACATAAGCTAGAAAGGTTTGTTCCAATCTGGTGCTACCAAAATTGGGGCGGTTATAAGAATTTGCGTCAATGTGTTGAATGCTTTCTTGCATTTTTCTTCAAACACAAAAGGTACATCTTTTGCAAGTAATTCAGTCAAAGGCCTAGAAAATTTAGAGAAGTCCTTAATAAATCTCCTATAGAATCCTGCGTGGCCAAGAAAGGCTCACAACGTCTTTAAGTGTGTTGGAGGGGGTAACTTCTCTATTACCTCTATGCATGCCTTATCAACCACCATTCCTTTCCTTGAATTCTTATTACCCAACACTATTCCTTCTGTAACCATGAAATGACATTTCTCCCAGTTAAGTACAAGGTTGGTCTCTTCACATCTCTTTAGCACTTTACTCAAATTCCAAGCATTTATCAAAGCTATCTCCAAATACAGAGAAATCGTCCAAGAAAATTTCCAGAAAATCCTCCACCTTGTCCGCAAATAATGACATCATGCACCTTTGGAAAGTTGTTGGTGCATTACAAAGTCCAAAAGGCATACGATTGTATGCAAAAGTTCCATAAGGACATGTGAAAGTAGTTTTCTCTCGGTCCTCAGGTGCAATATGGATCTGATAGTAACCAGAATATCCATCTAAGAAACAATAAAAGGCATGACTGCATAATCTTTCCGACGTCTGGTTGATGAATGGTAAGGAAAAATGATATTTTCGAGTTGCGTCATTCAGTTTCCTGAAATCAATGCAAACTCGATGTCCAGTACTCAGTCTCACAGGGATTAACTCATCAAACTCATTACGTTGGATAGTGAATCCTTCTTTCTTGGGCACTACATGAATTTGGGCTTACTCACTCACTGTCTGCAATTGGGAAAATCATTCCTATTTCCAACATCTTTATAATCTCTTCCTTAACAACATCCTTTAGTTGTGGCCTTATCCTCCTTTGTGGTTGTGCTACCGCTTTCTTTTTAGGGTCTACAGAGATCTTATGCATGCACAGTGATGGGCTTATTCTTCTAATATCTGCTTACCAGCTTACCAGTCAATTGTAAGTCAAAGAACTTGTGCCACGAAGGTCTATGAATGGTTCCTCCATAATGCACAGAAGATATAGGCTCTATTTCTCACACTTGACCTTTGCTACACCCATGCCAGGTTTCCTCATAACTTTCTTCTTCCTTCAGGAGCAAAGTCTCTGCTACCTCAGGGTCTAGTGCCACTTGCTAATATAATTCCAAAACAAAATCATCTATGGCATCTAGCATGTAATATGCTTCTTCTTCATCTTGATCATACTTCATTGAATTCATCACATTGAACACTAGTTTGTCCGTATTCAGTCTCAGAATCAGCTCACCCTTATGAACATCTATCAATGTCTTACTCATCGCTAGGAAAGGTCTCCCTAAGATAAATGGAACATCATGGTTAGCCTCCATGTGTAGCACCACAAAGTGTGCAGGGAATACTAACTTATCTACTTTTACCAAAACATCCTCCACCACTCCACAAGGTTGCTTCATAGGCCTATCCGCTAATTGAAGGGTTATAGATGTTTCACTAAACTCTTTCATGCCTAGCTTATGAAAGATGGAGAGTGGAATTAGATTGACATTGGCTCCAAGATCACACAATGCTTTATTTAGGCATACTCCTCCAATTGTGCAAGGTATGAGGAAGCGCCCAGGATCTTTACACTTAGGAGGCAGTTTGCGTTGCAAGACTTCCATGCATTCCTTGTTAAGGAAAATAGTCTCAAGGTCTAATAATTTACTTTTGGTAGAGATTGATTCCTTCAAGAACTTTGCATATTATGGCTTCCGGCTAGAGCTTCTACCAATGGTATATTCACTTGCAACTTTTTAAACATCTCTATAAAATTTTATAACGATCATCATCATTATTCGGCTTATATTTCCTAGGGGGATAGGGTAAAGTTGTAGGATTAATAGTTACAGTTCTTGAAGACTTACCAGCTGACTGCTGCTGCTCTGCCTACTTGTCTACTGAATTTTCAGACTCTTGGTTTACCGGCATGCTATCTTGGTTTACCAGCCCCTTTTTTTCTCCAGATTCTGCTGTGTTTTGCTGCTGACTGCTCTCTGATCCTTCCTGGATAGTTGGTATAACTAGTCCTAGCAGTTCATTTCCACTTCTAGTCATGATTGCATTCACGTCCTTCGGGTTCTTTTTAGTATCACCTGGTAATCCTCCCAGAGGATGGGCTGACAATTTTTCTGTGATCCGTCCCACTTGGTGTAGCAGATTCTGCACTAAGGCTTCCTGATTGGTCAGTCTTGTATCATTCTTCTGAAAATATATGGTGAAGTTTGTATTCAGCTCAGTCATGGATTTTGTAAGTTGATTGACCGTGTCGGTCACAGTTGAGCTCATTTTATCCATGGCTGCTTCCCAACCACTGGACTTGTTAAATTGAGTCACGAATCCACCAGTTTGTCTTGGTCTCTCTCCACCGTTAGAATCACATTGTCAAAAACCTCTAGTTGGGTCACTTAATCAAAAACCAGGGTGGTCATGAGAACCTAGGCGATATCTGTCCCCATAAGGATTTCTTTGCCTCCCTATATAGTTCACGTCCTCAGTGTTGGTTGCTTCAATATCTTGTACTTTCTCAACCTTGACAATGCGATCTTGCATGCCATCTACTTCTCGTTCATCGCCATTAGCTGGTATAAAATCTTTTGAGAAGTATCTTCTCCAAATAAGCCTTCAGCTACTTTGGCGGTCTCAATTTTGATGTGTTCCCCATTGGCTTGTAAGTGAGATTTTTTCCAGTTTTTCTTCAGCTTCTTCAGGTGATAGCAACACAAAACATTCATTGCTCGATGCATCAACTCTCATTTGTTGACTTGGCCACAATCCATGATAGAAACTATCCATTCATACGGGCAGAGTGATATCATGCTGAGGGCATCTCCTTTGTGCTTTCTTAAATCTTTCCCAAGCTTCTTCAAAAGTTTCAGTGGGTTTCTGTTTGTAATTCATGATGTCTTGTCTCATCTGTAGTGACTTCCCAGATGGGCCGTACATGTTCATAAACTTCTGCAGCAGATCGGTCCAAGTTTGGATCGATCCTGGTGCTAGAGACAATAACCATATCTTCGCTTTATCCTTTAGAGTGAATGGAAACAACTTCAGCTTGATGTTATCTTTAGGCACTACTGCTGGTTTAACTGTGCTGACTATCTCCAAGAAATTGGTGACGTGTACACTAGGATCTTCGGTCGGTTCTGTATGGAAGGTAGTGTAATCAGTCACCATCTATATCACATTCGGTTTTGGGTGAAATACCTCTGCTGCATTCTCTGGCTGAACAATTGCTGGCACAAATTGCTCAATCGTCGCCATCGCATAACTTTTTAGAGTTCTCCAATCTTCTTGTACCACAACTCCTGCTCCGTTTTGTCTATTTTGTGCCATGTATATTTCTGTATCCTCCAAAGCTGGAATCTCGTCTTCCCTCTCGCTGTGATCTACTTCGTGTGAAATCACGTCACCCGCCAGCCTTACAGATCTCTCTCGAGCTTCCTTTCTCTTTTGTCTAGCAAATTTTTTGATCTCAGGTATAAATCTCTCGAGTTTGGCTGTTGAACTTCAGGTAGCGTACTGCAAGACAAAAAAAAGGTTAGTGACTTGCCTCGCCGGCTGTTACACATGTCTTCCTGACTCAAAAATAAAGACTCTGACTATGGACTTGACGCAGAACTGACAAAAAAGATCCTTCCAAAATTGAGACCCTCGGTTTACCGTGGTATACTCTCAATAAACCAAATGAAATTTTTCTCAGATTCTAACGGAACTGATCAATACGACTCCAGTATAAACAAACTATAAAACAAACTCAATTAAACAGACTTGAATATATACATACACTCAATCATAAATAAAAAGTATTCTTCACACGAGTCCCCGGCAACGGCACCAGAAAATCTTGATTGCATGCAAAGCACTTACTAGCAATAGGACTAGGTCTATCATAGTAGAGTACTGGCGAGTGAAGGTCGATCACATAGAGACTCGTAAGAACGTCTAATTATCAAGATTAAGCTTATCATAAGTAATGGTCTACGACAAATATACTCTAGACAATAGTAAAACTGGTGCCACGAACTAACAATACTACGCTAGTTCTCACAAAGCGAACAAGAGTTTATAAGGTATTAGTTCAATTATGTGTAATTAGTTATTCCCCTCACACATGAAATAGTCCTCCCCATTGGTGAATTTTAATTCATTATCAGCTACGGGTGCAACTTCTAAGCCTATCTACTCTAACCATGGTAGTAGACAATCTATACACAAGCTACCCTCCTTAATTGGTCCGTAATAGCCCATACGAATAAAAAACTAGAACGGTCGATATTGAGCGCTAACTCATACCGCAAACCCGCCTAGACAGCTGTTGACACTGATCAGCACGTTCCTAGGGCCCATAAAGATAATGTCCAAACTAACACTTCACTATTCATATTTCATGATAATTTTACGAAGACATGCAAATAGTTGATCATGCTACTAACATGTAAATTAAATCTATCGATCAACGTAGCTGGCGCCAATTATCATGAATTATTAATTTACTATGTATTCAGATCTAGCGATATAGACCATCGCAGATCTGAAGAACGCATCCATGATTTCATCACCAAAGAATTAGAACTATAACACATGGGGTAAAATAAACGAACTACTACATAATTAAACTAAATAAGCAATTAACACATACTAGTCGAATAGAACAACGACAGATCTACATCTTGGAAAAGTCAGAAAATCATACCCTCGATGACGAGTGTAGATCTCCCTTGGATCTCTCCATAGGTGGCGACTTCGTCGTCTCTCCGACCAGAACTCATAAAATAACAAAATAAAGAACAAAGAATTTTTATTGAATAATAATTGTAGTAGTTGTGTGCTACCAATGTTACATTGAATTCTGAGGCGAAGCCTCTTATTTATAGCTACCTAAACTGACTTAGAAACACCTTATCCCTCGTCCAAGAAAAGTTGTTTGGATGATACTGGAACCTCAGTAAATCGGTGCCTATCCTCGGTAAACCGAGGGCAATTTTGTCCGTTGTTCTCTGCCGACTTAGCTTGAAATGTTCTGGAATACCCTACGCCCATTCCTTCTGTTCAGTCCACTCCAGATTCGTCCAAGATGCTCAACCCAATATTTCGTAACCTGAAAAAAAAAATCAAATAATGCACGGAATAATATCAAAATAGGGAAAATAAACGCTAAGTGCAGATTTCTCGACTCGTGAACCCGACATATGATATTCAACTCTAATGACTCATATTTATAGGTCGAAACAGCTATTTTTAGCTCATAATGGATGGAATTTTGATGCCGAAGGATAGACTATTTTATGCGTCATCACCACACTTTAAACATTGCCATTTATCAACATCCTTTGGAGCATACAACATTCCAAACTCCCACCCAATATCGTCACTTTGTTTCTTCAATTGGTAAGAAGCATTATTAGATGAACCAAAAATATTTGCATTCTCTTCTTCTTCATCCATTGTTTATCTAAAAAAGAAGTCAAACAAAAAAATCCAACAAAAATTGTATGTTCTAGACATCTAGTTAGGAGTTACTAGTTACTACTTAGCTAAATAAACTAAGTTAAGTTAGTAAAGTAAACAAAATAAATAAATAAATACATACAAATTAAATTAATCAAGTTTTTTTTCTTGAACTAGAATACTTGAACAAAATTTCAAAATCAAAAAAGAAAAAACTCAACTAATTGATTACTATTTTGTTAGTCATTACTCATTAGACTAATTAGTCATTATTACCCATTACAATTAAGTGATTATTGATTAACAAAAGTAAATACAAAATAAAAAAAGTAAATACAAAATAAATTAACAAATTCATAAAAAAAAAAATTGGATTAAAATAAAAAAAAGAGAACAACTCACCTCCGGTGGTCGGACAGTCGGAATGGACGTCTAGGGGCCGGTCACCGGTCGGCGGTGCAGCAGCCGGAAAACGTTGTCCGGCGGCATGAAGGGGGGAGGGAATGGAGGGATGAGTAATCGGGGAAGAAAGATGAGGGGCTGGGCTTGCGTTCAATTAAAAAAGGTGAGGCGGCATATTTCTTTTTGGGTGAAGAAATGAATTTTTGTAGGTTTACAGAGATATATATATATATATATATATATATTGCTAATGGAAGCCATAGGTCACCCAGGTAGCCCAGGAGCGCCCAGAAAGCCGCCCAGCACCGTATCGCCTAAATGAGACCGCCTAGGGCATAGTCGAGATGCCGGAGGTCGCCCAACGCCTTTGATGAAGTTTGTAGAATTACATACAAACCAAATAAAATACGGAAATATTATTGATCATGTAAAAGTTACAAGTTAATTACAATGTGGCTGATCATGGGGTATTTATAGCTTCATACACCTCATGAATCAGTTAGAAGTTGGTTACAACCGGTTACAATATATTACAACTAGATAACCGCATTATATCAAAGCGATGATCAGTGTCGCTTGACTCTGTCATCGTTAGCAGTATTTGTTGGTGTTCATCTTTGTCAAAGAAGCTCACGATATCTTCGATTGATCAGCAAAGTGCACTAAGCATTCCTATCAGCTTTTATACTGTAACACCCTCTCAAGCTGTGAGTGGTTGATAAACAGCTTGTACTCAGCATTCCCATCATCTACTTGAAGTCTGAAAGAGCTAACTCCCAATTTATCTAGTAGATAAGAGAAAATAGGAGTATCTAAGGCTTTGGTGAGGATGTCAGCTATTTGTTCTTTGGTATTGACTGGAAGAAGTTTGATGAGTCCTGATTTGACCTTTCAATATGTCAATTTCAATAAGTTTGATGAGTCCTAATAATAGTCAATTTCAATATGTTTGGTTCTTTCAAAGATGTTAGGAACATTTTATTATGTTTTGATGATGGCCATAATAGCTGTTATAGCAAGCCTGAAATAAGTTAGAATTCTCTGTATAAGTTTTTACTTAGAGTCTGACATGTTGTATAAGTTGAGTCAGACAAGTATTGTAGTAGTTGATAGGACGCCAAAGTAAAAAAACAGATATTCGGCAGAGTGAAGCTAGCCAAGCACCAGCAGAGAAGCAATGCAGACATTAAAGGTCTGACTTGTAACCAAGGAAGTCTGTGATGATCTTGGACAAGTCTAAGTTATACTACAAGCGAGCACATTAATATTCGATTATGGTGTACACTGATCTCACCCCAATCAAAGATCAGTGAAGTACAAAGATTCTCCTCAAACAGAAACAAAGAAGAAAACAGTGAATCGGCAAAGCAGACTCACTTTCGGCTTAGTAAAGACGAAACGGTGAAGGAAAAGCTAAAACGGCTAAGTCAGAAGGATCACTCGACCGTTCTAAAAACGGCGAAGGAACACTTACCAGATCAGATTTAATATACGTTGAAGATTCAGAAGATCATGCATTAAATTCACAATCAATAGAGGATCAATCAAGGATGGATTTTCTGCTATACGTTTGAAGAAAGAATCCGATCACTGAAATCAAGGAGGATGCAATTAAGGGGGAATCAAGAATAAAATCAAGGATTATTCCCTCATTAATATAGCCAACGGACGGAATTTCAAAATCAAGGTTATTCAAGGCTATAAATAGAAGGCATTGTCAGACAGAGAATGAGAAGAACTAAAAAGAAAAATCAAGTGAAAACACTGTCAATTTGAAAAGCCTTCTCTACGAACTTACAAGGAAACATCTAGTGATCAACTCAGGATATCGAGCTACAAAGTCATACTTGAGTCTTTGAGATTGATCAACCAAGTGTGTGAATCACATTCACATCAAATCAAGCAAGCGAGTCGAGGCAATATGAGAAGGAGTTGAATCTGTGATATTTGTTGAAGGATTTTGATCTCAAGCGAGGAGCGACAAGGAAGACCGAATCATCAAGGCATTGCGGTCAAGGAGTGATAGTCTTGTAGATTGTGAAGCTTGGGAAGCCAAGGACAATCATCTTTTGTTGTATCTGTGAAAACAATAGTGAATTTCTCGATCATCACGGGAGAAGAGTGGATTAAGGTATTACACCACCACTGAACCACTATAAGCCTTGTGTCAATTTAATTTCAAAGCAATTTACTTTCTGACATTTATTTAATTTGCCTACATCATAACTTATATCCGTGATTGCCTAAAGCGATTTGAAAACAACATAGTAAGAAGGACTTATCCATTGCCCAAAAGCTTTTAAATAAAAGAAAAGTTTTGAAACTCCACTATAGTCATTCACCCCCCCTCGACTATAGTTTCACCTTCTCTGGGACCAACAATTGGTATCGGAGTTGTGTTCCTAGTATCGAACACATTCGGATCTAATTTACGTAACAAGGAGATCACTTATTTTCAATGTAGTTTTCAAATCTGAGTTTTCTATACGCTTACATTTATATCTTCATTTGCACTGATGGATTCCTCAAACTTCTTGTCAAAAGTACCTGTTTTTAATGTTAATAATTTTGATGAATATAAAATAAGAATGCTATCTCATCTTGCAGCAACTCATGAAGAGATGCTGGATGTAATTAATGATGGACCAATCACAATGACTACTGTGGTAGGCACATGAGCAGATCAAGGAAAGGAAATTGACAAACCTAAAAAGGATTGGACCAAGGATGACAGGAGAAGAGCAAATCTGGACTTTGTTGCAAAAGACATGATCTTGAAGACCCTAGATAGCAACATGTTCATGAGAATCATGTTAGGTGTAGTGCCCGAAAGACAATTTGTGTAATTGTTTTTAATAATGAATGACAGAATTTATCTCACCTTATTACTTGCTTTGTGCTTGTAAAGTAATACACTGCTGCAAACCCTAAGTATATCTGTATGTAACCACTTAACTCAGTGTATGGATTACACGTGAGGATTGAGTTAGCGGTGATATACTTAAACTGTTAGTCCGTGGTGAACTTAATCAGAGTTTAGGGTCTCTTGATTAAAACACCAATAATGCGCCCAGAACACCTTAGGGTGTGATAGTCTTATCCGGTTTGTCGGTGCAGAGGTACCTACGTGGGGCATTTATATATGATGGCATTCATATAGGACTGGACCGATTTAATCTGTATTTCTCGGTATAATTCCGTAATCGAGGAATCTTATTAAATCATTAGATGATCATATATGGATCAACCTTAATCCTGAGGTGATCACAGGGTGCTGCTTGTCCCGGGGTAGTGTTTGATGTGTTAGTTACGGTTCACTTAAATAATGTGTTCCAAGCCACTTCTCATTGGCACTATCTCCAGATGAGTGAGTAGTTCTGATTTTCACAGACATGGAATCCATTCCTTCCTGCGGGAAGAGAGGCTGATCCCCTTATTTGTTAGCCCTAAGAAAATGATCGATGGGCCCAGTTCATGTTAGACTAATTAGCTACTAGTCAGATATGTGAACTAATTGATCACTAGGGGGTTAATGGTAAATAAGGATAATATATTCTGAGTCGGGTTCACGGAGACTTCCCACTCAGAATGGACAGTCTATGGAGGGTTAATCCGTATGTAGTGATTATATCAATGGACGCTTATTCACTCATGGGTTGAGTATAAGTATACATCTATAATCGGTAGAGTTCGGGCGGGTTTATGGTGGCGTAATCCCGGAATTAATAATTAATGTACTTATTCTGTTCGATGAATAATTAATTATTGGAGCTACTGGTTATAGGTCCATGGTCCCCGATGTGGCTTCTGTAATTCGGACAATAATCTTGTTATTTGGGCCTCAGTGATAATTAATTGGCTGGGCTAATTAATTGATATGCATGGATATTATTTAGTTGGGCTAAATAATATAATACACATGAAAGACATTTTATGTGGGCTTAGTGAACCCCAAAGGTGGCGCCAATATTTGTTAATTAATTAGAGAGAAATTAGTTTTCTTGGATAATTATTTGACATGTGATTTATCATTTATTTGTTAAATGATAATTCATGGAATATTAGATAATAATAGGATTTATCCTAATTTGTTTGGGATAATCATTTTATTTATCTTTTATTTGGAATAAAGGATTAATGGAATAATTATCTCTTAATTATTTAATCCTTGGAGGACAAGGTTTACTCTCCTATATAAAGAGAGTTCTCCCAAGCCTCAACACACTTGGCATAATTCGACCACCATATCAAAAGGGAGAGGAAAAATTAGTTTTATCTTGTCTAGGGTTTTAGAAGAAGAAAAACTCTAAGTTTTTCTTGGTTTTGCATATCAAGGAGGTTCGTGTAACAAGAAGGGTGTCCACCAACCGCCGTTTGGAGAACACATCGGAAGATCTTGGCTTCTCTTCCTAATATTGGTAACATGATCTCAACCCCCTTGTAGTTGTTAAATCCTTTGATTATGTTTTATGATATGTAAATCGTGATCCGTCCGCTGCGTATAGATCTAACTTGGTTAGATCTAAGAACCTGCATCCTTCATGTGGTATCGGAGCCAGGTTCCACGATTTATATAGTCATAATCGTAGTTAAACGATTTAAAGGAGTGGAATTGCATGTAGGTATTTTTTTTTTACTTATTTTATGCATTGATGTGATTAAAATTGTTAATGGTTGAAGAGATGGATTGGGGTTGGCATCGTTTACCCCTAAGATCTATTGTAGACTCATATGAACGATGAAAATTCGTTCATATGAGTATAGGAAATTATGTAATTTATTTTTATTGCAATTTTAATTTCCAGAAAATAGATCTGTTTAGTAGCTGTTTAGATATTTCGTTTTTCCCGTTGATCGAGCCGTTAAAACTAAGATCCCTCTGGTCAGAATCAAGATTGGAAGTTGATGAACAATCCCACAAAATTTGGCGTCGATCAGAGTCCGTTTGGATGTCCGTTCGTTGCTGCAAAGAAGCTGTTGTAACAGAAAAACGCAGGATTCACAGAAACCCTACCTGTGACTTCCTCGAATTTCTGGGAGAGTTTCGACCGTTGAACGAAAATCCAACCGTTCATATTTACAAATATGGAGTTTTGTACGTGGAATAAAAATTTCAGATCGATCGGGTTTCATCTCGATTCCCGATCGGCAGTGGGAAGTCATTGATGCGCTGCTGTAAAAGTCAGATTCAGCAGCAAGTTGGGCGGCTCGCTGGAGAAGATTGACAAGTCAAAGCTCCGATCCAACCGTCCATCTTGAAGTCCGAAGAATGAAGATCAGATCTGGAAAGTTTCGTCGCGATCCGAGTTCGTTTGATATGCCAATCGTCGAAGATTCTATACAGCTGCAGATTAGGGTTTTAATTTATTTTCGAGTAGATTAGTTACGGGGGTGTCAACGGTCCATCTCGGTGTTTATTTTCGGCACTAGTATACATGTGTAGATTGTATGAATAGAACCGGAAAATTGCCATGACATGCATCATATCATGAATTCCACTCCATATGCATACATGTAGAAATTAATTCGAGGAATTAGTTAGGCATGTATAAAACACATAATTAGTTTTAATTAATTGTTTGATATTGATTAGAAACTAATTAGGGTAAAAACGAGGAACACGGGTTTTTCAATCGTCGAGGTTGGGTGATGGATTCTCGGTGAATCCCACTCTGCGAAAGCATAAGGAGTAAAATCCCGAAACCTCGTGGTTAAGGTGTTGGATTCTTGGTGAATTCCACCTTATCTAAGACGAGATTACGTTCTTGTTCCGTAGTGTCTACGTGAAAGTTTGATGTTTAAGGATTGGATAATCACGGGCAAACAGGTTCGAAAGTGGTTTAACCACGGTTGGGTGGTCAAGCATAGCTACCGGCTCGATCGACTTCACCTCCACGTGTGGCGTTTGCATGGGGATCTCGCAAGGTCGAGTCATCCGAAGAGCCACTACGGCTTAACGGAGCTCCCCTACCCTTGATCCGTCCGACGGCCACATATGTTCTAACGAATAGGTCGGGTGGGTTAGCCCACATAACCGACAACATTCGGGCCTGTGAATTATTGTTCATTAATGTAACATCAAGTCCAAAAATGTGATCAGTAAACCCACCACTTTTTCAAAATATTGAGTGGGAGCGGGAGAGGCGACAGCCGACCCCACGGCCTCTACTGTTGACACAAGCAACGTGAGAGAATGGTGACGCCTCGTGCCGGCTTTGATTTCGGCCTCCTAAGGAAGGCCTTCACCGCTATCAAAATTCAAGGCTTGGTCTCCGAAAGGATAGGATTTTGGGTACTCGTCGGGTCACCGACCGACCCCTAAGCGACACACTCGGGGTCTACCTAAAAATCTGAGACAGTAGGTCACACTCATAAAGGGTATTTTTGGTAGTACCTTGGCTGAAAAAGGAAAGGTGATTGACGATCACAAATGAGATGTTCGATTCTCAATCTGATCGTCAATATTAATCGAAACCTCTTTGACCTACCCTAAGGCGGCACTGAGGCATTAGATTAAATCCTTGGAACGGTAGGATAGACTATAAGTAATTAGTTTATGTTCCTAAAATTTTAGTAGTGTATGATTTGGATTTATTTTCTGTCAGTTTTATTTACAACTATTTATATATCTCTCTAGGGTACTAGACTGCTAGTGTATGTAAAATTGACTAGTAACGACTTCGTTAAAAGTGGTAAGTAACTAGAACGTTGTATTTATTAATCTCACATGCGATTAATTTTTGGAAGAGATATATCTCTTGAGCCTTCAAAACTTAAGTGACGTAAATAAGTATGTCACTGCTGTCAATCGTGCAGCGAGAGACAACCGTAGTTAGTTTGAAAGGTGATTGGGACGATAAAATTCTTCCAGTGAATTTTAATTGTGTAGTGTCTACACGAGAAATTTTCTAATAGAAAAATTGGAGACTCATAAATTAAAGTGTCATTTGGTTAGGCGGTATTTGGAACCGATAAACTAGTGGGAGCTTTTATCCTATGTTTTTCTAATTTATTAGAAAATTGGTCCCACTGGGTAATGCTTTCACTAGACATCCCACAGTTCACGAGTAGTATCTACTCAAGCGAACTGCTAGTTCAAGACTATTTCCTTTTAAGGAAAGTTAAGAATGGGAAAGAGTGTCTATAAGTGTTAATCATCTTAACTAAAGTTTTGAGGCTAAACCGAAACATTAATTAAAGAAAGTATAGGATAAGGAAAGTGATTTCGGATCACTAACCAATGAATCCTTAGCGACTTTCTTAACCGAGTAACTTGACTCAGTGGCTTAGTTCTTTGGAAGAACAATGAAGCTGTGCATTAATGATTAATAAAGTAACAACGGGCAGTAATTTCAGCTAGAATAGTGGGAGTGATATAAGGAAATGAATTTGGATTCTATCCTTGAATATCACCAGAAAAAATTATTTTTCTGTTTACAGATTCGTTGAAACAAATGGATTCACTTTCGTCTCGATATTGCAGTTGCCTTAAACAAAGTGAAGATGACATTTGTAGTACGAATCGAGACTCGGACTTTTGTTTGATAAAGACAGAATCACTAAGAAAAGCTGAATAGGTATGTGTAACACATCTAAAACTATTAAAGGTAAAAGGTTTCCGTATTAAGATAAACGACTTTTCAATATCTATTAATTAGTTCATATATCCTAGAGATAAGACCTAAAGACTGGCTAAGGGTGATTCCTATTTCCGATGCCTGGGAACAACATCTCAAAGGAACAATGACTAAGTTTCCTTTCAATCGGGAAAGGGTAATAGATTTGAAGAGGTAACATAGCTTGTTCACCATGACCTTCGGGGTCTAGTGAGAGATACAAGCTAGTGGGAGATTTTGAGTGGTGACATTTTTGTCTGATAACTACTCAAAACGTGATTTAGTTTATCGAAAGAATACGAGGAGGAGTCTCTGTTTTTAGCAGAGAATAGAGTATTCCATGCTCAGAAATAGGCTATCGCATAGTCTTGGGGCTGATGCTCGGCCTGCCTCCTAGTGGAATGTTTTTCCACTGAGGAAGAAACCATACACTTGCCCGATATAGTTATTAATGTGCTACAATACCTTTGTTAAACTCGATTAAGATAATTGGTTGCAAAATAACGGTTAACATTATTATGTAAACCGAGAAGTCTACCTAGAAGATGCTAGTGAGTTTATGGATAAGAAGTGAATTCGGTTCACACCACATCCGTAAATGTAGGCATTTAGCATTTAATGCTTGAAGGTAGGACTGGGGATTTTGCGCATACGTTCAGATTGTGACTGTTCGTGAAATATCTTAATGTCATGAGTGAAGGTTGGTTTTAAGATTCTTGAGATCAGAAAGTGACGGTTGGACTGTCACACCTTTCTGAAAGAATACATAGATAACAACCTTAGAACTTGGAGTACCGTTACTCTAGGTAGTTACTATCTGATTTAATCAGACCACGTCCAACATTAGTTGTTAGTGATTACACTGATAAATACTACAAGATCAGAATGTCAATCCACCCAAGACACAGTGGGAGTATGGTTTAACCGTTGACCCATTGTGATTTTGTGGACTTTATAATCTGCTGGGGTGATTGATAACCTATGGCTCTTGGTGGGCTGTATAGGATTCTGATTATAGAGGTTGTTTGGAAAACCTTAACCCTGTGAATGGAGTTTTGGTACTCAGGTTACATTCAGCCTCTTGTAGAACCACCTGAGTGTCTCAGGCCCAGTGGGAGCAATTGGATCTACACGGAAAAGAGTCGAATGAATAGGAAAGTTTAAACTTTCAGCGCAAAGTTGAGTGGTATAGGGGTGATTCCCTGACAAGTAGAGAGTTAACCAGACCTTGAACTCTCTCACCACTCAGTCTTGCTAGATTTCATTAGAAAGCAGAAAATAGGGGTGATTCCCTGAGACTTTCTTGCCGAACAACGGAATCGAATTCATTGAGCGAAGGGTTTTAGCTAAGAATGAATAACGGATTCGTTACAAAGCAGAAGATAGGGGTGATTCCCTATGACCTTTTTTGCGAGACTAACGATATCTTAATTCATTCAGAAAGAACCTTTGGTAGGAGGCCTGCCATGGCTTATATCCTTTGTGGATTTAAGAGAACCTCTCGGTCATTTAAAAGTCACATGTTTTAAAATATGTGGACTTGACCAAAATATTGATAAGTTTTTCGTAGACTGGATATCAATATTGGTAATGTAGTAGTAGTATTAGTGTTCATAAATGATAACACTAAAACGGTTAGAAACAACATGGGTGTGCTATCTGAAGTCGGAAACTGACACGCCAAGATTCTCTGGATGAGAGAATTGGACAATATTCTAAGAATTTGATTCGGTCAAATTCACAAGAATAAGTCATTGGCTATCCCATCCGTCTTATTGGGTAAGATGATCATGCATATACGTATGCAACATTCAACGAGAGTAGTCCTACCCTAACTCTCAGGAATGATTCTCTAAATCTTTGGATAAAGAGAAAATGGGATAGAGTCTCTCTTGGATAATGGCAAGTCAGGTTATCACAAGTCAATAGTAATCGAATCTCGGATTCGAGCATTGAATAGCGATTTTAGTACATCCTCAAGTATTTTTGAAGAACGAGGAATAATGTGCAAACTTGAATATGGTTGACTTCTAATCGATTTCGACTTGTAGTCGATTGAGGATGATCATTAAGTCGATCTCGGGCTCGGTGTTTAGTGCTTAGAATTTCCTTTTTGTTAGGAGTAATTCTGTGTCGATAAGCCGATATCACTTCATTGTGAAAACAAAGTGAAGAGATAGCTTAGAAGGATCTTCTCGCCATTACAAGAAGTCAAAAGCATATTGAGAGAGAGTACCACTGATTGGAAGGACCGACAACATTTCAATCCTAAAGATCGTCTCGAGTCAACAACCTAACTAATCGAGTGTACCAAGTCGAGTGCTTGGAGGGTACGGCATTAATGGATATGCCTCATCCGCTTTTAGAGCAAGTGGGAGAGTGTTGTGAATAAGATGAGAAAGGTGTGCTCTAAAAACAATCGTTGCTTGTCATTTCGAGCAAGTGGGAGATTGTTAGGTGTAGTGCCGAAAGACAATTTGTGTAATTGTTTTTAATAATGAATGATGTAATTTATCTCACCTTATTACTTGCTTTGTGCTTGTAAAGTAATACACTCTTTGCAAACCCTAAGTATATCTCGTATGTAAGCACTTAACTCGGTGTATGGATTACACGTGAGGATTGAGTTAGCGGTGATATACTTAAATGTTAGTCCGTGGTGAACTTAATCGAGTTTAGGTCTCTTGATTAAAACACCAATAATGCGCTTGTAACACCTTAGGGTGTGATAGTCTTATCCGGTTTGTCGGTAGAGGTACCTACGTGGGGCATTTATATATGATGGCATTCATATAGAATTTGGACCGATTTAATCTGTATTTCTCGGTATAATTCCGTAATCGAGGAATCTTATTAAATCATTAGATGATCATATATGGATCAACCTTAATCCTAAGGTGATCACTGTGGTCGCTTGTCCCGGGTAGTGTTTGATGTGTTAGTTACGGTTCACTTAAATAATGTGTTCCAAGCCACTTCTCATTGGCACTATCTCCAGATGAGTGAGTAGTTCTGATTTTCACAGACATGGAATCCATTCCTTCCTGCGGGAAGTAGAGAGACAGTCCCCTTATTTGTTAGCCCTAAGAAAATGATCGATGGGCCCAGTTCATGTTAGACTAATTAGCTACTAGTCAGATATGTGAACTAATTGATCACTAGGGGGTTAATGGTAAATAAGGATAATATATTCTGAGTCGGGTTCACGGAGACTTCCCACTCAGAATGGACAGTCTATGGAGGGTTAATCCGTATGTAGTGATTATATCAATGGACGCTTATTCACTCTATGGGTTGAGTATAAGTATACATCTATAATCGGTAGAGTTCAGTTTCGGGTTTATGGTGGCGTAATCCCGGAATTAATAATTAATGTACTTATTCTGTTCGATGAATAATTAATTATTGGAGCTACTGGTTATAGGTCCATGGTCCCCGATGTGGCTTCTGTAATTCGGACAATAATCTTGTTATTTGGGCCTCAGTGATAATTAATTGGCTGGGCTAATTAATTGATATGCATGGATATTATTTAGTTGGGCTAAATAATATAATACACATGAAAGACATTTTATGTGGGCTTAGTGAACCCCAAAGGTGGCGCCAATATTTGTTAATTAATTAGAGAGAAATTAGTTTTCTTGGATAATTATTTGACATGTGATTTATCATTTATTTGTTAAATGATAATTCATGGAATATTAGATAATAATAGGATTTATCCTAATTTGTTTGGGATAATCATTTTATTTATCTTTTATTTGGAATAAAGGATTAATGGAATAATTATCTCTTAATTATTTAATGCTTGGGGGACAAGGTTTACTCTCTTATATAAAGAGAGTTCTCCCAAGCCTCAACACACTTGGCATAATTCGACCACCATATCAAAAGGGAGAGGAAAAATTAGTTTTATCTTGTCTAGGGTTTTAGAAGAAGAAAAACTCTAAGTTTTTCTTGGTTTTGCATATCAAGGAGGTTCGTGTAACAAGAAGGGTGTCCACCAACCGCCGTTTGGAGAACACATCGGAAGATCTTGGCTTCTCTTCCTAATATTGGTAACATGATCTCAACCCCCTTGTAGTTGTTAAATCCTTTGATTATGTTTTATGATATGTAAATCGTGATCCGTCATTTGCGTATAGATCTAACTTGGTTAGATCTAAGAACTACATCCTTCAAATCAAAAGCGCAAAAGCAAACAAAGGAGATGTGGGACAAGCTATCATTGATAAATGAAGGATCTCAAGCGATTAAAGAAAACAAATTATCTGTTGCAAAGCAGAAATTTGAGAACTTTAAAATGAAGGTGGTGAATCCATTGATCAAATGGACAAATGATTCTCAAGCATCATCGATGAATTGCAACGACTTGGACACATATATCCCCGTAAAGAAGTATGCTTGAAGATCTTGAGAGGACTACGAAAGATGGAAGATCATAACATCGATGAATCGGAGGAACAAAAAATCTTGCAAGCACCGACACTCGACAATCGATGTCCCAATTAAAAGCTCATGAATTCGAATTGAACGGTGAAGATGGTGCTCCGGCAGAGACCACAAAATCATCGCATTAGGCGCACCTGAAGAAAGTAGCTTTGCCGAATGCATCAAAGAAAGAGACACATGAACTAAAAGAACAGTAGCTTTATTAGTTAAACGCTTTGACAGGTTTAGCAGAAAGAAGCCCTTCAAAGGAAATTCATCATCAAACAAGAGGTCAAGCTCAAACAAAGATATGAAGAAGAAAGATGATGAATACAGATGCTTCAATTGCAACAAGAAAGGTCACTTCAAGGCTGATTGTCCTCAAGAAAATGACAAAGATAATGAAAAGAAGAAATACAAAGCATCCACGAAAGAGAAAAAGAAAGAAGGCACTCAAGGCGAGAATCCAAAGAGTTGAAAAGAATGAAGAATCATCGATAATGATTAGGATGATAGTGATGAAGAAGACATTTCGAGAAAATGAAAAAGCATGTCTATGCCTTATGACCAAAGAATTGGATGAAGATAAAAGTGATAGCTTAGACATCGAGGAAACAAGCCTATGTTTAATGACTAAAGAATCGATGGCGAGGTAACATCTAGTTTCTGCTCTCATCAAATGCATCCACATCTAACTTTGCACAATCTTCTAGTCTCCCATTAGATACAATGAGACCTAGTCCAAAATCTCATGACTAAATTTGATGAAATTGAAAAGAATCATGAAATTCTCGGAAAAGGAATGCAAGGATCTAAGAAAAGAGAATAAGAGATTAAAGAAAGAACTGGATAAAGCAAAAAGTGAATTAACTAGTAAGGAGACCTACTTAAATGATCAACAAAAGTAGATGATCATACATCCATTATTAACAGATCCATAAGAAAATCTCCTCACCAAGAAAAGGTAACCACTTGCACCACTATAAGCACCCGACTTACAAACCCTCAAAAAGGTTTTGATCAGATCGGTCTTGGCTATAAGTGATCGAGGATGAAAGTAGGAATAATGGTCAACACAATTCTAAATTCGGGACCATTAATGGATCAAAATTTAGAAAGGGACAGACCATAGTTCCAACAGATCATCCTGTTCCGGTGAAGTCAAAACCTAGTGTAGTGAAACAACAGACTAAATCCTCATTCCAGTCAATCAAGAACAACAGCCATCTGAAAGGTAAAAAGGGCACTTTACCCTTCGAGAGGATGATTGGAATGTTGCACCTCAAAATACAATTGGAAACCATTCCATTAAATGCATCATGTGTTTAAGAAAAACCAACTGTTCTAGACACATGAAGCAAGAAAGGTTTCTACTACATATTGGAAAGTGAAGAAGGATGTAAATGCACCAAAAGGTGGAGAAAAGTATCGAATACCTTCAAGTAAAAATATTAGAAGCTATTCGCCATGCCTATACATATGAAGTTGATGACTTCAATTATCCAAAAGAAGACCTTTGGATATACACTTGGTATGGGAGGCATGATTGCTAGCAGTATGGACCCAAACAAAGTGTTGGGTACCTAAACTTAATTAACTGTTTTGTAGGATGTCCGGTACATAGACGGTGGATGTTCAGACATATATGACAGAAACAAGAAATGGCTCACTGACTTCAAAGCTTTTGATGGACCCAAAGTCACATTTGGAGGCAAAGAAAACCCTGGCAAGATTAAGGGGAAGGCATAATACTCAAGAACAATCTAAAGATTCAAAATGTGGCATATGTCAAGGGACTTAACTTCAATCGATGAGCATCATCAATTACGTGACAAAGGCTACAATGTGCACTTCAACAAAGAAGGATGCAAAGTAATTCACAGCCAAACCAACACAAGATTTCTTGCAGGTAGAAGACAAGACAACATGTATGTGGTGGATCTGAGAATGACCAAAGGCGAGAAACATGCCTACTTGTCAAGAATAAACAATCAACAAACTGGATTTGGCACAGAAGATTAAATAACCTGAATTTCAAGACCATCAACAAACTATCAAAGAGCAAGTTAGTTGAAGGCCTGCCAGAGATCACATTCAAGAAAGAAAGTCTATGTGATGCATGTCGAGAAAGGAAAAGCAGATCAAAAGTTCATTCAAGTCAAAGCCTTATCAATCTACAACAAGAGTTCTACATCATTACACATGGACTGTTTGGACCACCACACCGTAAGTGTGAGTGGTAAGAAATATACTCTTGTAGTGGTGGATGACTTCTCAAAGTACACTGGACCATCTTCATGAACAAGAAGAAAGAAACACTCAAGAAGTGCCAGATTTGGCTGAGAAGACTCCAAAATGAGAAAGAGCTAAAGATTATCAAGATCAGATCGATAGAGGCTTTGAATTTCTAAATGAAATTATCGAACCTATTGTGAAGAAAATGGAGTGTTACATCAACTATCTCTGCAGCAGCAGAACTCCACAACAAAATGGTGTAGCAGAAAGAAGAAGCAGAACTCTCAACGGCGATTAGAACAATGATTTTGAAGCATGCTTGCCAAAGAGGTTTTGGGTCAAGCAAACAAACACAACATGTCATACACAAAACAGATCAATCATCAACAAATATCATGGAAGGACTCCATATGAAATATGGAATGGTAGAAAACCCAATATCTCATATTTTCATATGTTTGGATCAAAATGTTTTGTCTTAAGCAGAACCAATGCATACCTTTGATGAGAAGGTGATGAAGCAATCTTCATGGGATACTCAGACGCCAAAGAAAGCATTCAGAGTACTCAATAAAAGAACATTGGTGATTGAAGAATCAATACATGTGGTTTTGATGAACCAAATACAAATGGTGAAGATCTTCAAGACCAAGAAGAGAAAGCAGCACAGAGGGAAATCTATACAAATGCAACCATACTAGCTACTATCCTGAATCATCATTTTGAAAATCAAGAGGAGCCACATATCAATACAATGAAGAAGCACTGAAGTTGAAGTTCATGCTCAAAGATGAAAGTATGGAAGCACCAAGTGAAGAACAACTTCAACCAGATCTAAATTGGCTAAGAGACCATCCTGAAGAACAAGTTATTGGAGATATTCACACAGGAGTTAGAACTAGAAGACAACTGGAGCACATGCTAACTTGCTTTCTATCACAAGTGGAACCCAAAACCGTAGATGATGCAATCCAAGATGCAGATTGGATCACAGCCATGCAAGAAGAACTAAATGAATTTGAAAGAAATGAAGTCTAGGAACTTGTTGACAGACCAGATATGGCCAACATCATTGGTGCAAAATGGGTATTCGGGAAAAAGATGGATGAGCAAGGAACTGTTGTCAGAAAAAAAAGCAAGGCTAGTTGCAAACGGCTATTCTCAAGCAGAAGTAATAGATTATGATGAAACATTTGCAACAGTAGCAAGATTGGAAGCAATCAGACTCTTTCTAGCATTTGCTGCATACAAAGACTTCAAAGTCTATCAAATGGATGTCAAGAGTGCATTCCTAAATGGGCTTTTGGAAGAAGAAGTTTATGTAGAACAACCTCCTGGATTTCAAATCAAAGGAAAAGAAGACAAAGTATACAAACTCAAGAAGGCCCTCTATGGCCTCAAACAGGCACCTAGAGCCTGGTATGAAACACTATCACAATTTCTGATCAAGAACGGATTCAACAAGGGAACTATTGACAAGACTCTATTCAAACTAGAGGAAGGAGCAAGCACATTGCTAGTACAAATCTATGTTGATGATATAATCTTTGGTTCAGAGGATGAAAAGCTTTGTGAGAAATTTACAAACCTGATGAAGAACAAATTTCAGATGAGCATGATGGGAGAAATAAACTATTTCCTTGGCCTTCAAGTAAAGAAAATGAAGGAAGGCATTTTCATTAGTCAAGCCAAGTACACAAGAGATTTGATACACAAGTATGGGTTGGATACAAGTGGCACATCAGACACACCAATGTGTGCCAGAGTCATACTTGGAAAGGATGAAGCAGGAAAGGATGTTGATCAGAAAATGTATAGAGGAATCATTGGATCCTTATTATACTTAATCGCAAGGCACTGATATAGCATTTGCGGTAGGAGTGTGTGCAAGATTTCAAGCTCAACCAAAAGAATCACATCTTCTAGCAGCTAAAAGGATAATCAAATACTTGAAAAACACTATAAATGTTGGAATTTGGTATCCAAAAGAAGGAGGATTTAAATTGATATCATATTCAGACTCTGACTATGCTGGATGCAAAATAGATAGAAAAAGCACCTCTGGAACATGTCAAACGCTAGGAACCACACTAGTCTCTTGGTATAGTAAAAAGCAAAACTCCATATCTACATCAACAGCTGAAGCAGAATATATAGCAGCAGGTAGTTGTTGTGCACAAGTACTTTGGATAAGACAACAACTAAGGGACTACGGAGTGGAAGAGAAAACAATTCCAATCATGTGTGATAACACAAGTGCAATATCTATTATTGAAAATCCAGTATTGCATTCTAGAACGAAGCACATTGATGTAAGACATCATTTCATCAGAGACCATGTTGAAAAGGGGGATGTCATTCTAAAACACATACCCACTGAAGATAAATTGGCTGACATCTTCACTAAAACACTCAGTTATGAAAGATTTAGTATGTTGAGAACTGAGTTAGGAATGATTTAAATTGAATAAGTATCAAATAGCGGCTAACTGGAGTAATCGGCTAAGTGACTTCATCAACTGGTACAACCTTTGCCGTTACAGGAGATGTAGCAGGTAAGGCACTGGTATCCAGCGAAGGTAACTTAACTGATTGTTAGGAACAGTTAAATAGAGCATCTCGGTGAAGAACTCATTGGATCGGCTAAGTGACCAGCCAAGGCACTTCACCGAAATAAAGACTTGGATAAATTAAAAGTGTGAACAAAATCAATTCTGATTACACGTGGAGAATAAGGAAATTATGGAGGATTATTCTGTGAAAGATTACACACGTGGAGATCAACTTACGATCATGGAGGTAATTATTTTATTTTTCGAATTATAAACTCCTCGATTCCAGGGCTCTATCATTACTTACCTCAAACCACTTCCCCATTACGCTCGAATATCGCAATTCACATACACAAAATCACGCCATTATGTCACAAAATCCTTCCATATTCAAACCACGTTCACACTACCCAAACCACACTATATAAACAAGACTTAGAGATTTTCAGAAATCTTTACACTCTCTTGCAAATTACAAACCCTACTCTTGTTTTCTCTATTGCAAACTCAAGTTCATTTTCAAACTTCCTCTCCTTTTCAACAATGGCATCATTTTCCTCAAACACCCAAGCTGGGTATGAAAAATCGATTGGCACTGGCTCATTATTTCAAGTAGAACACTACCTGAAACTGTGAGGAAATGATGAGAATGCCAAACGATTGGCAGCAGGTTGCGAAAACCTAAAATTATCAACCTTTCTCAATCCACCCATAACTGAGGTTTGCTATGAAAGCCTCATCTCCTTCTGGAAATCTGCAAAATACGTCTCTGGACTCCCTGCGGAAGAAGGTGACAAGTTTGAAGAAGACAGGATTGTTGCATCTGTCAATGGTAAAGACGTGGTGATTACAGCAAAGGTAATTCGAAAACATCTTAAACTTTCCAATAAAGGTCAAGCGAAAGTGACATTGGTACCACAAGACTTGGGCGATTTACGGGCAACCATTGCCAAAACGGAAAACCAGGATCCACAAAAGTCAATTGTCTTCGATCTGCGTTGAAGAAACCGTTCAATGAGTTTAGTGCCCTAATTGGCAAAACCATTGAAGGAAAGTTGGGAGCAAATAATGCCATGATGAAATTAGAATGCGGCTAATGGGAATCATCTATAACAAGCTACAATTTAATTGGGCAAAATACTTCTTTTGAGAATCAAAGAGCAAATCCAAGGTGAAGTAAAAGCGGTGAAAAGGGGATAAAAGAGGGAAAGACAAAGAAAGGACAATGCAGGTGAAAAAGTCATATGGGATACAATTGCACTATACATTTGCAATGTCTCAAAGTCCCCACTGCACAACTCCACAAACCGCATGAATCCAAAGTCATGTTTACTTATGTTAAACAACAAAAAGAAAGCGAGGAGAAGGAAAGAGGAAGAAATCCACACACAACACCACTAGTCAAAGAAAGAAACAAAAGGTTCGGTGAAGTCTGGAAAAGACAGACTTTGGGAAATTGATTGATGAGGAAGAAGAAGAAGAGGATTACGACCTCGAGGCGTAAGCGGCAAGAAGAAGAAAATATCAGTGAGGATGAACAGCATCCTAATGAAGAAAACACTGGAGAGGATGAGGTATCTCCAGGAAGAAGAAGTTGTACAATTGTCTGCAAACGATATAGATGATCGAATTACAGAATATCTTGAGTGGAAGGAAGGCGATTCTAGACAACAGCTTCAAGACTCAGACTGCATGCTTGCTGAAGAAGCATGGCTATTTGATTTTCTGGGAATCACAACTCTGGTAGGTGTACTTGATGAATCACTTCTATGGGACTTGGTTGATGCAGCCAAAGCAAAGTTGTCCCAGACCTCTGGAAGACAGAGTGATGACTCAGACGATGGTGGAGATGATCATGATGATGCTGATGATGACAATGATGGTAATGATCATCATAATGATGATCTTGACAAAGACAAAGAAGAGGATGCTCCTGCACCAGATGCAATTGATGACACTAATCTTCTCCGTACATTTTTAAAACCACAAGCATCCAACAAGTCCACAACTCCAGCAAAGACAGCCATTCCACCGCTGTCTGTGAATGTTCCAGCTGACAACACACACATTGTGGACACTGGTTCATTGGCCGCCACACGATCCAAGGCAACCCCGGCACAGAGAGATAGAGGCAAAGAAATTGAAACCACTCCAAAGATACACATCTACCCAAGTTCATGACGATTTGGAAATCGAAGCGGATGTTACTCAACGTCAAGATAAGGGACAACAAAGCAGATCCGAGCCCGGCCGACATACGGGACAAACTCTCTCAGCTTGCGCTTTGTCATTACAAATGAAACCTTTGAGAAAGCAGCAGATTTGTTGGCTGAAGAATTGGAGCAGCAAGCCATGTATCTCAGATCCATGACTTCAGCATTTAATGACAAAAGCTCCTCCATTGATCACAAGTTTCAAGCCATCGCAGAGTACATTGATGCACAAAACATTATGGTTCAACAACAGGGAAATCTGATGACGCAGCTTAACATCAATATCACTAACAATCTTGCAGGTCTAAGACAACATATTTCCCAAGAAAATGAATCACCGGCGGTGGCTTTTGGCTCTAAACTTTGCAGTGTGAATGAGCAACTAAATGATCATAACAAAAGATTCACATCTATTGAATCAAAACTTGACTCTCTGACTGGCACGGTAGAGGCCACAAACAGCATCTTACTCCAGCAAAGGGATGATTTGCCAAAAAGGAAAATCGGGATAAGCCTGAACTGAAGGATCAACAATCGAGACCCCAAATTTCTTTGAAGAACAAGCGAGAGCAAGAGACAGAGAAATAAGGATCAGAAATGAAGCAGAAGAACAGCAAAGAAGGGTCAGAGAAGAAAGAGAAAATGCCCTAAAGGAACCCTGCATTGGATTTCCTCATCCTATGCAAAGAAGAGATGATGATAGAGAAAGATCCGGCAGACAGCAAAGGCCTGGATCTAGTCTGCAAAGAGCATCAGCTAGTCAATACAGACTCAGCACCTGAGGAAACACCAGCAGAGGCAGCAACAGCTCCAGATATACTTGGGAACACAGAACTTACACTGGTCACCAAAGCAAAGCAGAATATGATGCAGATGTATTGGATCATGTAAGAGAATTTTTTCAGAGTACAGGAAGGATTTTATCCTCACTCCTCACAAGATGAAGCTTGGGCTGATTGGCTAAGCTATCAAGATGAAAGGATGAGAACTGATATGGCCAAACTCTACAATGAAGTCAAAAGAGAGTTTGCACTTCACAAACAAACCAAGCTCATCCATACCACTATCTGCAAAAGGACCAGAAGACTTGCCAGTTGAACAACAAGAAGAATTCAAATATATGGCAAAATTCTTCAATCCTATGGGAAGAATGGAGAAACATGAGCAGTGGATTCTCTACAAAAGCCTCAAGTTTGCAGATTCACATATTCTTTGAGGCTAGGAAAGACTTGAAAAATAATTTGGAGAACCTAAGGCAAATGAGACCATGCACGATTTCAATGACTTTTTGCCAAAAGAGTTTTTCAGGGTGTATCTGAATACACAGCTTTGGCTTACTGGAAGTGGAAGTTTCCAGAAATTGATTGGAAAGACATTGAAGAGGTTCAGACTACAAAGTTCAAGAGGTACAAGGCTGAATTAAGCAAAATGTAGTTTGTAACATTTGAATAAAGTTTTAGAACTTATTGCCCTATGATGGTTGAATAAAATTGCTGAATTTGTGTTCTGTTGTTATGAAAATTTTGATTACTTATGTTCAGGCTTATGAGGGTTTTTGGCATCATAAAAAAGGGGGAAATTGTTAGGAACATTTTATTATGTTTTGATGATGGCCATACTAATTTGTTATAGCAAGCTGAAATAAGTTAGAATTCTCTCTGTATAAGTCTTTACTTAGAGTCCGACATGTTGTATAAGTTGAGTCGAGACAAGTATTGTACTAGTTGGTAGGGACGGCAAAGCAAAAAGCAGATATTCGGCAGAGTGAAGCCGGCCAAGCACCAGCAGAGAAGCAATGCAGAGATTAAAGGTCCGACTTGTAACCAGGAAAGTCAGTGATGACCTTGGACAAGTCTAAGTTATACTTCAAGCGATGCACATTAATATTCGAATATGGTGTACATCGATCTCACCCCAATCAAAGATCGGTGAAGTACAAAGATTCTCCTCAAACGAAACAAAGAAGAAAAGCGTTGAATCGGCAAAGCAGACTCACTTTCGGCTGAGTAAAGACGAAACGGTGAAGGAAAAGCTAAAACGGCTAAGTCAGAAGGATCACTCGACCGTTCTAAAAATGGCGAAGTAATACTTACCAGATCAGATTTAATATACATTGAAGATTCAGAAGATCATGCATTAAATGCACAATCAATAGAGGATCAATCAAGGACGGATTTTCTGCTATACGTTTGAAGAAAGAATCCGATCACTGAAATCAAGAATGATGCAATTGAGGGGGAATCAAGAATAAAATCAAAGATTATTCCCTTATTAATATAGCCAACGGACGGAATTTCAAAATCAAGGTTATTCAAGGCTATAAATAGAAGGCATTGACAGACAGAGAATGAGAAGAACTAAAAAGAAAAATCAAGTGAAAACTCTGTCAATTTGAAAAGCCTTCTCTCTGAACTTACAAGGAAACATCTAGTGATCAACTCAGATATCAGAGCTACAAAGTCATACTTGGTGCTGAGATTGATCAACCAAGTGTGTGAATCACATTCACATCAAACTGAAGCAACTGAATCAGAGGCAATCTGAGAAGGAGTTGAATCTGTGATAGCTGTTGAAGGATTTTGATCTCAAGGAAAGCAAGGAAGGCCGAATCATTTGAAAGCATTTGCGAGTCAAGGAGTGATAGTCTTGTAGATTGTGAAGCTTGGGAAGCCAAGGACAATCATACTGTTGTATCTGTGAAAACAATAGTGAATTCCTCCGATCATCACAGGAGAAGAGTGGATTAAGGGATTACACCACCCTGAACCACTATAAGCCTTGCGTCAATTTAATTTCAGCAATTTACTTTACATCATTTATTTAATTTGCCTACATCATAACTTATATCTGTGATTGCCTAAACTGATTTGAAAACAACATAGTAAGAAGGGACTTAACCGCTGCCCAAAAGCTTTTATATAAAAGAAATTTTTTTGAAACTCCACTATAGTCATTCACCCCCCCTCTGAGTATAGTTTCACCCTTCTCTGGGACCAACAATAGAAGACAAGATTGTGAACAATGTGCATTGCACTGGCATTGTCCCAAAATAGGACAGCAGGAAATTGGATTTGGAATTTGTAAATCCTGTAGTATGTAGATAAGCCATTGGATTTCACAAACTGCATTAGCCATTACCCTATATTCAGCCTCTGATGAGCTTCTGGAAATTGTTGTTTGTTTCTTTGCTTTCCAGAAGACTGGAGCATCTCCTAGGAACATTATGTAACTTGAGACTGATCTTCTTGTTTCAGGACAACCAGCCTAATCACTATCTGTAAAACCCTTAAGTACAAGATTATTGTCTGCTGGGAAGAAGATTCCTTGGCCAGGATTGGTCTTTAATTATCTGAGTAGCCTGTAATCTGCCTTCATATGGTTTTCAGTGGGGGTATCTAGAAATTGACCTAGTTGTTGAACTGCAAAAGCAATGTTTGATCTGGTAAATGTGAGGTAAATTAATTTACCTACTAGGGATCTGTATGCAATGCTATCTTCTAAAAGTGGTGAATCACCATGTTGTAAGGTCTGCTTGGACTCTATAGGTGTCTTAGCAGGTTTGGCTCCCAAAAACTCATATTCTTCTAGAGGTTAAGTGTGTACTTTCTTTGTGAAATACATATACCTTTGGGACATCTGGCAGCCTCAATGCCTTGGAAATATCTCAGTTTTCAAAGATCTTTGATGGTGAACTATTGATGTAAAGCATCCTTAACATGCTGAATCAACTCTTCACTAGGACTGGAAACTATGATGTCATCAACATATACCAATAAGGCAATAAATGACTATCCTGACCCTTTTGTTAAGAGACTGTGGTCATGTTTTGATTGAATGAATCCTTGAGCCTCCAATGATTCAGTCAACTTGCAATTCCATTGTCTGTTGGCTTGTTTGAGGCCATATAATGATTTGGTAAGTTTACAAACTTGGTTTGATTTAGTTACTGCACAGCCTGGTGGTAACTGCATGTATAATTCTTCATGTAGATCTCCAAGTAGAAAGGTCATTTGTGTAAATGCCAGTTGTCAGTTGCTATTGTTGCAAGTAAGGTTCTGACTGTAGTGATCTTGACAACAGGGGAAAAGGTTTCTTGATAATCACTCCCATATGTCTAAGTATAGCCTTTTGCTACTAATCTTGCTTTTTATATCTCTATTGATCCATCGGGATTATATTTGATTTTGTATACCCATTTGCACCTTATGGGTTTGTTGCCTGGAGACAGATCAACTACCTCCCAAGTGTGAGTCTTTTGTGTAGCTTTAATTTTTTTGTTCATGGCCTCATTCCATTCATCATGCTTGATAGCTTGATTGTAGGTCTTAGGCTCTTTAACAACATCAATTGCATTAATGAATCTGGGATAGTCTGCTGAGAGATTCTTCATACTCAATACTTCACTCATCAGATGTGGAGTCAGCTGAACATTATGAGCTCCTCCTTGATAAAAGGTTGGTGATTTCTTTGTTCTTGTGGACCTTCTTAGTTGTGTGGGTTCAGGTGCCTGATTTACTGGTTCATGCCTTGTATTGGACGTATATGCTGATGTTTATCTGATTGCTGATTGGTCTGCTGACTCATTAGGTAGGTAATCAAAACTTTCCATTACTGGCAAAGGAACATTCATGTCAGCAAAATGTCTAGGCTTTCCCAACACCTGCTGAAAAAGAGGAAAGATATCTTTGTTGGTAATGTCTAACAAAATAGCACCCTTGGAGGTGGTTGAATTCTCAAGATAGACACAAGTCCTACATCTTGAATCAAACTTGGTTCTATACTGCTGAAGAGTACATGAAAAAACTAAGCAACCAAACACTTTAAACACATAATAATATGGTTTGGTGCCATAAAGAATTTCGTGTGGAATGCTTTCTTTCAGCAGTGGTGTAGGTGTGACTTTAATCAATTTAACAGCATGTAAAAGACAAAATCCCCGATATTCAATTGATAGATTACTCTGGAACCTCAAACCTCTTGCAACATTCAGCAGATGCTGATGTTTTCTTTCAACAATACCATTTTGCTCAGGTGTACTGACACATGACGTCTGATGTATGATACCTTGCTAAGCATAAAAGTCAATAAGTTGAAACTCTGCACCATTGTCAGATCTAATCACTTTAATATTTTTATGAAACTAAGTAGAAGCATATTTCACAAAAGATTTAACAAGGTCAGAGGCTTCAGATTTATGCCTCATAAGAAAAACCCAAGTAAACCTAGAAAAATCATCTACAACAGTAAGAAAATATTGATGTCCATTCATAGTATGATGTCTCAAAGGACCTAAAATATCCATGTGGAAAAGATAAAAAATAGTGTTAACAATAATGGTACTTAATGGAAAACGACTTTTCTTCAATTTTTCCATAAGACAGACATAACAAAGATCATGATTACAGAATTTGACATTAGCAGACTGTGAACTGATGACTTGCAGTCTCTTATCAGGCAAGTGTCCAAGACTGTAGTGCCATAAAAGTGCATCATCTAATCTCTCAGATAAAGTGTGATTCTCTACAGCATTTGTAACAGAAAGTCTTATTTGCTGATCCATGACATAGAGTCCACTCTCTAACTCAGCTGATCCAATCAGGTTCTTGTCCTGCAAAACACAATTGTTAGCAGAAAAACAGCTGCACCATTTGTATGATTAATGAAAGAATGTAAAGATAAAAGGTTATATTTAAAGCCAGGAATGCAAAACACATCATGTAGGACAAGTTGAGTGTTGACCCTCACTTGGCCTATGTGTGTGACAGAGACATTATTTCCATTAGGTAATCCCATTTTTATACCAGATGAATGTTTTGGATTACTTAATAGATCTAATGATCCTATTATATGATATGTGGCACTAGAGTCCAAGATCTATTGTATTGATCTTACTAAATTTAGGTCACTTGTTCTTGTGGCAGGTGAGTAATGTGTAACAATGTCAACAGGTTGGCCAATAAAAAATCCTGCATGTCTTGTAGGGTCACTCAACAGAGCCATCAACTCAAGTTGGTGTGCAGTAAGATTGGGAAACCCTGGTCCAGCAGACCTGCTTGGTACACGATCTTCTTCTGCTGACTGCTCCTCTTCTACCATATTTGCCCTTTTTGATTTAAAACCTAAGGGATAAACATGCTTCTTGTAATAGGTCTCCTCAGTTGACCATTGAATCCACAAAAGCTATAGTGCATCTTTTTGGGATTTTTGGGCCTGGGATTTGCAATAGAGTTAGGTCGGCTGACAGTCTGATTATGTCCCTGTCAATTCTTTTGTGACAATAGGACCATGGAATCTTGATTCTTGGCCTTGTTAGCCACATATGACTTCTGTCTCTCAAATTTGATTGCCATTGCAAAGGCATCATGAATTTTTAGAAAAGGTACCATCAGCATTGCATGTGAGACCATTGGTTCAAATTCATCCCTTAAACCTTTAAGGAATTTCATGACATGTTTATCTTCCATCAGATTGCTGATTGCATTGCAGTGACATTGAGGATCACAAGAACAGATTGTTATAGGCCTGATGGTCTTGATTTCTTCCCAAAGAATCATCAATTTGGTAATGTACTGATTGACAGAATCTATGCCTCGTTTCAGTACATGCATTTCTTCAAGAAGATCTGAAAGTCTTAATGCATCAACATTTGAAAACCTTGTTGCAAGATTCTTCCATACTGCATGTGCATTCTTGAAGTATATCAAACTTTGTGCAATGGTCTTTTCAACATAATTTAAGACCCATGATCTGACGATTGCATCACATTGTCTCCATGAATGGAATTCTACTGAATTTGCATCAGGCCTCTTAATTGTGCCGTCTACGAAGCAAATTTTGTTTTTGCTGATCAACACCATCTCCATGGACATTTTTCAAGGATTGTAGTTGTTTCCATTCAACAATGGCTGAACAAGAACCACAGACAGATTCTCATTAGGATGAACATAGAATGGACTGGAGGGACATATTTTTTGTTTCTTATCTACCATGGCTATCAAGAATTTCAAAATTGATTTTCAAATCAACAATGATATTAGAAAATTGATCAAGAACTAATTAAAAACAAGAGGAAAAGATGACTGTTTACTCTCAAGAAACTGAACAACCTAGAAAAAATGAAGAACACTCTCAAGTATCCTCAAAAAACACAGGAAAGCTGTTAGAAATTCTCAAATTTCTGCTCTGATACCATGATAAAGTTTGTAGGATTACAAACAAACAAAATAAAATGCGGAAATATTATTGATCATGTAAATGTTACAATTTAACTATAATGTGGCTGATCATGGAGTATTTATAGCTTCATACACCCCACGAATCAGTTAGAAGTTGGTTACAAACGGTTACAATAGATTACAACTAGATAACCGCATTATATCAAAGCGATCGAAGTTTCTTTGAGTCTCTATAGTGTCGGCCAGAGCTCTTTGGTGTTCATCTTTGTCGTGAGCGGCTTATTTCTTGAATTGATCAGCAAAGTGCACTCAACATTCCCATCAGCTTTTATATTGTAACAGCTTTGGAGGCGCCTAGGCGAGTGCCCATGTCACTTTTTAGAACACTGTTAACAATAATTGGCCGTTGTTTCAGCTTGATGTCAAAAATACCTTTCTTAACGGGGACTTACAGGAGGAAATTTTATGGAGAAGCCTCCCTGGTTTGTTTCTCAGGGGAGAAACAATTGGAATGTATGTTATGAAAGGCACTGTATGGCCTTAAACAGTCCCAACGGGCTTGGTTCTATAAATTTTCGGATGTGGTAAGATCATTTGGTTTAAAACAATGTCAGACAAATCATTCAATATTCCATATGTGTTCCGAGAATGACTGTCTATTTTTGGTTGTCTATGTAAATGACATTGTTATTACAGGAAGTGATCATGCATTTATAGATAAATTGAAGCAGTTTTTGGGCAACAATTTCAAACCAAAGATCTAAGGAAACTATGTTATTTCATTGGTATAGAGGTTTCTAGATCACAATAAGGCACGTTCTTGAGTCAGAAAAAGTATGCACCTGATTTATTACAGGAGACCGAATTACTTGGGGGACGTCCTGTTGATACCCTAATGGATCCAAATATGAAGTTATTAGAGGATAAATGACAGCTACTAACCGACCCAAGGTATTATAGCCATCTTGTGGGCAAACCTAATTACTAGACTATCACAAGACCAGTTATCTCATGTATTGTGAGTACGGTTAGTTAGTTCTTTGTGTCATCGAGGGTACCATATTGGGATGCTATGGTCCGAATACTGAGGTTCTTGAAGAAGGCCCCAGGATGTGGGGTGATGTTCAGACCGAATGGCCATTTGCGGTTTGAAGACTATTCAGATACTGATTAGGATGGTTCACCATTAGACAGAAAGTCTACGACTGGATACTACACATTCTTTAGAGGAAACTTTGTGTTAGGAACATTTTATTATGTTTTGATGATGGCCATACTAGCTGTTATAGCAAGCCTGAAATAAGTTAGAAATCTCTGTATAAGTCTTTACCTAGAGTCTGACATGTTGTATAAGTTGAGTCAGACAAGTATTGTACTGGTTGGTAGGATGGTAAAGTAAAACAGATATCCGGCAGAGTGAAGCCAGCCAAGTACCAGCAGAGATGCATGAAGACATTATGGTCTGACTTATAACCAAGAAAGTCTGTGATGACCTTGGATAAGTCTAAGTTATAATTCAAATGATGAAACACATTGTCAAATATGGTTTACACTGAACTCACCCAAATCAAGGATCAGTGAAGTACAAGAAGTACCTGAAAGATCAAAGAAAATAACAAAGCAGTAAACCGGCAGAGTGAACTGACTATCGGTTGAGTAAAGACAAAGCCGTGAAGGATGATCTAAACAGCAATGTCAGAAGGATCACTTAACCATTCAGGGAACGGCCCAGTAAACTATACTCGTTCATATTTCAAATGATGAAGATCAAGCATTAAATGCACAATCAATTGATGATCAAACAAGGACGAATTGTCTGATAAACGTTTGAAGAAAAATCCGATCACTGAAATCAAGGAGAATATAATTAAGGGGGAATCAACAATTAAATCAAGGATTATTCTCCACATTAAATAGCCAACGGACAGAAATTCAAATCAAAGATTATCAAGGCTATAAATAGAAGACATTGATAGACAAGAAGAACAATGATTGAATCTGATATGAAACAAGTTGAAACTCTGTCAATTTGAAAAACCTTCTATCTGTACTTAAAGGAAACATCCAGAGATCGACTCAGAAAACAGAGCTCAAATTCCACATCAAGCACTGAGATTGATCACAAGTCTGTGAATCCAATTCACATCAATTGAAGCAATTAAATTAGAGAAATCTAAGAAGGAGTTGCAATCTTTGTGATAGCTGCTAAAAGATTTGTTCTCAAGGAGCAGTGATAGGTACTGAGTCACTGAAGCTTTTGTAGCCAGGAGTGATAGTCTGGAAGATTGTGAAGCTTATGTAGCCAAGGACAATCTAACTATTGTATCTGTGAAAACAATAGTGAATTCTTTCAATCATCACATTAGAAGAGTGGATTAAGGGATTACACCACCTTGAACCACTATAAACCTTTGTGTCTATTTACTTTCAGCACTTTATTTCATTGCATACTATATCTGTGACTGCATAATCTAATTTGAACCAACATTTAAAGAAGGGACTTATCCGCTACCCAAAAGCTTTTAAATATAAGAAATTTTTTTGAAACTCCACTATAGTCATTCACCCCCCTCTGACTATAGTTTACCTTTCTCTGAGACCAACAATTGGTATCGGAGCAGTGTTCCTGGTATTAGAACCTGTTCAGACCTAATTACTGTTAACAAGAAGATCACATATTTTCAATGTAGTTTTCAAACTTGTGCTTTCTAAATTTCTTTCTTATTGGTACTTATGGATTCCTCAAATTACATGTCAAAGGTACCTGTATTTAATGTTAATAATTTTGATGAATATAAAATAAGGATGTTGTCTCATCTTGCATCAACTCATGAGAAGATGCTTGATGTAATAAATGATGGCCCAATCAAGATCACAAATGTGATAACCACATGAGCTGAACAAGGAAAAGAAATAGATAAACTCAAGAAAGATTGGACCGAGAATGACAGCAGAAAAGAAAATCTTGACTTTGTTGCAAAAGACATGATCTTGATGACTCTGCACAGTAATATGTTCATGAGGATCAAAGATTGCAAAACAGCAAAGGAGACATAGGACAAATTAGCATTCATTAATGAAGGATCAGTAGCAGTTAAAGAAAACAAATTATGTGTTGCAAAAATAAAATTTGAGAATTTCAAAACGAAGACTTGTGAATCCATTGATCAAATGGACAATAGATTTTCAAGCATCATCAGTGAACTGCAGCAACTTCGACATACATATCCACAGAACGAACTCTGTCTAAAAATCTTGAGAGGCTTACCTGAGAGTTGGAAGATCATCACATCAGTAATCTGAGGGACAGCAAATCTTGCAATCACTGACAACTTGACTCTGATGTCTAAATTAAAGGGTCATGAATTTGAGTTGAACAGTGAAGACAACAATCTAGCTGAGGCACACAATGCCAGTGCACTGGTAGCATCACAGCAAAACAAAACAATTGATGCAAACGGAGCTAAAGGAACATGTAGCTTTAATGGTTAAACGTTTTGACAGGTTTAGCAAGAAAAAGAAATTCAAAGGAGGTTCGTCATCATACAAGAAGTCAAACACAAGCAAAGACATGAAGAGAAAGGATGATTAATACAGATTCTTCAATTGCAAAAAGAAGGGACATTTCAAGGCTGATTGCCCTGAAGAAACAGATAAAGATGAGGACAAGAAGAATTACAAAACAACATATAATAGAGAGAAGAAGAAGCACTTAAAGCTGAAACCTGTAGTGAAAATGATGAAGAATCATCTGAAAATGATTCAGATGAAGATGAGTCCAACAACTCAAACAACAAAAAGGCATGTATATGCCTTATGGCTAAGGAAAGTGATAAAACATAGGTAACTTCTCGTTCATACTCATCATCAGGTGCATCCACATCTGACACTACACAATCTTCTATTCTCCTATTAGATTCTACAAACCTAATCCATAATCTCATGAGTAAATTTGAAAAAAATTGAGATGAATCATGAAATTCTGGAACAGGAGTGTGAGAATCTAAGAGAGGAAAATAAAAGACTAAAGAAAGAACTGGATGGACGAAAATCTAAACAAACAAGTAAGGAAGTAAACTCACCTGATCAACAAACAACAAATGTACATACATATGGTGTTGTCAAACTAGCTTAGAAAACCTCCATACCGGTTAAGATCACCGCTTCACCACTTAGTGCACCAGCTTACAAACCCTTAAAAAGGTTTGGATCCAAATCTGGTCTTGGCTACAACAGTCAAGATGATAATAGAAACAATGGACAACACAACTCTGAATCTTGGACAAAGGCTGGACCAAAATTCAGTAAAGTACAAACCATAGTTTCAACCATTCATCCTGTACTGGTGAATTCAAAACTCAGTGTAGTGAAACAACAGACTAAATCATCAAACCAGCTCATTAAAGGCAAATGCTTTCTGAAAGGTAAGGGAAGACTTTACCCTTCAGAGGATGATTGGAATGTTACACCCCCAAAATACTAGAAGAAACCATTTCATGCTATGCATCATGTGTTTAGGAAAAGCCAACCAAGGCATGTTCCTGGACACAAGAAGCAACATGAATATAAGTTTCATCCGGCATATTGGAGAGTGAGAAAGGATGCAAATGCACCAAAAGTAGAGAAAAATATCAGAATACCTTTAGTAGAAATGTTAGAAGCTATTATGCCATGCCTTATACATATGAAGTTGATGACTTCAATTATCAAAAAGTAGACTCTTTGGATACACACTTGGAGTAGAAGGCATGACTACTAACAGGTATGGACCCATACAGTGTTCGGTACCTAAACTTGGTTAATTTGTTTTGTAGGATGTCTGGTACATAGACAATGGATGTTCCACACACGTGACAGGGAACAATAGATGGCTGACTGATTTTAAAGCTTTTGATAGACCCAAAGTAACATTTGGAGGCAAAGAAAACCCAGGAAAAATTAAGGGGGAAGGCATAATGCTCAAAAACAGTTTGAAAATCCAAAATGTGGCTTATGTTAAAGGACTGAATTTCAATCTGTTAAGCATCAGTCAATTATGTGACAAAGGCTACAATGTACACTTCAACAAGGAATTATGCAAGGTAATCCATAGCCAAACCAACTCAATTGTTCTTACAGGAAAAAGAGATGACAACATGTACGTGGCTGATTGGAAGACAGCAAAGGCTGAAACATGTTTGCTTGTCAAAAATAAACAATCAACCAGCTGGATTTGGCATAGAAGATTGAATCATCTCAACTTTAAAACCATCAACACACTATCAAAGAACAAGTTAGTTGAAGGCCTACCAGAGATCACATTAAAAAAGGAAAGTCTCTGTGATGCCTATCAAAAATGGAAGCAAATCAAAAGCTCTTTCAAGTCAAAGCCCTATCAATCAACAACAAGAATTTTACATATGTTGCATATGGATCTTTTTGGACCAGTCACACCAGTAAGTGTAAGTGTAAAGAAGTACACTCTAGTAGTGGTGGATGACTTTTCCAAATTCACATGGACCATATTCATTAACAAGAAGAGAGACACACTCAAAAAGCTGCCAGATTTGCTAATTCAAAATGAAAAAGAACTGAAGATCATCAAGATCATATCAGATAGAGGCACAAAGTTTCTAAATGAAATTATTAGAAGCTACTGTGAATAAAATAGAGTACTGCATCAACTATCAGCAACAGGGACTCCATAACAAAATGGTGTATTAGAAAGAAGAAACAGGACACTCAAAGAGCAGTCAGAACAATGATTACAGAAGCATGTTTACTAAAGAGATTTTGGGCTGAAGCAGCAAATACACCATGCTATACTCAAAACAGATCAATCATCAACAAACATCATGGAAAACCTCCATATGAAATATGGAATGGAAGTAAACTTAACATCTCACATTTACATATGTTTGGATCTAAATGTTTTGTCTTGAACAGGAATCAGCTACATACTTTTGATGAAAAAGCTGATGAAGAAATCTTTATGGGATACTCAGACACAAGCAAAGCCTTCAGAGTACTCAACAAAAGAACTTTTGTGTTTGAAGAATCAATTCATGTAGTCTTCGATGAACCAAACACAAATGGTGAAAACCTACAAGAACTTGAAGAAAAAACTGCACATAGACAAGTCTATATGAATACAACAGTGCCAGCTACTATTTAGAATCACACCTTTGGCAATCAAGATGAGGCACCAGTCAACACAACACAAGAATTACCAACACCAGAACATGAAGTTGATTCACAAGCTGAAATTTTGGAAGAACCAACTCAAGAGCAACTTCAACCTGACATGAACTGCATGAGAGATCATTCTAAAGAACAAGTCGTTGGAGATATTCATACAGGAGTTAGAACCAGAAGACAATTGGAAAGAATGCTAACCTATTTCCTATCACAAGTGGAACCCAAAACAATAAATGATGCAATCCAAGATGCTGATTGGATTACAGAAATGTAAGAAGAACTAAATGAATTTCAAAGGAATGAGGTCTGAGAACTCATGGCCAACATCATTGCAACAAAATGGGTATTCAGAAACAAGATGGATGAACAAGGGACAGTTGTGAAAAACAAAGAAAGGCTAGTTGCAAAAGGCATCTCTCAAGCAGAAGGAATAGATTGTGATGAAACCTTTGCCCCAGTAGCAAGATTGAAAGCAATCAGACTCTTCCTAGCCTTTGCAGTCCACAATGACTTCAAAGTTTACCAAATGGATGTCAATAGAGCATTTCTGAATGGACTTTTGGAAGAAGAGGTATATGGAGAACAACCTCCTGGTTTTCAACTCAAATGGAATGAAGATAAAGTGTACAAGCTCAAAAAGGCACTTTATGGAGGCAAACATGCACCAAAGCTTGGTATGAGACACTATCATAATTTTTGATCAATAATGGATTCAACAAAGGAATTATTGATAAGACACTCTTCAAGCTAGAAGAAGGAACGGGCACCTTGTTATTCCAAATATACGTTGATGACATTATCTTTGGATCAGAAGATGAGAAGATATGTGAGAAATTTGCAAATTTAATGAAAATCAAATTTCAGATGAGCATGATGGGAGAATTAAATTACTTTCTTGGTCTACAAGTAAAGCAAATGAAAGATGTCATCCTTATTAATCAAGCCAAGTACACAAAAGACTTGGTACACAAATATGGTATGGACACAAGTGGCATATCAGATACACCAATGTGTGCAAGAGTTGTTCTTGGAAAAGATGAAAGTGGAAGGGATGTTGATCAGAAGCTTTGTGGAGGAATCATTAGATCTCTACTCTATATAACTACAAGCAGACCTGATAATGTATTTGCAGTAAGAGTATATGAAAGATTCCAAGCTCAACCAAAGGAATCTCACCTACTAGCAGGCAAAATAATAATCAAATACCTGGAGAACACCATCAATGTTGGAATTTGGTATCCAAAAGATGGAGGATTTAAACTGATATCATATTCAGACTATGACTATGCTGGATAATAGAAAAAGCACCTCTGGAACTTGTCAAATGCTAAGCAGCTGACTAGTATCAAGGTTCAATAAAAAGCAAAACTCTATATCCACATCAACAGCTGAAGCAGAATATATAGCGGCATGCAGTTGTTGTGCACAAGTGCTATGGATCAGACAACAGCTAAGGACTATGAAATGGAGGAGAAGACAATTCCAATTATGTGTGATAACACAAGTGCAATATCTATTACTGAAAATCAAATATTGCATTCAAGAACAAAGCATATTGATGTGAGACATCACTTTATCAGAGATCATGTTGAAAAAAGAGATGTTATTCTAAGATACATACCAACTGAAGATCAATTGGCTGATATCTTTACTAAACCACCCGAGTCTGAAAGATTGACAAAGCGAGAAGCGAGTTGGGAATGATAGAAATTTATTAAGGGCATCTAACTGGAGAAATCAGCCGAGTGACTCCACCAGTTGACTGAACCTTTACCATTTTGGGTGCGCCCTTTGCACGTAAAGCACTGGTAATCAATGGAGTTCACTTACCGGATTGTTAGGAATAGTTTTATATACAGCAGCTCAGTGAAGAAGTCGCTACACCAGCCTAGTGACCAGCCAAGTCACTCCACCGAAATATATATTAGAGTCAACAGCAAACTAAAGTGTGAACTAAATCAGTGTTATACACATGGAAAATCAAGGGAGTTATGGAGGATTATTCAGTGGAAGATTACACACGTGGAGATCAATTTATAATCGTGGAGGTAACTATATTATTTTTGAATTACAAATGCCTCGATTCCCGGGATTTATCATTACCTACCTCAATCCACTCCCCCGCTACACTCAAATACTGTGATTTATATACATAAAATTTTGCCATTACGTCATAAACTCCTTCCATATTCAACAACGTTCACACTACCTCAAGTCATCCTATATAAACCACACTTAGAGATTTTTCAAAAATCTTTACGCTCTCTTGCAAATTATAAACCCTATTTTATCTGAACAATCGGAGCTTTACATTCCAAATACGTTAAACAATGGCATCATCTTCTACACTCTCGGCAACAGAAAATTACTATGAAAAATCGACCATCACAGGATTCTTTTTCAAACCTGAACACTATCTACCATTTTGTGAAAGTGATGCACATGCTTAAAGGTTAGTGGATGGCTGCACGAATCTGGGGTTGATGACATTTCTAAACCCCCTAATAAAATTTATATGTTATGAAACCTTGATTGCTTTCTGGAAGAATGTGAAGTTTGTACCCAGCAAGAAGAAAAGCAACCCAGATTGCATTGTGAGCAAGATGCTTGACAAAGAAGTGATTATCACTCCTGGACTCCTCAACAAATTCTTGAATCTATCCAACACTGGTCCCGTCGATATGATGAAGATGCAGATCAACATCAACGTATTCTGGACCAAAATCGCCCAGTACCCTAGCAGGCACAACAAGAAGTATAACCTCCCATGATCAGCACTCAAAACGTCCATTTGCTGAGTTTGCACAAGTAATCACTAGAAACATTGAAGGAAGAATGAGATCATTGGAAAACTTGACCGAACTCAGAATCAAGATAATGGCTATCATCTATCAAGGTATCTCTTTCAACTTGGCACAATTTATCTTCAACAGATTAAAGGCTCAAATTCAAAAGGAAATGGATCTTGCAATTGCAGTACCTAGCAAGAACTTGCAGAAGAAAGGTGAATTTTAGGAAAGGAAATCATATGGGATTCCCTTCCAACATCTATTCAATAAAATGAAAGTGAAACCCATATATAAGCATCCATGGCACAAGGCCTAGGTAATGTATACATATGTTAAGGCCTTCCAGAAACCACAGCCATCAGTTGGACGCAAAAGGAAAGAGCATGAAAGCAGTAGATCTGGAGTTGGATGGAGACTAGATCCCAAAAATCACAAGGCCAACAAGGAGTATTCCCAGCAACAAGGATACCTCTCTTGTAATCAGTGATAATACACACATTGAGGAAGAGAAACAAGAAGAAGTCGCCTATTTGGAAGAAGGTGAAGAAGGATATCGTCTTACATCATCTGATGAAGCAGAAGAAGAAGATGATACTGACAGTGAGGAGGACAAAGGTGCAAAAGGGAAACAAGAAGGAGATCATCCTGAAGATAATCAAGAAAAGATGGGTTTTTCTGATGATGACCTGATAATTCAATATATGATTCTGAGGAGCCTCAGCAAAGTATACAAACAGCCGAGTGAGCCAGCTTATCAAACTCACCCTGCTGAACTTGTGAACACCCCCAGCATTGATCAAGGGGGAACAACTGTGGAGGCAGTTAAGTCTCCAGTACATGGAGAAAAATCAAGTGACCTTCAACAATGTATCTCCGATCATGAGATTGTTGAAGAAGAAAAAGAAAACGAAAAGGAAAAGGAAGAGAAAGAGAAGGAAGAGCAGGGTGATGCATTTGCCCATACAGAAGATGATGAAGATGAGGCTGGATACATCTGCACCAGTAGAGGATGATCAAGACAGACAGTTCAATCTAGATATCAATCCCTTGATCATGGATATGGAGAAGTAGTACCAAAGCAGGCAAAATCTGAATACTGCCTTTAAAAGTGATGCAACCTCCTTAAATCACAAAATTAAGGCCCTCATCAGTCACATTATGGTTCAAGATGAGGTAATGGAGAAACAGGGCAACTTACTTTGCAACCTCCAGCATCTCATTCCCTATCATGTCCAAACCAATCTTGAATTTATAGCTGACAAATTGGATGGAAATCTCAAACCGCTGGTGGATACTTTGAATGCTCTTACTCAGAAAATCCAACATCTGTATGAGATTATGGAATACTCTGGACAACAGCTCAACACCCTACTCAATGTCACTGGAGCATCAAACAAAATCCTGGAGGAAAAGTTTTGTCCTCTCCCAGAATATGAGGCTGCCAACAAAATTCTAGAGGAAAGATTTGGTGATGCCAAAAGGGGGAAGGAAGTAGCAAGGGTGAAATCTCTAGTGGAAAGAAGGAAAGTCCAACAAACAAGGGCAAGGGCATCAAATGCAAGGGCATCAGAGGCAAGGGCATCAGGTTTGAAGAAAAGAAGAAGTAGCCACTCCAGTGGAAAGAAGGAAAGTCAAACAAACAAGGGCAAGGGCATCCAAGGCAAGGGCATCATGTTTGAAGAAAAGAAGAAGTAGCCATTTAATAAATCTTGTTGAATTAATTATATGACGTTGATTTGTTTTGAAAAAGATGCAATATCATATTGCCCTTGAATGGATTAATATAATTTTTGAGTTTTATGAAATTTTTTGTATACTTATGTTCAGGCTTATGAGGGTTTTGGCATCATCATAAAGGGGGAAATTGTTAGAACATTTTTTTTTTATGTTTTTATGATGGCCTTACTAGCTGTTATAACAAGCTTGAAATAAGTTAAAAATCTCTGTATAAGTCTTTACTAAGAGACTGACATGTTGTATAAGTTGAGTCAGACAAGTATTATACTACTTGGTAGGATGGAGAAGTAAAATAGAAATCCGGCAGAGTGAAGCCAGCCAAGTACCAGCAGAGAAGCATGAAGACATTATGGTCTGACTTATAACCAAGGAAGTTTGTGATGACCTTGGATAAGTCTAAGTTTTAATTCAAATGACGAATTACATTGTCAAATATGGTGTACACTGATCTCACCCATATCAAGGATCAGTGAAGTACAAGAAGTACCAGAAAGATCAAAGAAAATAACAACGCAATAAACCGGCAAAGTGAACTGACTATCGGTTGAGTAAAGACAAAGAAGTGAAAGAAGATCTAAACAGCAAAGTCAGAAGGATCACTTAACCATTCAAGAAATGGCCCTGTAAACTATACTCGTTCAGATTTCATATGATGAAGATCAAGCATTAAATGCACAATTAATTGAGGACCAATCAAAGACAGATTTTCTGATAAACGTTTGAAGAAAAATCCGATCACTGAAATCAATGAGAATATAATTAAGGGAGAATCAAGAATTAAATCAAGAATTATTCTCCACATTAAATAGCCAACGGACAAAAATTCAAATCAAGGATTATCAAGGCTTTAAATAGAAGGCATTGACGAACAAGAAGAATAACGATTGAATTTGATAAGAAACAAGCTGAAACTATGTCCATTTGGAAAGCTTTCTATCTGTACTTAAAGGAAACATCCATAGATCAACTCAGAAAACAGAGCTCAATTCCATATCAAGCACTGAGATTGATCACAAGTCTGTGAATCCAATTCACATCAACTGAAGCAATTGAATCAGAGGAATCTAAGAAGGAGTTGCAATCTTTGTTATAACTGCTGAAAGATTTCTTCTCAATGAGCAGTGATAGAGACTGAGTCACTGAAGCTTTTGTAGCCAGGGAGAGATAGTCTAGAAGATTGTGAAGTTTGTGTAGCCAAGGACAATCTAACTATTGTATCTGTGAATGCAATAGTGAATTCCTCCAATCATTACATGAGAAGAGTGGATTAGGATTACACCACCCTGAACCACTATAAACCTTTGTGTCTATTTACTTTCAGCAATTTACTTTTCAGCACTTAATTTTATTGCATACTATATCTGTGACTACATAATCTACTTTGAACCAACATTTAAAGAAGGGACTTATCCGCTACCCAAAAGCTTTTAAATATAATAAAAGTTTTTGAAATTCCACTATAGACATTCTCCCCCATCCTCCCGCTCTGACTATAGTTTTACCTTTCTCTGGGACCAACACTTTGTGGGTTGGAAAAGAAATAAGCAAACAGTGGTTTCAAGGTCAAGTACGGAAGCAGAATATCGAGCAATGGCTCACACATGTAGTGAGTTGACGTGGAAGAGGTATTTTCTAGATGAAAAATGATGATGGTTAAAATAGTATATCCTGCAACATCAACATGCTACCCATTATGAGCTAAAAATAGTTGTTTTGTCACTTAAATGAGAACCATTTGTGTTGAATACGATATGTCGGGTACACGGTATGAGAATTTGGTATTTATCATTATTTTTATATGGAATTAGTATTATTTCGTGTTTTATTGGACCATTTTCAGGTAACAAAAGTTGGGCCATAAGTCAAGGCTGGATTATGAAGTGGGCTGAAGAAAGGAGCGGACCTATGTATTCCAGAACCTTCCAAGTTATGTCGGCAGAAATAAAAATATGAAAAATGCACCTAATTTACTAGGAGTGGCCGCTGACATATCGAGCACCTAGAATCTTCCAAAATGCGTTTTCTTGGATGAGGGGTAGTTTTTAGGATTATTTAAGTCGGTTTTTCGAATATAAATAAGAGGCACTAGCCTCAGTTGTAAAGTGTGCCAAGTACCAAAAATATTACATGTTTCTATGAAATAAAAGTTCTGTATTTATTTTCTTTATGAGTTCTAGTCACGGACGTGATGGATTCACCAATCAGGGAGAGATATGAGGAAGATCTATGCTCATCTTCGAGGGTATGATTTTCTGGCTTTCTATAGATGTAGATTTGTCGTTGTTCTTGTGTGATTAGTATGTTCTGATTGTTATTATTAGTTCTAATTTTGTAGTAGTTTGTTTATTTTACCCCATACATTTATAGATCTGAATCATTGGTGAAGAAATCATGAAATAGTGGTTGTGTTCTTCAGATCTAAGATGGTCTTTATCGCTAGATCTGAACAGCTAGTAAATCCTAATTCATGATAATCGGTGCTAGCTACGTCTAATCGACAAATTTAATTTACATGTTTGTAGCCAGATCAACTATTTGCATGTCATCGTAAATTAATATGAAGGACGATAAATTAAGGTATTAGTTCGTACAAGGTCTTGGTCGACTCTTAGGAACGTGCTAGTCAATCCATGATAGCTTCTTAGGGAGGTCTTCGGTCTTGAGCTGGCAAGTCCTAATTCTTATTGCGTGTGAATGAATAAATAAAACCAACGAATGAGGTTAATTGCACAAAGGCACCTATTGTCCTTTCAATGGAAGTAGCGTAACATTACGGATTAGCAACCGTAGTTGTTAAAGATCTAAATTTACCGACGGGGATGATTGATGCATGATATGGGGGAGTAACTAATAACTCATAATTAGACTAATAAATTAGAAACTCTTGGGTGATTTTGTGGAACTTGCGTAATCTTGTGTGTTTATTGGCAACATTGTTTATGTTCTTGCACCATAGTTGGTCGTAGACCGTAATTGTGACAACTCAATCTTGATTAAACATATCTTACATGTTTCTGTGGGATTCGACCGTGACTCACCGGTACTCTGCTACGATAGATCTAGTCCTATTGCTAGTAGTCAGTGCTTACACCATGGCATGATTAAGCTTTTTTGGTGCCGTTGCCTGGGACTCGTTTTAAAAAAAAATTAATTCAAGATTGAGGGAGTGTATATAATATCGTTTCTATAATTATCGAGTCTGCTAAGCGCGTCTATTTTCGTCTGTGTGTGAATAATTGAGTCATAACAGTGTATGTTCTGTCTGCTTCTAGAAAATCGCACCCGATTAACCGCGGTACAGTGCCGGTAAGTTAAGCATTACAAAAAAAACATAATCATCTCTGTTTATTCAGTATCGAGTCACAAGTCAGAGTCTGTGATTTTCAAGTCTTCCAGGGCGAATGTAAAATCCGCCAGGGCAAGTAACAAACATTTTTAATTTACTTTTGTGTCTTGTAGTGCGCAACAAGGAGTTCAACAGCCAAACTCAAGCGACTCATACCTGAGATTCAAAATTTTGCACGGCAAAAATGCAAGAAGGCTTGAGAGAGAACTGAAAGGCAGGTTGACAAACCAAATTCACACGAAGGAAGTGAGAAGGATAGAGACGAGGAGATCCCACCTCTAGAAGATCCGAAAGAGACGATGGTACCAAATGTAGTTAATGGATAGAACGGATTTAATGGGAGATGGAATGAAGCAGGAGTTCTGGTGCAAGCTGAGGGGAGGACTCTACAAAGCTATGCCTTGCCAACTATTGAACATTTTTTGCCAGCAATTATTCTACCGGAAAATGCAGCATAAATCTTCCACCCAAAGACAAATGTTAAACAGATGGTGACGAACTACACTACATTTCATGAAGTACCAAATGAAGATCCAAGTGTACACGTCACCAACTTCTTCGAGATAGTCAGTACTGTCAAACCAGCAGTAGTGCCTGTAGATAATATCAAGCTTAAGCTATTTCCATTCACATTAAAAAATAAGCTGAAGATATAGTTGTTGTCTCTAGCAGCAGGATCTATCCAATCATGGACATACTCTTGCAGAAATTTATGAATAAGTACTGCCCACCTGGGAAGTCATTGCAGATGAGACAAGGTATCTTGAATTTTAAGAAGAAGCCCGCCGAAACTGAAGCTTAGGAATGATTCAAAGAAGCACAATGGAAATGCCCGCACCACGATATCACTCTTCCAGTGAGAATGCATAGTTTCTGTCATGAGTTGCGATCGAGTGAGCAAATGAGATTTGATGCGTCAAGCAACGGGTGTTTTGCATTGTTGTCACCGGAAGAAGCTGAAGAGAAATTGGAACAGATAGCACTTACAAGCCATTGGAGAATACATCAAACTGAGGTTGTGAAAGCAGCTGAAGGCGTATTTGGACAAGATACTTCTCAACATGATCTTGTACTAGTTGCTAGTGATAAATGAGAAAATGGATGGCATGCAAGATCGCATCGCCAAAGTGGAAAGTTCCAATGAATCGAGACATCCAACACCGAGGACATGAATTATTTGGGAAGGCAAGGAAATCAAAATAGGGGCGGATTTCGCCTAGGTTCTCACGACCACCCAGGTTCTAGATATAGCAATCTTGATGGTGGAGAGGGAGAGATAAGCAAATTGGAGGTTTAGTGCCTCAATCAAACAAGTCCGGTGGATGGGATGCAGCAATGGACAAGATGAGATAAACCATGACCGAGAGTGTCAGTCAATTGACGAAGTACATGAGCGAGCTCACTACAAACTTTGCAACATATTATCAGAAGAATGACATGAGATTGACCAATGAGGAAGCCTTAGTGCTGAATCTGTCACACTAAGTGGGACAAATCGCCGAGCAAGTGTCAGCCCGTCCCCCGGGGAGATTGCTGAGTAATACGGAAAAGAACCCGAAGGACGTGAATGCTATTATGACAAAAAGTGAAAAAGAGTTTCATGGACCAGCTATTAGAGCAGAACCAGAAAGCAGAACTTAACAAAATGTAGTAGAATCAGAGAGATCAGGGGACCCGATTTAGCGCGGTATGCTGCCGGTAGATCGGGCATCTGTAGATCCAGCAGAAGGGCAGGGGACTCAGCAACAAGCAGCATGTAAGTCTTCATGTACTGTAACTATTAATCCTTCTACTTTACCCTAACCCCCTACGAAATCTAAATCAAATCAAGATGATGCTCATTATAAAAATTTTATTGAGATGTTTGAAAAGTTGCAAGATAAAATTCCTTTAGTAGAAGCTCTAGCTGGAATGCCAGAGTACACAATGTTCCCAAAGGAAGCGGTGTCTACCAAAATAAAGTTGATAGAACTTGAGACCATTTTTCTAAATGATGAATGCTCGGATATTATGCAATGCAAAATACCACCCAAATTTAAGGATTCTAGGAGCTTCCTCATATAATGTACAATTGGAGGAGTGTACCTTAATAAAGCATTATGTGGCTTAGGAGCAAGCGTCAATTTGATGCCACTCTCTATCTTTCATAAGTTAGCCATGAAAGTGCTGAATGAGACGTCAATAACCTTTCAATTGGCCGATAGGTCTATGAAGAAACCATGTGGAGTAGTTGAGGATGTTCTGGTGAAAGTTGATAAGTTTGTGTTCCCAGTGGACTTTGTTGTCCTAGACATGGAAGTTAACAGTGATGTTCCACTTATCATGGGAAGACCTTTCCTAGCGTCGAGCAAAATGTTGATAGACGTTAATAAAGGAGATCTAATCTTAAGGGTGAATGATGACAGTGTGGTCTTCAATGTGATGAAGACGATGGCCTTCACCAAGGATGATGGAAAAGCATGTTATATGCTTGATGACATTGATGAGCTAGTTTTGAAGATACAACAACAATTGGCCATAGATCCTAATGTAGTAGACACCTTGCTGTGGAAGGAAGAAGAAGTGACTGAGGAGAAAACTTGGCCAGGATGCAGTGAAGGATGTGCAGGAAATAAAACATGCACCCTCAGTGGATAAAAGAGAACCCATTCATAGACCTTCATGGCATAATTTCTTTGGTTCACAGTTGACTAGCAGGATACTAAATTCATCATTGGAAGAGCCACCAGGAAACTTAACTCTTAAAACTTTGCCCTCACCTGAAGTACATGTACTTTCAAGATGATACTCTCCCCTGATTATTTCTGTAGCCTATCGCAATTAGATGTGGATAAGCTATTGAAAGTATTGAGTAAGAATTCAGGTGGACCATTGCGGATATTCGAGGGATATGCTCCATTGTTTGTATGCACAAGATCTATGTAGATCCAGATAAGAAAGCCGCTCAGCCTCAAAGTAGGTTGACACCACAATTAAAAGATGTTGTCAAGGAAGAAATTTTAAAGACGTTGGAAATTAGTAGAGTGTTGAAGAGATGTGAAGAGACCAAGCATGTGCTTAACTGGAAAAGTGCCATTTTATGGTTACTGAGGGAATAGTGTTAGGTCAAAAGATTTCAAAGAAAGGAATGGAAGTGGAGAAAGATAATATGGAGGTCATTGAGAAAGTGCCACCTCCAACAAACTTAAAGATGTTGCGAGCCTTTCTTGGCCACGCGGGATTCTATAGGAGGTTTATCAAGGACTTTTCCAAGATTTCTCGACCATTGACCGAACCACTTGCGAAGGATATACCATTTGTCTTCGGAAAAGAATGCAATGAGGCATTCTACACATTTAAGCAATTATTGATAATTGAACCAATGTTGGTAGCCCCAGATTGGAACAGGCCTTTCGAGCTCATAAGTGATGCAAGTGATACGGCAGTTAGAGAAGCTTGGTATAGCGAGAGAAAAAATCTTTAAACCAATTTATTATTCCAATCGTACCCTCAACAGTTCCTAGAGGAACTATGCGACTACAAAGAAAGGACTCTTAGCTGTGGTATTCGCATTTGACAAGTTTAGGTCTTACCTTGTCGGATCAAAAGTTACTGTTTTCACAGATCATGCAGCTTAAAAGTATATTTTGACCAAACAAGTCTCCAAGCCAAGATTATCGAGGTAGATTCTACTCATACAAAATTTTGATGTGGAAATCAAGGATAAGAGTACCAGGTGGCTGACCACTTGTCGAGATCAACAATGTTTGAAGAAGAGCAAACTGATGAGGTTCATGAATCTTTTCTTGATGAACAACTTTTTGCCGTCTCAGTAGTAGCTCCAGTCGAGTCTCAGCCTAGACATAAAACATAAAGAGTGGGAAATTTATACCCTTGGTTAGCAAATATTATGAATTATCTTGCGGGAAGATACCTGCCACCGGAATTCACAAACATAGACAAGAAGAAATTCTTTACAGATCTGAAGCATTACTATTGGTATGATCCATATTTATATACAATGTCTCTCGATAATATTATGAAGAGATGTATTCATGATGATGAGATTCCAAGTATACGGAGCTATTGTCATTCAAAGGAAGCTGAAGGCTATTATGGGCCAAATAAGACAGCTGTGAAGGTTCTGCAGTGCAGATTCTACTGGCCGACAATATTCAAATCTACGTATGAATTTATGAGAGCATGTCATTCCTGTCAAGTGACTGCTAACATTTCAAAGCGGAACGAGATGCCCCTACATAGAATCCTTGAGGTAAAGCTATTCGATGTTTTGGGAATTTATTTTGTTGGGCCTTTTCCATCATCAAAATCTAATCGTTACATCCTGGTCGCAGTCGACTATGTTTCCAAATAGGCGGAGGTTGTGGCCTCACCTACAAACGATCCTAGGGTTGTTATAAGATTCTTGAAGAGGAATATCTTGATGAGGTTTGGGGGACCGAGAGCCAAATTAGCAATGGAATGAGCCATTTACGTAATAGATTGTTGAAAAGTTAATGATGAGGTACGGGGTGCGACATTAAATTGCAGCAACATATTCCCTCAGATGAGTAGATAGGTAGAAGTTACGAATACAGAGATAAAGAGGATTTTAGAAAAAACTGTGAATCCCACGAGAAAGGATTGGTCTTTAAAATTGGACGATAAGAGAATCCTGAACCGCACCTTTACAATCGGAGTTAAGGTGTTGGTATACAATTCGCGTGTTCGTCTTTTTCCTGGAAAGTTGAATTCTAGATGGTTTGGACCTTATGTCGTCACAAAAGTCTTCAATTCGGTGCATGTAAAGTAGAGGATGAACAGTCTGGGAGGATTTACACAGTGAATGGCCACTGTTTCTCTTCCAATTCATCTAACATAAAGACTTCCAATTCGGTGTTGTAATTGCGCTCTAAGTAGAGGATGAACACTCTGGGAGGATTTAGAGAGCAATTACGACACCGAATTGGAAGTCTTTATGTTTGACGACCTGATATATATAATTAAAGGAGACATATTTGTACAATCGAGCTGGCGACTATAAATTCAGAACTACTTCTGATAAACCCTTATTTTGAGTCATTAAAGTAGCATGACAATCGAGGAGGTTTTTTTCATCACATAGATCTTCTGTCTTCTGACTCTAAATCTATGTGGTTTTTTCCTGAGCGATTCTAATGTGATCCCTTGTTAGAGTTTTCACGTCTAGCCTAGGTCAAAAAAGAATAAAGTGGCTTAAACTATTTTTGCGCATTCTTTAAGTATGCACAATTACTGCCACCTTATTTTCTTATTGCCCCGCACATGTTACTCACAGGTTTTTTGGAAGTTTTTGAAATGCAGGTTGATACTTTGAAGCTGGATAACCTAGGAGAGGATTCACGCTCATGATTTAGTACTTTACTCGGACAACCAATTCCAGAGCAAAGTACCTTTTCTATTTTATGTGTTACTATCAGTCACTGGGGACAATGCCTATAATGCCTACAATAAGTTTGTGGTAGTAGGCCTTAGCTTGAAATTGAAAAAGGCGGTAATCTTGAAAATTTAGAAAATTTTACACTATTTTTAGCTTGCCTATTGACCATCTTGAGTAATGAATTGGTAGAAAATGAGACCAAGCATAATTTGAAGCTAGCTATTGCATATTCAATTTAGTATGAAAGAATGAGCATGTGTTAGATTGCATGAAGTAGTGACTTATTAATTGTTATTCACCATTGCATTCAATTTTTTGAGCACATAATCTGAGTGAAATGCTATAGGGGTTAGATGATGAGTTTTTTAACTGTGAATCATTATTTGTCAGTGTATATACTTTAACTGATTGTTGGAGGACAAGTAAAGCAACTTGAATGACACAAAAGGTAAAACGGGCCGAGAGAGAGAGAGAGAGAGAGAGAGAGAGAGAGAGAGAGAGAGAGAGTGAACAAAAAAGAGAAAATCTTTCAAGAGAAAAAAAGGAAAAAAAATGCAAAAAGCATTAAGGTAGTGATGGAAGCAAATTCGGATCATAAGACGCATGACCCTCGCATTAAAATAAAAACAAACAAGGACTTTCGAGTAGTACTCGATCCCCAAGTCCGCCTGGCCTGATTAAGGTTTCATGTTGTGTAACTAAGTCTGAAGGCATGAAAAGAAAGTGTATGCACTTGTAAGTTAAGATTGTGAGGTTAATATAATTTGATTCTTTACACGAATGCACTATCACAAAGATTTATCACATGACACATTGATGCATTGGCAAATGATGATTAATGGGGAGCTTATAGATTGTTACTTAACCTATGTTCTGCCTGCAATCTTTATTGAGCATGTTATAGTTAGTAGGGGTTGTTTTTTGAGGTACATTCCGCCTTGATACTCTACTCGAGGACGAGCAAAAGGCTAGTGGGGGGTAGTTGATGACGGTTAAAATAGTATATCCCGCGACATCAACATTCTATCCATTATGAGCTAAAAATAGTTGTTTTGACCTTTAAATGTGAACCATTTGTGTTGAATACGATATGTCGGGTTCACGGGATGAGAATTTGGTATTTATCATTATTTTAATGGAATTGGTATTATTTCCTATTTTATTCGACTATTTTCATGTAACGAAAGTTGGGCCATGAGCTAAGGCTGGATTATGAAGTGGGCTGAAGATAGGAGCGGACATAGGGTATTCCAGAACCTTCCAAGTTAGCACAGAAGAAGAAAAAGTATGAAAATGCCGCCGTTTTACCGGGAGTGGCCGTCGACATACCGAGCACCTAGAATCTTTTGAAACACGTTTTCATGGACGATGGGTTGTTTTTAGGATTATCTAAGTCGTTTTTTTGACTTTAAATAAGAGGCACTAGCCTCAGTTGTAAAGTGTGCCAAGTACAAAAAATATTACAAGTTTTTACGTAATAAAAGTTCTTTATGTATTTTCTTTAAGAGTACTAGTCACGGATGTGACATATTCGCCTCTTAGGGATAGATATGAGGAAGATCTAAGCTCATCTTTGAGGGTATGATTTTATGTCTTTTGTTTAGATGTAGATCTGTCATTGTGCTTGTGCGATTAGTACGTTTGGATTGTTATTATTAGTTCTAATTATGTACTAATTAGTTTATTTTACCCTATTCGTTTATAGATCTAAATCATTGGTGAAGAAATCAAGAAATAGTGGTTGCGTTCTTCAGATCTTCGACGGTCTTTATCGCTAGATCCAAACACCCTAATTCATGATAATTGGCACCAGCTATGTCTGATCGACAGATTTAATTTACATGTTAGTAGCCTGATAAACTATTTGCATGTCATCGTAAATTAATATGAAAAATGATAAAGTGAAGTATTAGTTCGGACAATGTCTTGATCGAACATTAGGAACGTACTAGTCAATCAATAATAGCTGCTTAGGGATGTCTTCGGTCTTAGGACGGCTAGTCCTAATTCTTATTGTGTGTGAATTAATACAACTAATGAAAGATGTTAATTGCACATAGACACCTACTTTCCTCTCAATAGAAGTAGCGTAACATTAGGGATTAGCACCCGTAGCTGTTAATGATCTAAATTTACCGATGGGGATGATTGATGCATGAAATGGTGGAATAGCTAATAAATCATATTTAGACTAATACATTAGAAACACTAGTGTGCTTTTCTTGAACTTGCATAATCTTGTGTGTTTATTGGCACCAGTGTTTATGTTCTTGCACCATAGTTAGTCATAGACCGTAATTGTGACAACTCAATCTTGGTTAAACGTATCTTTAGAGTCTCCGTAAGATTCAACCTTGGCAAGCCAGTACTCTTCTATGGTAGACCTAGTCCAATTGCTAGTAGTTCGTGCTTACACCACGGCGTGATCGGAAATTGGAGTCAAGGTGGATATGCCAACACCCGGCACTAAAGCTTTGTTTTGGAATCATTTGGGGTTTGTTTGTAAGTTAGGAATACGTGATATATATGTGCAAACTTGAGGGAGGGTGTTAAAGTGACGTGGTATTAAAAACTGTATTTATTGTATGGTGGTGAGTGTTTAAGTCGGCTAGGTTATATGGTGTACAGCCGACTCAAGTTTCTTGGAATAAGAGAAAAGTTGAGCCTAATAGGGTTAGGAGTTGTTTTATTTTTTTTACTATATATATACATGAATAAAGGGTGGAGATATCACAAGTTGATGATCTCAGTTTCTACATTACTGTGTTAACTTCTTTAACAGTTACTAATGTATATGTTTGTGGGCGAAATCTTCTAAACTGGTCCCTAGACGCTGATACCACAACCTAGTTACCTTATACTCAGCTCAACAGTCCCCTCTATGGACTTTAATTGACGTAATATGATGAAGAACAATGAGACGCTTCATATCCACCGAGTTTACGACGTAACAAGTAGAGCCTTGCCAAGGAACAGGCTGCAGAAACTCGATGTAACATCCCGACTTTTCGTAAAAGGGTAAAATAGTCATTGGGTGTATTTACTACGACCTAATTATTATTTGTCCCATGTATTTAATTAAAAAGGAATTAATTAAAGGATTTAGCTATTAATTATAAAGGATTTAATTATTGGCTATAAAAAGGAAATAATCTCCAATCACTCCTTTTTATTTACACGCCTATTCTGTCAAAAAAAAGAGAGGAACGGCGCCAAGAGAAGAAACCAACGCAGAAGATGCCAGGAAAAGACAGAATGTAATCTTCGACCGTGTGACCAATCCGTTAAATGCGATCAAGATGCCGCAGAGAGAAAAGTGATCAGCGAGGAGACGCAACTTTGGAAAATAAAATATCTCCATTCCGTAAGTTTTCGGTTTAGCCCTAGTTTTACGTATTCGTAGAGTTCGATTCTTGGAAAATTCGTATCTTTTGATCCGTAGCTCTGTTTCGCAGCCTTGAGTAGTCTAAACGATCGTCTTGAAGCGTAGAATAATCTAAAAATAGGTTCGCAGCAGTAAACCCAGGTAATCTTCAGTTACTGCACTTTTTCAGTTTCGTTTTCGCACATGAAATAGGATTTTAGGGTTTGTTGTTGATCAAATAGGTTTTGGGGTTGAGGATCAACAAGCTGCTGCGATTGCTTGGTGTTTTGTTGTCGGTGTTGCAGGCAAATAAGGTAAGAGGCTCTTCCTATGATTCCAATTATCGTTTATAAGGTTTAGATCAAGTTTTAAGGTGCTTAAGATGTTCTAATGCTAGGAAGATGTGTTCTTCGTTGATCAAGGATCATAGGTGTTCTTGGAATAGTTAGATATGTTTATTTACGTTTTACTATGTGTAAATTGCTATACTTTTGGGTTAGAAACTGATTTGGATCGAATTTGAAGATTTTAGAGTTCTAGTCGAACCCAGGTGGACGAGCGTCTGGCCTCTCTGGACGGGCGTCTACTTGGGGCACATTTCGGACGAGCGTCTGGCATTCCTGGACGGGCGTTTGGGTGTTGTTCAGCCTTATAAGTACGTTTTATCATTTTCAAACCTTTAAACGTGATATGTTAACACTGTATAAACTTGAACAAGCCTGAATTGAGCTTCTGATTCGTTCAGTTAAAACACCGAATGTACTCTTAAAGGGAGTTGATGTTCGGATCCGTCGGAAGAGCATGATAGGCTTGTGCTTTGATGAGTTAGCATTCATCAATGTCTGTGTAATTGCTAGGACTTGTCCCTGCCTCAGTGGTCTAGGAAGAGAGTAGTTTGTGTGAGGGAGATTATTTGAAAACACTTAGGTGGCTAGTTAATCACCCTAATAATCAACGTATTTGACTAGTAAAAGATTAAACAACATGTCTCTCTTGGCTAGGCACCAGGCTAAATCGCGATGCATGTGCTACCTCGAAGGTGGAGGATCTCTCAGAGGTCAATGACCCTAAGTACAGAGGGACTCTCTTTGAGACGCGTGCTATCGGAGTCTACCTTTTCTAGACTTCGTGGATATTGGTGTGATCCACTAATATGTTGCAAAAGAGTGTCCCCGAGGTGGAAGAACTCCGTGAGAGTCGGCCAAAACCCTAAGCACGGAGGGATTCGCTAAGGTGGATGCGCGTAGTGCCCTTGAGTGCGGTTGTAACATAGATAAGCTAAGTAGAAACGTTTAGTCAATTCATGTTGATGGACATGAAATGAACCCTAGATTGAGTCGGTCACATAAAGATAACTAAACGATTAAATATCTTTTCTTTATAAATCTTAATTGTTGTCGTAGCTTCTCACTTTTACTAAGTACTTTGTACTTACCTCCTTTGCATTTTCTTTTGTATGCATTGTGGGGTGAGAAGACGAACAGGTTGATCAAGTGTAGACGACGGCTTTTGAAGACTTGAAGTCTTGGCGAAGCTTTTAGTTTAATTTCCCTTGCAAAGGTTGTACTAGATTAGTTGCAGTTCGTTTACTAGACTTGTTGTACTTCTACTTTTAAGACATCGTATTTTGTAAGTCTTTGGGTTTTTCGTCGTTGTGTTTTTAACTATCCATCTTTAGTATGGTTACTTTCTATTCATAGTAGCATTTATGTTTTTACCCGAGTCTTTTTAGCTTCCGTTTGCTTTTATTTGATACGACGACGTAGAGGCTTGCGTATAATATTAGATTTATTTAATGCTATACGCGCCGAACGTTTCTCTTCCGGATAAGGGCTCGGTGTCCGGAAGCGGGGCGTTACACTCGACTAGTTCGTGCATGAAAATTCTAAAACCTTATTTCGCACACTGCCTCGCAAAATATGTTTATAAAGATCATGTGTGTGTGATCAATTAATTGTTAGCTACTCCACTAAAGGCACTTCGTTCAAGTTTTAGAACATAAACATTCAGAAGATTCCATTTTGAAGCCCTTACTCATACCTAGATCATCATCAGGCATTAATTTTGTAGTTCAATCGCATAATTTATCTATTGGGAATTTAGCTATTCATAATCGAAATATTGAAACAAGAAATCATGGATGAATTAAAAGAAAACATAATAAAAGAAAGCAAAATTAAATTACCAATAATATGAAAACAAATCTCAAATTGCAGAGTCAATCTGTAAGGAGAAATCGTGAAAAGAAACTGAATTCAACGTTATAGTTCTTGCAAGAACTGAAAAAATAAAATTTTGGATCTAAGTTTCTATGGCAGTAAATAAGTTTTTCAATAATGGAAGAATAATAATCTGAAGTTGTGGACATAAAATTTGACCTAATTCGCTTTTCTACGGCAAAAATCTGACCTCGAAAAGCAAAAATTTTGAAAAATCACGCAATTCCACCGCAACATGCGCCCTTCTTGACCCTCATGGCGCCCGCCTAATGCCCGCTCACGTCACCCTTGTAGCCCGCCAGCTCGTATCCGGCTCCCGAATGTCCACATGTCGTGCGCTTGATGGTCCCGATTGGTTGCCCAGGCGTACGCCCGTGTCCTACTCGGCGCCCGCCTGGGTATACTGTTCCCGCATGTTTTTGTGGCCCCATCTATTTCGTTCGAGACATTTTTCCAACCGACCCAGCATGCGCCCGGGTCTATTGTCCTACACACCGATTCCAAGCCTCTACCGGGCATACGCCCGAGCCCAGCCTGGTGTACGCCCTGGTCTCTGCCCGGCACATCATTTTCGCCCCGAACTTTATTCTTGAGCTATTTTCGCACACGAACTCCATATTGACCGATTTTCAAACCATTGCGATTCTCGTCACACACCATGTCCATTTGTACCTATAAAAAAGACAAACAACAAAACCAAGTGTGACACATGCTAAAAAAACACACACGATTTACCAACAACTAGGAGATTTCCGGACGTAAACGGCCTTCTGTCTTATGATTAATCCCGTGTTGAAATGTGCGTATATAAACCACTAAACTACCCAAAATCAAATCGAATAGGCCATAAATAGGGGTTAAAATACGCATAAAAATATAGGAAAGTTGGATATAAAATATAGTTTTGTTGATGATTCATCTATTTATTGTTTATTTGTTTAACCCAAATGATGAAGTGCCATAACTAGCTGTTATAGTGCAAAGGAAAAAGTTGTCTAGAAAACTAAATGTATTGGATTTATTAGAGTCAGATTATTGCATAGGTTATATCAGACAAGCACTGTAATAGATAGGTTTTAGTGCAGTCAAGGATTGAAGCTGAAACTGAATCAAGAATGGTTCACTGAGGGATCAAAGTCATTTGTCCATGTACTTGACTAAAGATTCAAGGCAAAAGGGACAAACTCAGTTATGAGGTTGAGGGATAAGACTCAGTTTTGAAGATTGAGGAACTGAGGTTTCAAACTCAGTTTATGAAGACTAAAAGCCGAGACTGTTTGGTCTAAATTCAGGTAAGTATGTGATGGTCTGAACTGACCTTATAAATCATGTATTGAAGGTGTAAGTTACATAAGGACAATGCAAACTTAGATAATTTTATGATCTTATATGGTGTACGATGATCTCACAAATAAAGGATCAGATGATGAACTAGGAGTAATCAATTTTGAAGAAGAGTAGAAAATTGAGTTAATACTCTAAGGAACAGAAAACTCAGAAAACTCTGTTTTGACTAAAGAATGAAGACAACCAATCAGTTAATTAGAAAGTTATAGATCAAGTAATTTAATTGGATGAAAACGCCATTTGTCAAAAAAGACACTGACATCTGACATGTACTAGGCAGGACCACCAACGACTATGGAGATTCAAATTTAAATGTTGGAAAAACCCTATTATAAATAGATCACTTATAATTCAAGGAAAAGGGTGCAAGTTTTGAAAGCTTAAAGCAGAGTTCTGTTAGACATATTTTTGTTTTAATGACGAGTGCCAGACTAGCTGTTGTAGAGCAAAAGTAAAAAGATGTCTAGATTGAATGTATAGGTTTACAAGAGTTTGATCATTGTATTGGTTTGATCAACCAAGAACTATAAAGAGGTCAGCTGACTTGTTCAGCAGACCTATCTAGGTCAATAGAGTGTCTAGGACCTGCGGATGGTTGAAGGATGAGGGTTCAAACTTAGTAATGAAGGCTATGGGATCAAACTTAGTATTAAAAGTCAAGGATATGGGATCAGAATTTAGGGAAGTCTGTGATGACCTAAAGTGATCACATATACCTTGTGAAGAAGGTCTAAGTTCCATTAAAAGTAAAGTGGTGATTGGAACTTGTTTATTATTAAAATGGTGTACTCTAACTTCATAATAAAAAGTTAGATGAGAAGCAGTCAGCTGAGGAGTTTATAAAAACACAGCAGACTAAAAGTCAGCTTACCATATATAGACATCAGCAGACCTATACAACAGGTGTCTGCTGTGTGCAAAAGTCGAATTAATCCAAGTTTTTCTAGAATATTCAATGGATAAGGATGATTTACAAGCATTGGATTAATTAGTCAATCAATGGCCGAGATGAAAGGAACGTTGTATAGATTTCAGAGCCATTTTAAATGGAATTAAATGATTGGTTGATAGAATGGACTGTCAGAAGGACATTGACAATGTCAGTAAGGTACAACAAATGATATTTCATAAATATTCAGACAATCCTGTAACAGCGATATTTGAAATTCAAATTCAAATCACATGATCTACACCTATAAATAGAGGAAACCTGACTTAGATTGCAACACAAAGACAACAACAAGAATACACACGAAGCAACTATGTTTTTGAGCAAGAAATTTATCAAGGTGAAATCTTACCCTGCTGATACTATTTGAGCTTTACTGATGAAGAATTTTCTTCAAGTGTTTCTGCAATCAAGTTCTATCCAGTATACACACTAGAAGACTATAAGCTGAAGATCTTTTCATCCTAGAAAAGCTTGCTAAAACCTGTAGACAGTGAAGCACTGCTGAAGTGTCAAGGACTGTTGTGTTTTGTGGTGGAGCTGGTGAAGAGGCAATCCTACCCTTCAAAGACAATTAGAATACTTAGAATTAGTAATCCTACATGTTTGTAGTGTTCAGTTTATAAAGCCATAGTCATTGGTCAAGGACAAACAGTTTAGGGATTTTAAAATAGCTATCTCAAAGTCTCTAGTGAACTTCCTCCAATGTCACATGAGAAGAGTGGACTGACAGTATTACACCACCTGAAACCAGTATAAATCATGCCTACTTTACTTTATTGGATTTACTTTCTGCAATTTACCTTATCTGCAAACTTATCACATCAATCTACTGAACTAGCTGTTGAATCCCACTACTTGCACTACAGAGTATCCAATGCTTAGTATCATCTTTAAAACTCCAAGTAACAAGGCTTAATCTAATATATTCTACTACAAGAAATTCAATAGCTTTAATAGTCAGCAGACTGCTGAAGGTCAATAGACTAGTGAACCTTGCTGAGTTTGTCAACTCCAAAAGGTTTAAGTTTAAGTTTATTCACACACCCCCCCGCCTTTAAACTAAACCAAAGCCTTTTCAAGGGACTAAAAATTGGTATCGTAGCAGAGCTTCTGTACTGAAGTAATCTTACTTGTTGTGCTTGTGAAAAAACTTTGAAAACTTTTTCAAATTCTTGTTTTGATGTTTTTGCATCATGGATAACAACCAGTATGCTAGGACAATGTAGATGTGCTCTCTAAATCGTTTTGATGAGTATAAACATCGGATGTAGGCTTATCTATCTGCAACTCATGAGATGAAGGATGTGCTGATTGATGGACCACTGGAAATCACCAATGTCATAACTGTGAATGGTCAAATCAAACTGTTCCAAAGCCAAAGAATGAGTGGGGTGCTGAAGATAGAAAAAGGGCAAACCTGAACAATATTGCTATTGACATTATCTACAAAACTCTAGATAGCAATATGTACATGAAGATGAAAGATTTCAAAACGCCCAAAGAACTATGGGAAAGATTGCAACATATCTGTGAAGGCACTAATGCATCAAAAAGAACAAGATCAGTGTGGCCAAGCAAAAGTTTCAAGTGTTCAAGGTGAAATCAAATGAGACCATTGAACAGATGGAATCTAGATTTAATTTCAATTCTAGATGTACTCACCCTACTGAATGTTGTTTATACAAAAGAAGAGATCAACACTAAGATTCTCAAAGCTTTACCTACCAAATACCAGGAAATGAATATCTGCAATGGAAGAATCTAGGAGACGAGGAAGATACCTTCAAATTGTTCTCTGGTCTTAAAGCCTATGAATTCAGCAAGGATCTTGTTGCTAGTGCATAAAAAGAAGCAAGAAAGACAACAACATTGGCTGCTGCTCATAAAGAAGAAGAATCTAATGCTCAAGATGATGTGCTAGATGAAATGTAAGAGCAAATAGCCCTTCTGACTAAAAGAATTAGAATGATGAAGTCTGGAAAAGCATCTCCAAGGAATTCTGGCAAGAAAACAACTGAGAAAAATGATGAATCAAAGAAGGATCATGACTTTCTGTGCTTCAATTCCAAGAAACCAGGACACTTCAAACCTGACTATCCTGAGTTAACACAAAAGAAGGATCCTGACTACCTATGCTTTAACTGCAACAAGCCTGTACATTTTAGACCTGACAGTCCAGACCTGCTGAAGAACAAAGGTCAGCAGAGGAGATCTGGTAGAAAAGCATTGGTTGCTGATGATGAATCTAGCTATGAAGCGGAATCAGAAAAAGGAATTAAATCAGATGACACTCCTATCATAAAACGTATGGATGATCATGTTTTCATGGCTCATATGGATGAAACTGAGGAGGTATACAATTTTGTATCTATTAACACTTCTACTGAAAGTGATTGTGAGACTACTGTTGGTTCCATTCTAGAAATTTTTGACAAGAAGAACCTCTAGATGCCCTACTCAATCAACTGAGGATAATACAATCTAGTTATCAGATTGTGAAGGCTAAAAGAGAAGCAATTCAATTAGAAATCCAAAGATTGAATGCTGAATTAAGAATTCACAAAGGCAAGGAAAAGGATTATCAACAAAATTAGTTTATGTCTACTGCCCCTGCAGTGGTAACTGAATTTGCTGCACAATCAAGTTCCACAACTAGATTCAAATTTGGGAAGCCCTATGGTGATAAAACATGCCTTGGATTTGAAACTCAATAATCTTCTAAGGGTGGATCAAGTAAGGCTACTGAACCTAGTACCAGAATTGCTCCTAAGTTTGTACCTGCGCAAGATCCAAAATCTCAAAAGGTTGCTGAGGCATTAAAGCCTGTTGAGAATGCTTCAAAGAAGCAAAATCAGAAGTCCAAAAGGACAGCAGCACCTAATAAAAAGGGTACATCTAAAGGTAGGACTGCTGGACCTTCTATACCTACTGATAGCAGACCTGTTGCAAAGTCTGTGGGACCACAAAAGGGTAAAACCTAGAAATATTCTAAGGATAAGAATGTTATACCAAATAATGTTAATCATTCTAGGGATACTTATCTCAAGGGGAAAGGTAGATTGTTCCATACTGATGAAAATTGGAATATTCCTACCCCTACGGCTAGAAATAATAGATTTAACCATAATGCTAAGGGTAGACCTCAGCAGTGGAATCAACAGAGGATTCAGTAGAGGCCTCACTAGAGACCTCAATAGAGACCACAATATAGAGTTGTTCCGAACAGACAGCAATTTTATGGTAATGCTAATGCTTCTAACAACAGAAGTCACTTCAAACAGCATTATGTACCAAAAGGCCAGAAACCATATGTGAATGCTACACAACCAAATGTTAGATTCAATGGAAATGTGGAATACATATATGAACAAAAGTGCAAAACTTTCCAAAGGAGACCTTATGGAAATTTTCCAAGGGTTGTGCAAAGCAGTTTGCTTGTTGCCACCTTTCTTTTAACCACCGACCACTATGGACCCAAACAGGTTTGTGTACCTAAAACACATTAAATTTGTTTTGTAGGGTGTCTGGTACTTTGACAGTGGATGTTCCAGACATATGACCAGAAGTAAGCATTGTTTGATGAATTATGTGGCAAAGGATGGACCAAAAGTCTATTTTGGAAAAAAAAAAGATACACCAGGATATACTAGAGGATATGGAACATTGGTGAAGAATGGATTGACAATCAAGAATGTTGCATATGTTGAAGGCTTGGACAACAATCTGCTGAGCACTGGACAATTTTGTGACATGGTTACAAAGTCACTTTTGACAAAGGCTACTGTATTGTCATGAGTGAAATGGGAGAACCAGTTGTGTTGGCTGGAAGAAGACAACAAAACATGTATGTGGTAGACTGGACCACTGCTGTTCCTAAAACATGTCTTATTGTGCATACAATATCTTGGCATAAGAAGTTGACTCATCTAAACGTTGAAGATTTCAATCAGTTGGCGAAGAAGAAGTTGGTGATTGGCTTACCTGAGATCACATACAAGAAATATGGAATATGTGATGCCTCTCAGAAAGGTAAACAAAAAAAAGGTAATTTTCAAGTCAAAGACTAAACAATCAACCAAAAGATTTTTGGAACTGATTCATATGGATCTATTTGGACTAGTAATACCAACAAGCATAACAAGAAAAAACTACTCACGTAGTTATGGATGATTATACACTTGGGTAATTTTCATGAACAAGAAAAGTGAAACACTTCAAAAGATGCCTAAACTTTTGAAGAGATTGTGGAATGAGAAGAGTGTGACAGTAGTGAAGATCATATCAGACAAGGGTACTGAGTTTCTAAATAAAGTCATAAGAGAATACAGATGGTGTGCTGCACCAATTAGCAGCTGCTGGAACACCTTAACAGAATGGGGTTGCTGAGAGAAGAAACAAGACTTTGAAGGAAACAGGGAGGACTATGATCTGTGAAGCATTGTTACCTGAAAGGTATTAGGCTGAAACAATCAATACAGCATGCTACACACATAATAGAACCTTAGTGAATAAAAATCTTATGAAGACACCTTATGAGATTTGAAATGGAAGAAAGCCAAACATATTATACTTTCATCCATTTGGGAGTAAGTTCTTTATCTTAAATCATAAGGAGCAACTGAAGACTTTCCAACCAAAATCAGATGAAGGAATCTTCTTGGGATATTCTTCAGTCGGCGGGGCTTTTAGAGTGCTGAACAAAAAGACACTAAAAAATGAAGAATCAATATATGCTGTGTTTGATGAACCAAAGTTCACTGGAATGGAGGTTGATGAAGTTTTAGAACTTGCTGTCAATCTAGAAGTCACTGATCCAGAATATGTTGATGTTCTAAAGAAAATATGTGACTTAAAGGTCTCTGAGTCTGAAATGGAAGAAGCCCCTGCTGAAGGACCTACTGGTAACACTAACAGATACAGCTCAAGGATCTACTGATCCACTTACTGAACCAACATCAGACATTACTGCAGATCAGGTTCCAGTAAATCAAGCAAATCAAAATTTAGAATGGTTGAAAGATCACCCTGCTGAACAACTAATTGGTGATATACAGCAATGTGTACGGACAAGAAGACAACTAGAAGCCATGTTTACATGTTTTCTGTCTCAAATGGAACCTAAATTTGTTGAAGAAGCAATTTCTGACCCTGATTGGATAATCGCTATGCAAGAAGAACTCAATGAGTTTGAATGAAATCAAGTATGGGCACTAGTAGAGAGGCCTGATCATGCAAATGTAATTGGTACAAAAAGGGTATACCGAAAAACCGGATGAATCTAGTACCATTGTTTGAAACAAGGCCAAACTAGTGGCAAAAGGCTATTCACAAGCTGAAAGAATAGATTTTGATGAGACATATGATCCAGTTGCAAGATTGGAAGCTATAAGACTCTTTTTGGCATGTGCTTCATATAAGAACTTCAAAGTATACCAGATGGATGTCAAAAGTGCATTTCTGAATGGCATTCTGGAAGAAGAGGTTTATGTTCAGCAACCTCTTGGTTTTGAAGTTATAGATCAAGAAGATAAAGTGTACAGACTCAACAAGGCACTTTATGGACTGAAACATGCACCAAGAGCATGGTATGATACTCAATCTCAATTCTTGGTGAATAATGGTTTTACCAAAGGACCATTGACAAGACACTTTTCAGAATCAATGAAGGAGACAGCACCCTGCTGGTGCTAATTTATATGGATGACATCATATTTTGTTTTGAAAATGAAGTGTCGTGTGAAAATTTTGCCAATCTCATCAAAAGCAAGTTCCAAATGAGTATGATGGGAGAAATGAACTACTTTTGGGGATTACAAGTCAAGCAAATGCATGATGGAATCTTCATTCATCAAACCAAATACACCAATAAGCTTATGTAGAAGTTTGGTATGGAAAATAGTACCAAAGTATCAACTCCTATGGGTACAAGCATCAGGTTGCATGAAGATAAAGAAGGTAAAGATGTTGATCAAACTTCATACAGAAGGATGAATGGAAGTGACGTGATACGATCCCAGGAACTGACTAAAGGATCAATGACGAGCTAAGGAAACCTAGACCTAGCGTCTCCGACTCCAGATCGAGGCCAAGAATAAACAACGCCTCACTCGCGACGATTCGTTCTTGAAAGGTGTGTCTTCTACGACAAAGAGAAAACTCACTCGCAAGTGAATAAATAAGTCGACTCGACTTAAGCAAAAGTTTAACTGAATTTCAATAATAATGATGTTGTCCTTATATTATGATACTAGCATGCCTATATATAGGCTACAAATAAAAGACCATTCCATCTCCTAAGCAATGTGGGAGAAGGAAAATAAATAAAATCCTAACTATCCTAGGTAAATAAAATAAAGGCGCCCAACTGTGTGCTTTCTAGTGTCTCTTGTGTCTTCTAAGCCCACAAGATAATTATTAACTAAAATCCAACATAAAAATAATAAAACAAGCCTAAAGATCCTACTAAATGGCGCCAACATAAATGGACAGACTTATCGACAAAATAAATAAATACAAGACTTTGTTCCACATCATCCAAGTCCATCTTCATGCTCTTCAAGCCCAATAATATAGGAAATGCATTTTATGGGCTGGTCTTCAACTTGCTTGGACTGGATTACATCATTCCCTCCCTGGTCGAACGGATTCTTCCTCGAATCAAAAGGATGTCGTACAACTCATCAACACACACAAAACTCGAACAAACCCCAAAAAGCCGCAATGAAATGCCGGGGTCAAATACAAAGTTGATACACGACTGCAAACCAATTGACCATTGACAAGAAGAGCCAAACTTCACCATTCGAACAAAAGAACAAACCAGTGGCTGGATATTGACGATGAAGCTGGGAAAGATAGCAATATAATCATAGCCATTCAGACTAGGATGGGCAGCACCATGTCCATCAAATGGGTCAATGAAAATATGCGTTGGCTTGCCATCAATATGATCTAGATCACGAGAAACTAAAGGCAATATAGGGGCAGCATTGTATGTTTTCAACAGCCCGGTGTCCACCTCATGTGGATGATCATCATATACCTGCAAAGAAGATTCAACAAGGCTAGAGGTAGAAGTGAATAACATAGAATCTTCGCTTTTCTCCCCAATAGACGCTTTAGACAATTCCACTTGTGCATCAACAACTGGAGGGCCCTTTGCCTCGTTCTCCAACACAACACAGGAATCATCCAACTCTTCCCGCTTAGTATCACCCACAACATAACCATCAACGACTATCGCATCCAAGTGCACCGCCTCATCACAACCAATACCTCATCACTCTCAACTACTTCTTCCATATGCGCACCCTCCTCATTTTTCAACTCCGCCTCACATAGTACTAACACCCTCTTCAGTTTTCTCTGCAACTAATGCTTGGGCTTTCTTACGTTTAGCCTTCCGTTTGGCCTCATCAGCTAGCAAATGCTCTAAAAACAGTTCACATTCCCTCATCTGCTGCGCCGAACGCTCATCGCGTTCCTTTAGTTTTCACATCAACTTCTCAAGAGTCCTACCCATCTCTTCTAACACTTTGTGAGTTTCATTTCGATCAACTAACTCATTTTCTACATTTTTGGACGCTTCAACCTCATTCAAGTAATGACGGGGCACAAAACGTTGCTTCATTTCTCTTTTAATTTCAGTCCAAGTACTAACCTCTGGATCCCCATGCATATGCCTCAAAAAATTTAATTCATTCCACCATGTTGTGCAAGATCACACTTCTTCTTGTCCGAATATGTATGGCATGCAAAAATCCGTTACAACTTAGCTTCTCACTCAAAATATGCATCGCCATCACGTGTACCACGAAATGGTGGCAATGCCATTTGTACCTCACAACTCTCGTGTTTGCACTCACCCTCGCTATCTTAGTCGTAGGAATACCCTTGCAAACAAGTCAGCATAACGAGCAACACGAGTAGAAATTCAAGAACCAACAACCTAGACTAAAACACTAGGGTTCAGTCGAAATATGGATAAGGTATGGAAATGAGAGTAATAAGGTGTGAGAAGTTGCTAAAATGTGAGTATGAAGGATGAGAAGCAAAGATGTGAAAAATAGAGCAGAAAAGAAAAAAAAATTTGGTCGAAAATCAGCAAGTGTCACACCCTGGGTGTGATAGAGGCTGTTGTTTTTTTTGACTTATTTTTATTTAAATTTTTTTTTTTTGGGTTGGGGGGGTGGACGTGGCCTTTTCTAGTGCTAATACTAAGTCCTTAACCGACAAAGTATCGGGTCGGGTCAAATCAGTAGTGCTAGTATGGTGAGTCGAGTATCGTATCCTCAGGAACTTTGTAATTCTTCTAAGTGTGGTTAAACACCAAAGAGTCATTATTAACTCAATCTAAATCTCGCTTTTATAGCACAGATAACTACTATTTTACTTAACATAAAATAAATGCGTAATTTAAAATTTATTCTAATATAATATATATAGATATATAAATATATATAAATATGCATAAGTTGCAAAATATATATATAGATATAAATATCTGAGATACTGAGATATATAATTAAAGAACTAGCCAAAGTTTATATAATTGATTTATACGAGCTTTCAAAGTGAATGGAATGTGCTCGATCTTTGAAGCTTGATTGAGTAAATGAAACGGTGCACTCTGAAGTTAACAATTCATCCTCACATTAGCGTGTGAAATTGTCATATGTCCATTGTCATCATCCAAATTCCACAATCTATTACGGTTTTTCCGAACAGTCCCGAGTACGATTCTACCTTTGAATAAAAGGAGTCATTCCGTTCGTCAAACGGTCAATTTTATTTAAAGGCTCCGGTTGTCAAGGCCGGGCGATTCAACTTTCCGGTTTAAGTTTCAATTAAAGCGATGATTTTAACATTATTACGATCTTGAGTACAAATTTTAATAAGATTCATCTTTTAGGACAAATCGCCCCGGGTAGAAGCGGGTTCCGTTGTCACGCTTTCACTCGCCAATTTTACCCTCCGGTTTTTCTATTAACGAGTTCATAACTTAATTACGAGGTGTCAATTCATAATTAGATTATGAATTCTTTCAAGTCAAACTTTATCAATAGAAAAGATTCAATTAACTCAATTTTATTCAATTTTACTTAGACAACATTCCTTTACCGAAAAGATCGAAATAAAACGATTACATAACTTTGGCTAGTTATTAGATTTAGCCTACTAACATTATACTAAAATAGAAAGCAGACAAAACAAACATAAATACTTTAGAAATTTTACCCGATTACAACGATTGAATCGAAGTCGTATTCTTCCGGATGCTACAACAACTTCAACAACATTGATTTTTACGATAATTTCTCGAAAGATTATAACGATACTACTTTATTTATGGCATAAGGCCTATATATATACATACTACTACTACTAAAAAGAGGTGAAGAAAATATATTTGGTCCCCCTCTTATGTGCCTCGCAATGCCGCTTCATTTATAAGCGATTTTCCAAGCCGGATCGATCGAGAAAGGGCGGATCGATCCGGGAATAAAAATATTATCCTGGGATATTCTCTGCGCAGGCCACATCTTTGGTCTAATCATGATGTTTCCTCGGATCGATCCGAAGTAAATCCGGATCGATCCGGATAGATTTTTTCCAATCTTAATCCGAAACTTGATAAAATCATAACTTGAGCTCTGGATCTCCAAATGACATAATTCAATATGCGTTGGAAAGCTCTTGAGAAGATCTACAACTTCCATGAAGACTTCTTTTTCAGAAAATGCCTTTTGCTGGGCCATTTGTTCGTCGAAAATATAACTTCGATACTGGCGTCACGAATCATTGATCCACTGAACTTTAAATCTCGCAGCACTTCCTTTATTCCTTCAAAAGATATGATTTTACTCCACAAAATGTCGTCACTCTGGGTCTTGGTTTACCTAAGGTCTGTAAAATACCAAAAATACCCACGTGAATCGACACTTATTACACTCAGGTTATTAACCCGGTACAAAATTTATAACTTTTTATCATTTTTACTAGATTTTTATAGTATTTAGATTTATTCATATTTATTAATATTTTATAAGATTATCTGTTATAATTACTTATATCTTATATAAAAATAGTAGATAACGTATATAAAACATCGTAATTTTATCATATAAATGTTATACATCAACTACTCCCCACTTTCTTTTTTGATCGTCCTCGAAAGAAAATAAGAGTAATATATAAAAATTACGATAAAAATAATATAAGTGGTAGATAAAATTTTAAATTAGTAAAATATCATTTCAATATTATAAACATATTAATTATATCTTTCTTAGAAGGGCAAATAGCTAAAATAGTCCGTAAACTATTATGATATTCCCATTTAAGTACGCGAACTATTTTCTGTATCAAATGAGTCCGGCAACAATTTTCGTTTCACAAGGTCAGTCCATTGTCAGATTTCAGGTAAGTTTCTGCTGATCTGGCACTCAAATGAGTTTAATGCGAGGGGCGATTTTGGAATATCAAAAATCGTGTTTAATGAAAGGAAAAAATAAATCTTCCACATCCTTTTTTTTTATCTTTACATAACAGCTATCCTCAAACGTCGTAAATGTGAACAGGCATTGCTTTGCTGTATAAGATTTCTGCAATTAAATGCAAGGAAAGCTCATCCTTGTTTTTTTTTTTTTGAATAGATTGCTTTCTCAAAAAAAAAAAAAAAAAAAAAAAAAAAAAAAAAACTTTAATTGCATTAGTTTACTTAATCTCCGGAAAAAAAGACCCACCATTGAATCTGGCAACGTTCAATGTTGATAGCCACTAGCCTACTTGACAATGAAATTTCCGTTCAATTTCAGTCCAATAACAAATGGTTTGCTAGCAAAACTACTTGAAGGAGCCGTAGATTTCATGCTTCACCTTCTTCTTTACGAAAAAGAACATGGATGGTGATAATGCAAGTGGAAGTAGCCTGAATATCTTTGGTTGCTGTTAATATTTCTAATTTTATGGATGAATCGATTCAAAAATGGTGTGTTTAGTTGTGTTCAAAGGGCTGCCAAATTGAGTTTTTTGATATTCCGAAATCGCCCCTCATATTAAAGTCATTTGATTGCCAGATCAACAGAAACTTGCCTAAAATTTAAAAATGGACTGACCTTGTAAAAAGAAAATTGTTGCCGGACTAGTTTGATACTAAAAATAGTTCGCGTACTAAAATGGGAATATCATAAAAGTTTACGGACTATTTTGGCTATTTGCCCTTCTTAGAAATTAATAAGATAAAAAGTGTAGATAACTTTGATAAATTATTTATCAACTATTATTCAAATGAAATTTCACAAAATCTACTCAATAAATATAATTAAAATTCTAGAATTATTTTCCTATCTCAACTTATATGAAATATTTGGAATCAAAGACTAAGTCAAGTAATTGACAAGATGGCTTTAATACTTTTAGGATAGGACATTGGTTAATCGAAAAGATAAAAGAAATCAAAAAGAAAGAAAAGCAGCAAATGCGTCTATTTACACCTTCACGTTTGATCAAAAACAGATTTCGATTAATAATATCTCCTTTTCCAACTATTTTTTGATTTTCTCTTCTTTTCAATATTAAGAACTAAAAGCGTGAGTGTGTGTAGAAAATCAAATTTACAAGCATTGCTTCATCAAGATTGATCGGAGTAATACTCTTTCGATCTAAAATTACGAGTCCGTTTCCTTAAACTCGTAATCATTCTTGAGATCTTATGATTTGAATTTTTATCGGAGCTTTATACCTCATAGTGATATAGGACGTTTCTAGATAACACCCTATCGCACTCAAATCATTGGAAGTTTACTACCGATATCCATCGATCAAAGATAAGGAAGATCACTGGTATTCGATTAATTCTCTGTAAATATGGTGCTTCGTTCTATATATATTTCTTTCTTTTTTTTTTTTTTTTTCACCTCAAAGATACACCATCCTTAGCTTGTGCTATCATCTCCTTTCATAAGACGCATAAACTCGTGGGATTTTTAGGAAATGTAGACCAAAATAAGCCAATGGTTGGTTATGATCAAAAATGGCTATTTTGAAGTGAGTCTTGATCACTCTAATCAAAGTTGAGGTAATTTTTGTGGTGTCAAAATCTCATCATTCCTAATCCGATTCCATATTCATATTTCGTTTTACAAAGAAAATTATTCTAAAAATTCATTATAAATATAAGTATATTTGCTAAAATTTCATATGAAACTTACTTGATAATATTTATGTATAGTTACATATACTTAAAATCATATAAAGATGTAAAATTGACATATATAATATACTTATAATATATCTAATTTACTTTACTTAATTAAAATCTATTCTTACCAATTTATATTGTTTTTATTCATACTAATTATATACTGTCTAATTATTTTGTTCCAAGAAAAATTAAACTAAGTATTGAGCAATTAAGTATAAATTTATATAAGAAAATTTTAATTTTTATTTACTAACTTACTTCCACTCCCCACTTACTTAAAATGACATCGTTCCGATGTTCAAATGAGTAAATAAAAAGTAGTTTGCAAATAAAATTAAAATTTATATGATTTTGATTATTATTTATTATTTTTAGCAACCATATATTATTTTGATTAAAGAAAATGACATATATATTAAACACTATTACAAACTATAAAAGTAACAAACAACAAAAACGATTAAACAACTAATTTAAACAACTACCAACTTAACAACATAACTTCTAGCGATTATCAAACCGTAGATGAACATCCGGGAGTATCCACGGAAGTAATCCTAAGCGAGAATCACGAGTGGAAAAATCTCGCCAAGAGCAAACTCGAGGCACGTGATTGGGCTTGGATACAAAGGTGAGAGATAACCAGTGCAAATGGTAGCGGTCTTCCCCTATTACGTCTTTCTCGCAACATTAATTGCGGTCTTAAAAATCAAAACTCCCCAATCAATGTATGCTCCCTACGTTAATGCATACAACAAAGCGAGATCTCATCATCCGTAACCCCATAAAAATCTCTAGTTGGATAGATCCGAGAATTAATGAAGCGTTTCCACGCCTTAAATGAGGGGTAAAGCCGAGTTGAGGAATCATAGTTATGATCAAACAACGGAAATACGAACTGAAAGGCTTCTGCAGTACGATTTACAACATTATACGCATCCCCAAGTTCCCAAAGAAACTCGAAGTGTGGGTTTCGATCAAAAGTACATGGTGGGATTTGATAGATTTGATTTATGATGGTGGTGAAAATGAAATAACGATTCCCTAATCGTAATAAGTTGAGACGAGGCTACTGTCGTTATCTGAGTGAGAGACGCAAAGAAATCTCTAACAATCGAAATGTTTATTCGACCTCTGGGAGTCCTTATCAACTTTTTCCACCCGCAACCTCGGATTAGATTACGTCCCCACTGATCAATTTTTTCAGTGTTTAAGCCTTTCTCCATCAGAATAGGAGAACGGACAAAATTTAGATGTCTCGGGACTTCATTATGAAAGCAAGAGGCATGCCCTTCGGGAACCAAACCATCAGGCGTATGTGGCTCATAACTATTAACCGAGGGAGAGGATCAGTTAGACATTTCTGATACAAAGACTAAAAATAGAAGGAAGGGAAGAATGAGCAAAGTTTATGGCTGTTGCTCTTTCCTTTTATAGAAATATATCTATCAAGCAAAAGTAGAAAAGATCTCTTGTCTGCGCATTTTTGTACTTGCCGGATCGATCCGAGAAAGGGCCGGATCGATCCGGCCTCTGAACTAGTAATGCTGTCAGGTCGGTATACTCACATCGGATCGATCCGGTGAAAAGCCGGATCGATCCGAACATTACATTCTCACGGATGAGTTGATTTTGCTTGAAAAATGCCTAGTTTTTCTAGGGGACAAGTTTTCTTCCTATTTTTGGTTCATTTTTATTTTATTATAACGATAAATTTTACTACACGATGCGTAATACCATAACATGCAATGAAAACATGAAAATCGTATTAAAATAAAATCCTTCCAAAATCAAAATAACTTAAAGTAAAATGTTTCAATGTCAAAAATCATAGAATGTTTAAAAATCACTCCTCTTCATCACTCAGCTCGACGTGGCTTGAACTTGGCATAGCTTGAGAACGGGTCGATTCTTGGGATGGATCTTGAAAATAAGTTGACATCCGCACCGAACTATCTAGTCCCATCGAGCTCATCTCTCTCGTGATATCAGAAAAAGTGCTTCCCCATCTCGTCGTGGTATGGCCAAATAATCCAGATCCAGTCCATTCTGATGTCGCAGCTGCCGTAGTACCTGTCGAAAAATCCCCTACACCACTAGTTTGAAATCCAAAAGAATGTGGCATTTGTTGAAAATCTGAGGGTGGTGGCATTGGTGGAATGAAATCGGGCAAGGTATAATTTGAGTCGGCAATCGCGGAATATCCATCTCGGCATAAGCGAGGGGTTACAGTAGTATATTCATTTGATATATACCTCGCATGCCTTGACGTAAATCTTGAGACCATAATCTATTCCTTTTCGCAAAAGCACCATATTGGCATTAGCACGATGAACATCATAGGCCAAGGATTGGAACATATTGTAAGTGATGGTATTTGGAAGATGAGTTTGAGTTTGATTTGGATGAAGGAGGGACGAGTGGATGGAGTAGGCTGAGGTCGTTGACGGTTAAGGTCCGAAAATTTATTCTTCTGCCCGCCTAAGTGGTAAACTAGGACCTATAAGTGTGTCATCCACCATCATCAAATTATCAATTGGGAGCTCGGGGACTCTATCGGCGACACAAGGAAGAAATAAAACACGGAAAAGGCATGTGGATTGCGGGTTCAGCGATCGAGGGCAAATTCTTGGCCCTTCTACACATTACTCGCCTACATCCACAGTACATCATTAACTATAGCCCAAGCAATACACAAATCCTCTTTACCAAAAGATGTAAAATGCCGAGTCGGGTAAAAAAGTATGACTAATAAAACGTTTAATGGCTTTCATATCCCGGATACATTTCCCATAGGAAAACTCGCTTTCATGCCAGACGGCGATGGGATCTAACTCATTCGGGCTACCGAAACAATATGATCAAAGTCTCTTTGGTTCATCCAAATTCCAAAGCGTATAATAATCCTCATTCTCCGGTATATCAGAATACCATAAATAGCATTTATAATGTGAGAGTAAACGGCACTTTATCTAGTTCTTAGGTTGATGAAGTTAACTCACTTCTTCTTCCGTAGCATTGTGAGTTGCTACCAAAGAATAAAATTCAGCTACTAAGGTGGTGTTAATTTCTCCGCACCTTAAAGCGGCTAATTCCATCCAATGCCGCCTTTCAAAAATCTCCTTCACCTCCCTTCCCAAATCCTTAAAATCCAAACCCTCTCGATCGCAACTAAACCTTTGTCCAAATTTATTTTTCAATGCTTTCTTAGCTACAGCAGACGCGGTTCTATCAAAGCTAACAGTCAATTCTTCTTCTGTTAAAGGCCTAGTTTCTAAGACTGGAATTTGGGTAGGTATATGCGGCTTACTTTTTTACTAGCTTTTGATGATTCGGCCATTCTACGATAGTGACACAATAACAAAACAACACAAAACAACAAAACAACACAAAACAACAGTACAAATGTGAGTGACAAAACAGTTGAAAATAAAAAATTGCATAAAAAACGAAATTAACAAAATAAATGACTACAATATTACCTTACAATGCTTAAAAAAGGTTGAAATTTGGCCGGAAAAGATGGAAATTTCGCCGGAATAAAAGTTGAAGCTACCCTTGAAAAATTCTTCAAATTAAATGCAACTTTGAAGAGAGGAATGGAAAATGAGAAAAGTTTAAGAGGTGGTGTAGTTTAATGGTGATGTTGTGTGATGATTTGAAGAAAAAAATTCGAATTGAGGGAAAAAGGGGAGGGGCGGCTGTTTTTAGAAAAATGGAAGAAGAAGAAGAAAGAGGGACCCCGTCCCTTTTTTAGGTTTTTTTAGGTTCCGGATCGATCCGGGGTTAGGTCGGATCGATCCGACCACTTTTTTTTTTTTGAAAACTTAAAAAAAATATTTTTGGTATGATAATCCTTAATTATATCATATAAATAATATATATGATAAAAATAAGTTTTATCATAAAATTTTTTGAAGTCTTAAAATTAAAATAAACAAAAACTTAATCTAATTCTACTCCCACCATTCTTAAATCTTCAAGATTTTTATAATAACGGTCCATTAACCTAATCTTAAGAAATGAGGCGTTCGAATTTTCTCTTTGATCTCCATCGGGATTTTTGGATAACCACCTAATCGTTCCCTTCTTAACAACATTCAAACACTCATCCTGTGATTTGGTTGTGCTTTCCTACATTTCCTTCATGCTCACTTTTTCCACGACTTCTACACCTTCTTAAAAACTTTGCCCTTCTCTTTATCGAACTTCTCGATTTTCCATTACATAGTTCTTTCGATCGATCTCTCTCAACAATTGCTTGTTTTTCTCAAAAGCGAAGCTTCTATTTTAAACGCGACATCTTTATCCAAGCCTAATTTCAAAAGCAACATAAAAATTCCTATTCTATCTAAGAAAGACATCCAGTTCTTTTACGTCTATCCGGTAAAAGACGAAACTACTTTAAACATAAATAAAACACATAAAAGTAGAGTAAAGATAGATAGCACCTAGTATTCGGCTGAGTTTAACTCCTCTGCTTTTCAGTTTCTTGATTTCTTTGCTTTTTACTTTGTCGGAGGATCAGTTAGTAGCATTATTTCTTCTTTCAGTGCGGTTCCTTCTCCTTCCACAAATAACTTTACTCTATGGCCATTGGCTATAAAAGTTGTATTTCCATCGTTAGTTCATGACTCAGCATTTGTAAACTCGTTACTTTAAATGGACTGTCCATCTTGATTTAAGCTTTCGGAAATAACTTTAAGCGTGAATTGTACAAGAGCACTCGATCACCTACATGGAACTCACGACTATAGATTCTCTTATCGTGAAAGGATTTCGTATGCGTTCCTTGTAGATTCGAAAGCGTTTTCATAGGAATCGAGACGGAATTCTTCTCGCTCATCAATTGAAGCAATCTATGATCACCGACAACTGACCTTAGGATCGAAATTCAAAAATTTAATAGCCCGAAGGCTCGGTGTTCTAACTCAATCCAGGATATGACAAGACTTACCAAAAACTAACTTATAGGAGAACAACCAATTGGTGTTTTAAAAGTCATTTCTATATGCCCATAATGCATCGTCTAGTTTAATCGCCGATTTGTTCGATTTGAATCCACTTGTCTTTTCTACAATTCTTTTGATTTCTCTATTAGACACCTCTACCGACCTTTGGTTTTGCGGATGATAGGCGTTCCTAACTTATCGTTACACCATATTTTTCAATTATCTTGGTAAATGGTCTATTAAAAAGTGTGAACCTCTATCACTAATGATAGCCCTTGGAATGCCATAACGTGTAAATATATTCTTTTAAGGAATTGTATGACAACTTTGGTATCATTAGTGGGAAGAGCTCACTTACACCCATTTGAAACATAATCTACCATTACTAGAATAAATCTTTTTCCAAAAGATATAGGAAATGGTCCCATGAAATCTATACCCCAAACATCAAATAACTCACATTCTAAAATAGGTTGCATAGGCATTTCATGTTTTTAGATACATTTCCCATTTTTGACAAGATTCACAAGATTTGACATACTTATAAGCATCTCTATATAGCGTAGGCCAATAAAAACCACATTGTAAAACTTTAAAAGCAGTTTTCCAACCTCCATGATGACCTCCCGCCTCACGATCATGACAAAAATGATAAAATACTTAAAATTTCATTATCAGGCACACACTTTACGATTATCCCATCCGAACATTTACGTAAAAGGTCCGGTTCCTCCCAGTAATAAAATTTTAAGTCATAAAAGAATTTCTTCTTCACGCTAAGTCCAATGAGACGGAATATAATCACTGAGTTAAGTAATTAATGATATCTCCAAACCAGGTGACATTTCCTTAGAAGGAATTCTATTCTTTAATAATTGCATGGTTGAAGGAGTATCTATTCTAAAAGTTGTTCACCAGGAAATGAATCTTTAATTTCTATTCCCTTTTCTTCATCATTTTCCATTCTACTTAGATGATCCGCTACTACATTCTCACTTCCCTTTTTATCTTTAATTTCAATATCAAACTCCTGAAGTAAGAGAATCCATCTAAGAAGACGTGGTTTCGCATCTTTCTTACTCAGTAAATACTTCAAAGCTGAATGGTCTGTATAAATTATTACCTTAGAACCAACAATATACGATCTAAACTTATCTAAGGCAAAAATTACAAATCAATGAGTTCTTTTCGTAGTTGTATAGTTCGGTTGATTTGCATTTAACGTATGAGATGCATAGTAAATAGCTTTGAGAATTTTGTTATATCTTTGTCCTAAAAGCTGCTCCTACAAACTAAATCACTGGCATCACACATAATCTCAAACGGTAAATTCCAATGCGGTGCTATTATCTTCAGTGCGAGAGTTAATCTCGCTTTTAAGGTCTGAAAAGCTTCCTTACATTTACTATCGAAGTTAAAAGGTACTTCCTTTTCAAGCAAATGACTTAGAGGCTTTGCTATCTTTGAAAAATCTGCAATAAATCTCCTATAAAATCCTGCATGTCCAAGAAATCCTCTTAGAGTCCTTAGATTAATGGTGGTGGTAATTTTTCAATTACTTCAACCTTAGCTTTATCAAATTTCAATTCCTATTTCAGAGATTCGATGGCCTAGAACAATTCCTTCTGATACCATTAAATGACATTTTTCCCAATTTAAAACCAAATTGGTATCTTCACAACGTTGCAACACTCTTTCTAAGTGCGATAAACATTTACCAAAAGAATCTCCGTAAACACTAAAGTCGTCCATAAAAATTTCCAAGAATTTCTCAACCATATCGGAAAATATAGCCATCATGCATCTTTGAAACGTAGCTGGAGCATTACATAAACCAAACGGCATTCTTTTATACGCAAAAGTTCCATAAGGACAAGTGAAAGTAGTCTTCTCCCTATCTCCTGCTGCAATGAAAATCTGTAAATAACCTGAATAACCATCTAAGAAACAGTAATATTTATGACCACTTAACCGTTCCAACATTTGAACTATGAATGGAAGTGGATGATGATCTTTCTTAGTATGATCATTTAGTTTCCTAAAATCAATGCACATTCGATAACCTGTAATTTCTCTTGTTGGAATCCATTCATTCCTATCATTTTCTTTCACTGTGAAACCTCCTTTCTTTGGTACCACTTGAGTTGGACTTACCCATTCACTATCTGATATGGGAAAAATTATTCCCATTTCTAATAGCTTAATGACCTCTTTCTTAACAATTAAGCGCAAATTTGGGTTGGCGGCGTTGCGGTTGAATACAAGGCTTAGCATCTTCCTTCAGAATTATCTTATGAACGCAAATCTCAGGGCTAATACCTCGAATATCAGCAACTGTCCATCCAAAAGCTTTCTTATGCTTTTTCAACATTCTAAGTAATTGATCTTCTTGTTGCTCAGTTAAAGTTGATGAAATAATAATCGGTAATAGATTATCAGTTTCAAGAAAAGCATATTTCAGATTTAAAGGTAATGGTTTCAATTCCGAGTTCTTTGGCGGATCTTTATTGATGATTTAAGAACCGGTCCTTCTAGTTCTAATTCCAAGTACTTATGCCATGGTGGTTTAAAGGTAAAACTTTTCGTATCTAAAGAAAGAATTATCTCTTTCATTTCAATGTCTTCCTCATCTTCTTTATAGAGATAGACGAGTTAAGCATTCTTCTAATCTGTCTTCAAAAGTTGGTAGCTGATTATCATAGACAGAATGAATATCTTCTATAAAAGAACATGATTACGATGATGCATGATTCATAGCTTTGAAAATATTGAAAGTAACCGTCTTCATTGACTCTTAAGATTAATTCTCCTTTCGAACATCGATTAAAGTTCTTCCTGTAGCTAGAAATGGACGACCTAGAATAAGAGGTCTTTGAATAACCGTCTTCCATTTCCATAACTACAAAGTCTCTTTGGAAAATAGAATTTGTCTACTTTAACCAATATGTCCTTTATAATTCCTTTAGGGTACTTAATCGATCTATCCGCCATTTTGAGAGTCATTTCGATCTTAGTAAGCTTTCCTATGCCTAACTTTCTATAATCCTCATAAGACATGAGATTTATACTCGCTCCTAGATCACATAAGACCTTCTTAAACAGAAATCCTCCAATTTCACATGGAATGGTAAAACTACCAGGATCTTTCAGTTTAGGTGGTAACTTATGCTGCAGAATTGCGGAACATTCTTCATTTAGGCATATGTTCTCATATTCCTCTAATTTTTCTTGTTTGTGTAATTTCTTTGAGAAATTTTCCATAAGCGAGTATATTAATCGAGCTTCGATAATGGGGATATTAACTTGAATATGACGAAAAGTGTCAAGGAAACGAGCATACTTCTTATCGCTTTTGCCTTTTTTGATTTGATCTTTAGGAGGGTAAGGTAAAGATTCTAGATCTATGACCCTTGGTTCCTTTGTCAGTTTCTCTTTTCCTTTTTCCTTAAACCTTTGAGTATTACTCAGTCGCCATGTTTCAGGTTCTTGAATTCTTTCTTTTAAATTGTTCCCTGAATCAATCTCTACTTCAGATTGCTTCATTTCTTCCTGTTTTTCATCCTTGTTTTCATTATCTTCCATTCTAATGTGTTCCTTAAATAAAGTCCTTAAATCTTTATCCATGGGATCTTTCGAGAATCCTTGGGATTTTACCCAAATTTTCCTTTCACTTTCAGGTTCGAACTTTTATTTCTTTTCAAGAAATTATCTATAATTTCTTCTTCCTCATCAGTAAATTCAAGTTCATCTTTAGTTTTATCATTCTTACCATCTAAGTCATCTTCTACTTCATTATTCCCAAAGTTTTCAACTCCATTACTTCCATTGAGCTTCCTACTTCTCGTAACTACAACATTTACCTCTCTTGGGTTCCTTTCAGTGTTACTTGGTAATCCTTCCTGGGGGTCTGCTGTTATTACGTTCACCTTCCCTACTCAAATGATCTTCCATATTCCTTAATGAGGCTTCTATCGTTCTCATTCGGTATCATGTCCACTCATAGATGTTTTCATTGAACTCATATCCTTAGTATTTGTACCAATAGAAGTCACCATCGTTTCTATATTTTTAGCTTGAGTAGATACTACACCCATCATATTTTCCATTAGTTTTTCCCATTTTTCAACTCCTTCGCAGTTGAGTTGAACTTTGAGTTCTTGGTATACTTTGAGTGGTATGTTGAGGATAGGATCTAGGTAATGATTGTAAATTCGATTAGATGTGTTTTCTTGATAAACTTGATTATTATTCAAGTTCCTATATGAAGCTGGATACGGCGGTTGTCCTTGCTTGCTAGGGTTTTCGGACCATCGATAAGTAGGGTGATCTCTTCTAATAGCATTGAACGAGTTTGAGTAAGCATTGTTTAAATTTCTATCTTCTTGAAGAAAACTCACCTCCTCTCTTGAGTATCTGTCGGTTCTTCAATCCCTAGTGGTATTTTATCTGATTCGAGTATTCGGTTGGTGTATTATTTTACGAACTTTGATTTTTGTTTGATTGTAGGCCATCAAATTTCCTACTTAAATTTTCTAAATGTGCTAGAACTTGATTATTAGGCGTACATTCTCTGCAAAAGCTACTTTTTCGGTGCTAGAACCGGTTTCCACATTCTCGTTATTTTTGGAAATCTTTTCTATGGCATCGTAAACTAATTGAGTCTCACTCATCATTAAAGAACCACCACATGCATGGTCTACATCAAGACGTGAATCTTTTCTTAATTTACGAGAAAAGTTGAATTTGCATGTCTAAGGAATAACCATGGTGGGACACGCTCTTAACAATTTTTAAATCTTTCCCACGCATTCCCAGCGTTTCTTGAGATCCTTGTCTAAAATTAGCAACCTCGACTTTTAATTCCAAATTCCGTCCAGGAGTGAAGTATTGTTTCAGAAATTCAGTTTGAATCTCTTCCCAACTTGTAAGTGAATGATGTGGAAGAGACATAAACCAATCTCGGGCTCGCCCTTTTAGAGAAAAAGGAAACATAGTCATCCTTGTTAATTCCTTGTGAGCACCTTGACTTTTGGCTGTATTGCACAGTTCTTCAAAAAGATAGAGATGATGATGCGGATCTTCATCATCTTCTCCTAGGAATTGGGCTCTTGCGTCAATTAAACCAAAAGATGAGATTTAATCTCAAATTATTCGCTCCTTCATTAGGTAAAAGTATGGGATTATTAGTCGATTTCTTCTTATGGTTTGGTCACGAGATAGGCCTTGGGTTTCTTGGGTTGTTAAGATTATTACGGTTCCGATTCGATTATTTCTATTATTATTATTATTTTGATTATTAAGGTTAACAGGTTTTGTCCATGCCACAGAGCATGTTCCATACTTGTTCGGTGTTTCATCATGATTTGACCATTCTCGTATTTTGTTTGAAGATGATTCGTCAGATTTCCACGACTAGTATGACCACGTTTTCTCTCTACTCTAAGCGCCTTTCGTAAGTGTTTATGTCAGGCTTATAAGGAGTGAGTGGGGCCTTACCACTACGGTCATCAACTAACGAAAAGAAAGAAAATAACACGAAATTGATAGTAGTAAAAAATGGTAACTTACCTATAAGGTAAGTACCGTTAAAATAAAAATAGAAATGAGATAAGAAAAGTGTTGACTTATTCTAGAATTTTGAGCTAATATAAGTAGTAACCATAGACATAAAAAAGAAATTAGCGTCGTTCCCGGCAACGGCGCCGGAGAAAAGTCGACGTGGCCTTTTCTAGTGCTAATACCGAGTCCTTAACCGGCGATTGTATCGGGTCAAAGCTGTAGTGCTAGTATGGTGAGTCGAGTATCGTATCCTCGTGGAACTTTGTAATTCTTCTAAGTGTGGTTAAACACCAAAGAGTCATTATTAACTCAATCTAAATCTCGGTTTATATACAGATAACTACTATTTTACTTAACATAAAATAAATGCGTAATTTAAAATTTATTCTAATATAATATATATAGATATATAAATATATATAGATATGCATAAGTTGCAAAATATATATATAGATATAAATATACAGATACCAGATATATAATTAAAGAACTAGCCAAAGTTTATATAATTGATTTATACGATCTTTTCAGTGAATGGAATGTGCTCGATCTTTAGGTTTAATTGAGTAAATGAAACGGTGCACTCCTGAAGTTAACAATTCATCCTCACATTAGCGTGTGAAATTGTCATATGTCCATTGTCATCAGTCCAAAGTCCACAACTGTTACGGTTTTTCTGAACAGGTCCCGAGTACGATTCTACCTTTGAATAAAAAGGAGTCATTCCGTTCGTCAAACGGTCAATTTTATTTAAAGGCTCCGGTTGTCAAGGCCGGGCGATTCAACTTTCCGGTTTAAGTTTCAATTAAACTGATGATTTTAACATTATTACGATCTTGAGTACAAATTTTAATAAGATTCATCTTTTTAGGACAAATCTGCCCCCGGGTAGGAAACTGGGTTCCGTTGTCACGTTTTCACTCGGCCAATTTTACCCTCCGGTTTTTCTATTAACGAGTTCATAACTTAATTACGAGGTGTCAATTCATAATTAGATTATGAATTCTTTCAAGTCAAACTTTATCAATAGAAAAAGATTCAATTAACTCAATTTTATTCAATTTTACTTAGACAACATTCCTTTACGAAAAGATCGAAATAAAACGATTACATAACTTTGGCTAGTTATTAGATTTAGCCTACTAACATTATACGAAAATAGAAGCAGACAAAACAAACATAAATACTTTAGAAATTTTACCCGATTACAACGATTGAATCGTGTTTGTATTCTTCCGGATGCTACAACAACTTCAACAACATTGATCTTCCGATAATTTCCGAAGCATTATAACGATACTAATTTATTTATGGCATAAGGCTATATATATACATACTACTACTACTAAAAAGAGGTGAAGAAAATATATTTGGTCCCCTTATGTGCCGCAACGCCGCTTCATTTATAAGCGCTTTTTTCCAAGCCGGATCGATCCGAGAATGGCCGGATCGATCCGGGAATAAAAATATTATCCAGGATATTCTCTGCAGGGCCACATGCTGGTCTAATCATGATGTTTCCTCGGATCGATCAAAGTAAATCGGATCGATCCGGATAGATTTTTTCCAATCTTAATCCGAAACTTGATAAAATCATAACTTGAGCTCTGGATCTCCAAATGACATAATTCAAGATCGTTGGAAAGCTCTTGAGAAGATCTACAACTTCCATGAAGACTTCTTTTTCAGAAAATGCCTTTTTGCTGGGCCATTTGTTCGTCGAAAATATAAAACGATACGGCGTCATGAATCATTGATCCACTTGAACTTTAAATCTCGTGGCACTTCCTTTATTCCTTCAAAAGATATGATTTTACTCCACAAAATGTCGTCACTCGGGGTCTTGGTTTACCTAAGGTGCGTAAAATACCAAAAATACCCACGTGAATCGACACTTACACTCAGGTTATTAACCCGGTACAAAATTTATAACTTTTATCATTTTTACTAGATTTTTATAGTATTTAGATTTATTCATATTTATTAATATTTTATAAGATTATACGTTATAATTACTTATATTTTATATAAAATAATCGATAACGTATATAAAATATCGTAATTTTTATCATATAAATGTTATACATCCAGGAGGGGCTGAACTTTTGTTAAATAAAATACAACAACTTCAGCACAAAGAAATAGGCTATGCAACTACCGTGTATTTTCCTCCAAACACCAATAAGGGCTATATAGTAAATAAAAGAGTCGACAGGATTAGGGCTAGGATGAGGGCAACACAAGATTGGGGGGTCGGCTGCTGCAAATTCCGATTGGGGTGGGGTATAATGTTCACAATCCCAACGAAAACACCAAATAGATGATCAAAGGTGCAAATTTTTATTTTATTTTATTTTTTTTATTTATTTTTTAATACATGAGGATGGACGACAGAATCAAAGAAGAAAACTTTTTTTTTTGACTATGATGACGCCAAAGCAAGGGCAATTAGGAGCAGAACACTTTCTTATTTATTTTTATTTTATTGATGATGAACGATGGCCAAGGAAACAAGAACAGGTATGAGATATATTCTTTTTTTTTTTGACAATGGACAATTCAAAGACAACAAAGAAGAAATATATATATATATTTTTGATATGGGAACGAAATTGAACACAAGAAAAATCAAAACGGTGATATTTGATACCTTAGTCGCTGAGCTCTGATACCAACTGACGTGATACGATCCCAGTAATTGACTAAGAGATCAATGACGAGCTAAGGAAACCTAGACCTAGCGTCTCCGACCTAGGATCGAGGCCAAGAATAAACAACGTCTCGCTCGCGACGCTGATTCGTTCTTGAAAGGGGTGTCTTCTCTACGACAAAGAGAAAACTCACTCGCAAGTGAATAACTAAGTCGACTCGACTTAAGCAAAAGTTTAACTGAATTTCAATAACAATGTTGTTGTCCTTTTATTATGATACTAGCATGCCTATATTAGGCTACAAATAAAAGACCTTTCAATCTCCTAAGCAATGTGGGAGAAGGAAAAAAAAAATAAAATCCTAACTATCCTAGGTAAATAAAATAGGCGCCCCAACTTGTGGGCTTTCTAGTGTCTCTTGTGTCTTCTAAGCCCACAAGATATTTATTAACTAAAATCCAACATAAAAATAATAAAACAAGCCCAAAGATCCTACTAAATGGCGCCAACATAAATGGACAGCCTTATAGACAAAATAAATAAATACAAGACTTTGTTCCACATCATCCAAGTCCATCTTCATGCTCTTCAAGCCCAATAATATAGGAAATGCATTTTATGGGCTGGTCTTCAACTTGCTTGGACTGGATCACATTAGGAAGTCTTCTGTACCTCACAGCCAGTAGACCTGATATATCCTTTGGAGTAGGTGTTTGTGCAAAATTTCAATCTAAACCTAAGGAAAGTCACTTTTTTGCAGTAAAAATGATTCTCAAGTATCTAAAAGAGACTTTGGGAGTAAGGATATGGTATTCAAAAAATGGAAGTTTCAAGGTCATATCCTACTCAGACTCTGATTATGCTGGGTGCATGATTGATAGAAAAAGCACCACAGGATCTTTTCAGTTGATGGGAAATAGACTTGTTTCCTGGTTTAGCAAGAAGCAGAATTCTATAGCAACTTCCACTGTTTAAGCTGAATACATTTCTGCTTGAAGCTGCTATGCACAAGTACTATGGTTGAGACAACAATTAAGGGATTATAGGATTGAAGAGAGAGAAATTCCTATAATGTGTAACAACACAAGCGCAATAGCAATCACAGAAAATCTTGTTTTGCACTCAAGAACCAAACACATTGATGTAAGAGATCATTTTAAAAGAGATCATGTTGAAAGGAAAGATGTGGTGGTTCTCTACATTCCTACTGAATATCAACTTGCTGATATCTTTACAAAGCCTTTGGATAGTGAGATGTTTGCTAAGTTAAGAACTAAACTTGGCATCATCAAGGTTGACTGACCTACTAATAAGTCAGTATAGTACTAGAATTCACCAGGTGGACTAGTCATTACCCTGCTGGGTGCGCTCACTTTGCAGATTAGTCATTGGTATCAACAATTCCTAAGTGCTCTTATAGTTTGGACAATTGAGCAAATCAAGTTACCAAGGGAATTGGTCTTTTCCCTATTGGGTGAGCTCACTTGGCAGATCAATCATTGGTATTAAACTTCATCTTGTATTATCAGTTGGACAAAACTGTGTTGTATAAAGATCAGCTGTGTATTTTATGCATCAGCAGGCTACTGAACCTACTGAACTATATCAGCAGTTTATATTTGCCCGGACCCTGCTAAAGCTCAAGTCTGCTGAAGATAAAGATCGCTGATAAAGTCAGACTTTAATGAAAGTCAACAGTGGAGTAATTGGATATTAATCATATCTTTTATTATAGATGTTACAAGGACATAGATGTTTGTTACATTAGTGGGATCAGTTAGGGGGACACATGGAAGTACCACATTTATACCAATTTAAATCGTGTATTTTAGTACAGTACGTGTTGTACATCTCTGAAAATCCTACCCACTACTTATGTCTATATATACATATATACACAGGGTGTATATACCAAAATCAGATAATATTCTCCACATACAAGTGTGAAATCATTCTCTCAACTTTCATCTTCTTCAAAATTTGATACAACAATGGCGGATGAAGTTGTTTATTTGGGATCTAGCCAAAGTGTTAGAGGATATGTTACAGATGCAAATGTAACAGAATTGGCAATCAATATAGGAAGAAGAATAATGAGATATGAAGGGATAGAAAACATCCTCAACCTTAGATTGGAAGAAATATCTTATCACAATGTCTGTGATTTCTGGAGAAATATGGTGATTAGAGATGACAGGGAAGAGTTTACAACAACACTCAATGGTCAGGAGATTGTTGTTTCACCGGACCTGCTGAGAGAGGTTTTTGGATTTGGTCCAGGAAATAGAGCCCCTACAAATCCAGAGTCTATGGGGTTACCAAGGTTAGCTTTTATTTAATCCATAAGAACCAACCCATCTGCAACAATAGCCTTGAACATCAATGTAAAGAACATTTCTTTGGAGTATAACCTGTTGAGCAAGTGCATTGCTAAAAATCTTTTGGGGTTAGTTGGCAGTTATGATACTTTATCTGGACCTAAGATAGATATGATGATAATTATCTCCAAAAGCATGAAATTTGATTTGGTTGGTTTCTATATTTAATACATGAAGAAGGTTATGGCTAAATAGAGGGAAACCATCAAAAAAAGAACTAAGGACAAGAAATCTATTAGATATGTGGGTTCAGGTTTCTTTGTCAAGGAAAAACCTTTGGGTTTGATGATTCTGGCTCTGCTGAATCATTTGGAGATTGCAAATGTTGCTCCAAGCACCAACAAGAAGGCCAGATGTAAGCCAGAGATCAATACTCCTATCCCAGTCTTAGATGATGCTAATGATGAGGTACAAGAAGTAGAAAGTGATGGTGAGCAGGAGCAAAGAACAAAAGCTAGGGATGATGTTCAACCTGCTGCACCAAAGAATATAGCTGAAAAGAGAAAAGATGCTGACGCAAGAAAGATCACTGATGTGTTAAAGCCAAAGAAGATAAAGCAATCGGTGAGACACGCCAAGTCTCATCAGTTACTAATTCTTTATTGTTGAGCTCATTTGTGCCTCTTGAGCTTGTTGAACATGTTAAGAAGACTGCTGCGGATTTACTTAAGGAACAGGTCAGGGAGGCATAGAAGAAATGAAAGGCTATCAGCAAGGAGCAATTGGAAGAATCACTCTTTGGGTCCCAAGAACAACCTTCTAAACGAAGAAAAAATGTTACAAAGAAGAAGGGACATGGCAAAGGAAAAGAATTGAGAGTTCTGGAATAACAAAGAGAAGCATATGCAGAAGAAGCAGTTGAACAAGAAGTTGTACAGCCTACTGTGGAGGCTACTGAAATTGTGAAAGACCCTGCTGAAACTGCATTGACTCAGGGGGAAGAAAGATAGTTGAGACCCCTACTGAGGAGCAAGGAATTCGGGGGGAAGAGAGTGTTCAACAAATGGAAGTGGTAGACATAAATGTACCGGCTCAAGAATCTACTGATCTTGTTGTGTCTACTAAAGATACGCTGACTCATCTTGTTGGGACTTTTGGCAGTCAACAAGTTGAGAAACCCGCTGCAAGGAAACCTACCATGCCATATGAAAGAAAAGTCAAACAGCCTAAAGAAAATCTTGACTTAAAAAATCTTACAAAGTATTTTGCATGGAAGTTTGGTTTTTATAAGAGGCAAAAGCCAGCAGCAGAACCCAAGAGTGGATTTGAAGAATGGGATTTTGCAAATCTGGGAGTGGAAAGCTTGTTAGGACTTATTTATACATCACTCATAGAAATGATATTGTTGGAACTCATTGAAGATGGAAGAAGCAAAGGCAGCATAATCTTTAAAGATCCAAAGTATACACCTGCTGATAGTGATAGTGATCATTCATCTTTTGATTCAGATGATGATCACCATATGAATTCCGGTGAGTCCAGTGGTATTTCAAAGGAGAAATCCACTGAGGATGCTGGACAGGGATCAACTGAAAAGACAATAGAGCAACCTGCTGAAGATAGTAAATCTGCTAAGGGTCAACAGACTGATGATCTAAAACAAGAATTGCTTGCTATTTTCACTGAATCTTTGGATTTGCAGATTGCTATAGAAAAACTTCTTGAGTATGCATTTTTGAAATATGCTACTGAAGTTATTATGGTTGAGCAGACTAATGTCGTTTCTGAGGAATCTGCTCAATATCAAGATAGAATTGACACTGATGAAACCTTAGCACAGGCTGCTGAAGTACTAAGCGAGATTAATGAGGTCAGAGGTGTACTAGAAGAAAATATGGATATCTTTCCAAGTGTTGAAGACATGGAGAATTAGTCTGCTAAGGTTCAGACAGCAACTAAACAAAGGTCGGAACTGGTGCTCCAAAGTACTGAGGATCAGACATTATTAGGACAAAGGTTGGATATTTTGTTGGGATTGGAGGAATCCTTTGTGTCTTGCATGAAGGCTTCTGAGGTAATAGCTATTGTTGGTAAAAGTGGACAAGACGTTGTTGAAGAACAATCAGAAGAAAAAAATTCTTGATTATGATTTTTGTGATGAGGATTTCAATTGCCTCAAGAAGAAGAAGCAGAACCTCAACAAGTAGAAGAAGAACCTATCTTTGAGCAAGTACCTGATTTAGAGATGGAAGGTCCTGAGCTATGTATGGGACATAACAAGAACAATTGTAGTGAGGATACATATGGCTGATGACAATATTGACGAATCTGCTGAGAATCTTGCTGGTGGTATGACTGGTATGGCTGATGCAATACCAGTATACATTTTGGAAAAATTAAGAGCTATCAGATATGATATCACACAATTGAAAACTCAATTGATAAGAAGCGAGCAAAGATTTGAAGATTTGGTAAATCTGGTGGAGAATATAGGAAGGACTACTGAAACTGTTGCATCCAATGTCACTTCCGTACAATTGGCCATTAAGTATATGCTAAGAGAAGTTGCTTATGACAAGCAGGACGTTGCAAAGAAAGATAAATTTATTGAGCAGATTGCATCTTTACACCAGAAAGTTGATCAGTTGGCTGAGACACCTAGCCCTGCTGCACTTGATTCAAAGCTTACTGAAAGAATAAATCAGTTGGAGCAAACAATGGAATGCCGGATTATGTCAGTTGATAAAAGAACAGAGATAATGGAAGGGCAACTGAATAATTTGGTTAACACACATGAGAGTGTTATAGGCCTACTGAACCGTTTTATTGATGATGTCAATAATGGTGGAAAAAGGTCAAACAACATAAGCAAAAGAGGCAGCAAGATCTACAACAAAAAGAGGTTGAGGCTGATATCAATGTTTTTAGAGACCCTGTACCTGGCAGAGTACAGTTGACCTGTTGAATGAGTTTAAGAAGGAATATTATGCAAGAAAGAGACCTTTTCATGACATGACTTTTCAGGGTCTGAACTCCTTCCTTGGACTTAAATTCTGGGAGACAAGGATTAAATCACTAAGATCTACTGCAAGAGGAGGTCATAGTGGAAGATCAACTTGAGGTAGATGGCAAACTGCTGAGCAAAGATTGGGGAACTGGACAACAAAGGACTCTTTGTAAGAATTCAAGTTTTTCTATGTGAGACAAGGATTCAACCTTCAAAGCATAAGGTTGTCTCTACCTGAAGCTTGCAAATGGTGGAAGTTGGTACATACCTGGGAATGATTTCTCTACATTGGAAAATCAATGGATTCTTGACATGGTCAAGGATATCAGGGAGTATCAAGAAAAGAGAGAACATATAAGGACATAAACTAGATCAGCTGACTCGTATTCATACTTTTTATTCTTATGATGATTCTAGTTGTAATAGTTTTGAGCAAATTTGAACATAATGATATATGAATGAAATTTGTTCTGTTTTTGTGTGTTTATCTTTTTGCTTTGCTGTATGGAGGGTATTGGCATCATCACTAAAATGGTTGAAATTGTTAGACATATTTTAATTTTAAGGAAGAGTTCCAGACTAGCTGTTATTGAGCAAAGGCAAAAAGATATCTAGATTGAATGTATAGGTTTACTTGTGTCTAATCTTGGTATAGGTTTGATCAAACAAGCACTATAAAGAGGTCAGCTAACTTGTTCAGCAGACCTATCTAGGTCAGTAGAGTGTCTATGACCTACTGATGGTTGAAGGCTGAGGGTTCAAACTCCGTAATGAAAGCTAATGGATCAAACTTAGTATTAAAAGTGAAGGATATAGGATTAGAAAATAGGGACGTCCGTGATGACCTCAACTGATCACATATACCTTGCGAAGAAGGTCTAAGTTCCATTAAAAGTAAAGTGGTGATTGGAACTTGGTTATGTTTAAAATGGTGTACTCTAACTTCATAATAAAAAGGTAGATGAGAAGCAGTCAGCTGAGGTGTTTATAAAAACACAGCAGACTAAAAGTCAGCTAACCATATACGGACATCAGCGGACCTATACAACAGGTGTCTAATGAGTGCAAAGGTCGAATTAATCTAATTTTTTCTGGAAGATTAAATGGATTAGGATGAATTACAAGCATTCGATTAATTAGTCAATCAATGGCCGAGATGAAAGGAACATTGTAAGTATTTCAGAGCCATATGAAATGGAATTTAATGATTTGTTGAAAGAATGGACCGTCAGAAAGACACTGACAAGGTCAGTAAGGTACAACAGAGGAAATTTCTGTAATATTCAGACAATCCTGTAACGGCTATATTTGAAATTCAAATTCAAATCACAGGATCTACACCTATAAATGGAGGACTCCTGATTCATATTGCAACACGAAGACAACAACAAGAAAACACACGATGCAACTATGTTTCTGAGCAAGAAATTTATCAAAGTGCAATCTTACCCAACTGATACTATCTAAGCTTTAACTTACTGATCAAGAATTTTCTTCAAATGTTTCTGCAATCAAGTTCTAGCCTGTATACACTTTTGAAAATTATAAGCTGGTGATATTTTCATCCTGATCAAAAGCTTGTTGAAAGCTGAATCACTTTCTTGATTCAACCCCTTCTTTTTCAAGAAGGACCTGAAGACAGTGAAGCACTACTGAAGTGTCAAGGACTGTAGTGTTTTGTGGTGGAGTTGGTGAAGAGGTAATCATACCCTTCAGGGACCAGTGAAATACTTAGGAGCGGAAATCCTACCTATTTCAAGTTTTCTGTTTTTAAAGCTATAGTGATTCGTCAAGGAAAAACAATGTAGGGATTTTTAAGGTCTGCAGACTATTGAAACCTGCTGAGTTTGTCAACTCCAAATGTTTTCAGTGTTAATTTTATTCACCCCCCCCCCCCTTCTAAACTTAACCTAAGCATTTTCAAGGGACCAACAAGTTCAAATTTTTAGTAAGCATACTTTGCAATAAGATCAAGAATAAGGGGGAAAAGAATTGTTAAACACTCCTGCAAAGTTCATTATTGCAAGATCAAGAAAACTTCAAGTATTCAAGTTCATTCAAGAAACTTTCAAAGTTTACTATACTTGAAGAAACAGAGCTCATTGTGCTAATCATATACATCAATAAGATGAAGCTCACACACAAGTTGAATCACTTACTTGATTCAAGTCTCAACTTTGATTTAATCAAAGGTTAGGCTGTGAAACACCAAGGTGGTGTGAAGGACAGTTGAGGTGCAGTCAGGGAGACTGTGTTTGTGGTGGAGCTGGTGAAGAGGCAATCCTGCCCTTCAAGTACCAGTGGAGCAGACTTAGTGATACAACAATTCTGCCTATTAGGGACTAAGGCTCTTAGATTGTGAAGCTAGGGAATAGTCAAGGACAATCGTTAATTACTTTGTATCTTGTGACATTAACTCAAGAACATAGTGGATTTCCTCCAACATCATATGAGAAAAGAGGACTGACAGGATTACACCATGATGTGAGTCAACCTGATGATATAATTTCCGATGATTTACCCCTTTTTCTGGTGCAATTAGCGATATTTTGACATCAACTTGGGCAATTTGAATGAGGATTGGAGCCGTATTTTGTGTACATAGAATTTTCAGAAAAACCATGTTTCTAACTATATTATGTTAATATTAGCCGATTTTGTTATCTTTTTTTTTGGTTAAATGTAAGTATCTTTGTGTCTATTTTTTACAGCACAGATATCACGGTGGGAAGTGTGGATTCTGACCTCAGTGTGCCATTTGATTCTTTTGTGACGATTTTGGAGCTATGGCGAGGATTTCAACCCACAAGAATTATCGATACATATTAGAGGGTTCGATCCAAGCCAAGTGGAAGAAAATTGCGATTAGGAGAGTTTAGACACATTTGACTCACGCCATGTTACACTGACCTGCGTCAAGGAGTTGATGAGCAATTAATACGGATGTCATTTAGCCAACCACTACAATGGGACTTGACGCACGTGAAATGGTTCTGACCTGCGCCAGTAAGGCAACTTGGGTTTGGTGTGCGCCAGTACGGATTTCCCTGAGTCAAGATGGCAGAGTCAGCAAATAATTAATCCTTTTATTCTTCCAAGCTGAGAATTATCAAAGACACACTTGATCTTCTCCAATTTATCCATCTTGCAGGCACCATCCATACCCCAAGGCTCTTATAGCCAAATTCTACTAGAAATTAGCACTTGAACTTGATTGTAACAATTAAGGATTCTAGTTTTGCTTTGAATTCTTATTGAAGTTTAACACCCTAGTGTTAGCTTCATTGAAGCTATTGAGGTTGGATAAAGACAAACAACTCGAATTTCATCATTTGAATTGGTAATCTTTAATCTTTATTCTCATTCAATTGTTCTTATGTTTATGAATGTTAATCTTGAGCTATTAATCTTTGCAGACATGAGTGGCTACACCTATCTAGCCAAGATTATGTTGTAGTATTAGCTTGTCCTCTCGCGATTGATTGGGAATGATTGGTTATGTTGTCAGTTTTGATTGTTGTGGAGCTTTGCCTACTTGCATTGTATTGTTGCTTGCATTAGAATAATTGCCTAGTGTTAGCATTTGCACGTTTAACGGATACCGAATGGAGATATTAATTGTGGGAAAAGGGTAGGTGAACCCGAAGGTAAAATCGACCTCTTCGAGGCATTCGATTTCTTATCCGGGGATTCTTCGCTTTGCCATTGCATTCACGTGCGTAGCATACCGAATCATTAGGTTTAGATCGCCTAGACCAGTGAGGAGGTAGAGAGCAATTCCTTTCACCCGTATGAGGGGGAATTTCTTGCTTAGGAATGCACCGTTTCACGCTTTTAGACATGAAATTTAGGAATTCTTTCCCATGACATTACGAGGGGATAGCTAGGCAACACATTATCTTGGTTAGTTTCTTTTATCAGTTTATCATCTTTGTTGTTTCAAGCACTTTTTTTATGCAATTGATTAAGCTTTCGTCAAAATGTGACCTAGATCGAAGTAATATTGACTCTTTAGTGTGTAACCTCATAATTGTGTGTTCCCCAAGGAGAGGACCTTGACTCACCAAACTAGACTATAGGCGACCCGGTTCACTGCCGGTTAGATTGGACCTCTAGGATTTGGCCATCAAGATTTCTGGCGCCGTTGCCAGGGACCATTCTTTTTTGAGTAAAAGTTACTACTTGTATCAGTCTTAAAAATTTCGAGCACAGGTCAAGGCTCTTTCTAATCACATTTTTGTTTACTCTTGTGGTACTTACCATTTGGTAAGTTACCAAGTGCGTTTGATCATTTTCTTGTTGCTTCACTTTTGTAGTTGATGACTCGGTCCCGAACCGGTAAAGCTCCCCTTACTCCAAATCGGTCGGACATTAACACATACGAAAGACAGTTGAGAGCCGAGCATAAGGTTGCTCAGTCTAGTGGAGAATCACTTTGTAAAGAATCATCCCGATACTCATCAACTCGAGAAGAGATGGCAGAGAATTTTGAGAATGCACAACTTGAAACCCCACCGGAAGATCCAAATCCCCAACCAAATCCCAATAACCAAGGCCAAAATAACCAACATAACCGAAACAACCGGAACCGGCAAAACCAAAACCACAATCAAAACCAAGGCCAAAATAACCAACTTTTGAGACCTCTTTGTGATCAACCTTTGAGAAGAAATGCACCCAATGATCCTATTGGACTACCCAATGAAGGGGCAAATAATTTTGAATTGAAGGGGCATCTTTTTGGTATGATCGATAACAAATGCAAATTCAGCGGAGAAGATTTTGAAGATCCACATTATCATCTCTATTCTTTTGAACAACTGTGTAATGCGGCCAAGAGTCATGGAATTCAAAAGGAGTTGACAAGATTGTCTATGTTTCCGTACTCGTTGACGGGAAGAGCCAAGGAATGGTTTGTATCTTTACCCCACCATTCATTAACTACGTGGGATGAGGTGCAAAACGAGTTCTTAAAGCAATATTTTACACCTGGAAGGAATTTGAAATTGAAGGTTGTGATAGCAAATTTTGCACAAGGGCCCGATCAAACCTTAGGGTGTGCATGGGAAAGATTTAATAAATATTTGAAGGCTTGCCCCGATCATGGTTACCCATTTGATACGCAAATACAACTTTTCTATAGACAGTTGAGGACAGAATCGCGTGCTAACATTGACCATGCATGTGGAGGATGCTTGATGTCACGCAATGCTGAAGAAGTCTATGATGCTACAGAGAGGATTTCAAAGAATCATCGTATGTGGGAAACCGGATCAAGTACGAGGAAAGTCAGTTTTACAGAAGGAGCAAAAGACAGTTCAGAGCTTATAGAAAAGATAGATAAGTTGTCAAGAAAGTTTGATAATTTGAAGTCAAGCAAGAGAGTGGAAGGAAACTTTTTGATCGAAAGCAAGATAGATAATGTCTATGGCAATGATGATGACCTATCTTTGGAGATGGAAGAGCCCGGTGACCTACAAGCGGAGGAAGTAAGCTTCATGCAACAACACCGGAATTAGAACAATGCATATTCTAACTCTTTCAATGCTATTAAGAGAGATCATCCGAATTATCGTTGGAATGAGAGCTCATACAACAAAGGACAACCACCCTTTGCTCCTCAACCACGAACTTCCTACAATTCCAATACCTTGAATCAATCACCGAACATTCATTCTTATCCTCAACCTATTACACAAACTATCCCAATAACCGAGAATTCCAATCAAGCAAGAGAGGATTGATGACGGTCAAATTATACCCGTAAAAGTCATCAACATTGACCTTAAATCGAGATTAATAATACGCATTTTATATTAAATCACACGTTTATATTTAATATTTAATGTTATGTGATTTATATTATGTAAATTGGTATTTACTCGTTTTTATCCGATTCTTGTGCGATTAATGTTGATTTTCTGAGATCATTACAAATCGAGAAGATTAGTGTCATTCAATCAATTATCTCAAGATAAGGAAGGAAGGAAATCGGAGCATTAAATGAGAGAGTAATCGGATCGACATGCAAGCGTGCGAGTGGGGAGCAAGGCAAGCGAAGAAAGCGTGTAGAACATGGAAAATATAGGTTCGGTCGACCGAACCATTAGGCTCGATCGACCGAGTGTCATCTTTCGGTTGACCGAGTGTAAACGAGGCGGTTTAGGGCTTTTGTCGTGTTTACCTTCTAGAACCACCCTAAGTCGGCAAAAACCTCTATATAAGCAAGCAGCTACGAGAATTGCAATATCTACCTTAGAATATCATTCAATAAAACCACTCTATTCATATCTTGATTCAATGTAGTTTATTGAGGGTGTTTCAAGCAATTTAAGGGCTGCATTATGTAAGCCTTTATTTTCTGTTTCTTTCTTTTAAGTAATTAATCCCTCCCAATTATGGTTTATCGTTTGAATTAGTTAATCATAGCTAGATGATGTAGATCTAGGCTATGACGTTAGGGATGTGGTGACTCCTTGTCTATGGGGATCCCATAACCTACGTCATCTACTTAGTTTCTATCCATGAATCTACTTGATTTAATTAATGTGTATCTAAGTTAGTTTATATGAATGCTTTACGATTCTTTGTTTAACTGCATTCGTATGATGAAACTTATTTGAGAGATATGTTCAGGGATGTAGATCTGGGGAGTTAAGCACTCGGTCGACCGAGAGCACCTATTCGGTCGACCGAGAGCTGTCAACCCTGTTTCATCCGAATAGCCACGTCTTTATGGTTAGGTTAACTTAATAGAATTTATTATCTCAGTAGGTATGGCTATGGCTACGTTACTCGCTTAGTTTAATTAAAACGTGTAAAAGGAAATACCAATATAAAACTCTTAGGTAGGCTTATGAATTGATCTTGGACGTTCGGCGTTATCTAGGTAGGTTTATATTTGGGAATTGCATGCACCTTGTTATACGTAGATCGTAAACTAACATGAGACTATAACTTGGTAATTGTTAGTTGGATGAGAGTTTGAGTGATCGTTTGGGAAATACGCCTAACCATAGGAATGTTGCCTGGACGAGGTGTACGGTTAATATCGGCATCCTTAGAGTCGTAAAGCGTGTGAGTTATATGAGATGGAGGCACCAAAAGCGAAGTCACGTAACAATATCACACGTTGATTTAGTGACTTACGGTGCTAAGTCAAGTTAAAGAGGATGACTCCGTAGCCAATCTAAGATAGATACAAGCGGATTGACAATTAATAAGTTCAGTTTATCATATAAACTATCTAGGTCCAAACGATAAAGACTATAATTGGGGAGGTTAATTACGTTGTGTCGAGTCGGGTCTTTACCTTTCTTGTCTTTATGTTGGTCGTAGACCGCCTTTATGTCCTTGACATGTTTAATTAATTGTTTGTATATAAGATGATCCACAATTGGTTCCCTGTGGGATCGACCTTGATTCACTATAGCTATACTACGATGGGCTTAGTCCTCTTGCTAGTATTGGTTTATGGTGGTCAATTTTATATATAAATAATTTTCTTATTCATGTCAAGTTTTACATTTTTAAGTCGAGTTTTTACGTTTTGAGTCCCTACGGTTTATGCGCTCTGTGTGACTTCGTGTTTCGTCTATCCCAGTATGTTTAATCCGTAAAGTCGATAGCGCATGGGAGACCATGTTAAAATCGAGTCTACGATCTGTTTTGTTTTTCTTACGTTTGCGAGAAACCAGGTAGCAATAATCGAGTCATTAATTTTCAAGGGCGTGAGAAAATAACCCAAGCAAACATGTGGAGCTACGAATCTAAGATGGGAAAAGCGATGGAAGCAATACCTTTAAAGCACAAAGATGGCTCGAAAATTTTTAAAGGCTTAAATTCTTCGTGGTACAATGTTGAAGGCAAGGTCACTTGCCTTTTTTGCTTATGTTTTACTACCTTGTGGTTTTTGAGCATAAGTTAGCCTATAAATAAACCTTAGTATGAATCTTGGCCCGGAGTTGGTTTGTAAGATTATTTTTATTAGTGTCGAAGGTTTTGCCCCAAATCTGTCTCATCCAGAGGGTGTAGGAAACATGTAGTCGTTGAAAGGAAGCGAGGTGAATAAAGAGTTCCTCATAGTTACATTTAAAATCTCATTGTCCTATGCATGAGATTGCTTCTACCGCCATAGGAGCAACAAATGGTGTAGTTTAAGCATTCAAAATCTAAAGAAGGCGTTGAGTTTTGAGAGAACACAATCTTACGCTTTCGTTGAGTTTTATGGTGATGCTTCTCGGTGAACCCACCTTAAGCGAAGCGAGATTACGCTTTGTGTGACAATTTAGAAATCGGAGACTCTTAGTACATGGGTTCGAAATGGTCTAACCATGGTGGGCGATTCAACCGAGCTCGGCTCAATCGACTCCCTCCACGTGTGATGTGCGTTACTGGCAGATTCAACAAGACTTAGCATAGCCGATAAGCCGCCAGGCTAAGCGGGGCTTAATCTTGACGGATTGGCCTCGAATTGTCACATATGTTCCAACGAATAAGGCGGCGTAGGCTTGCCTACATAACCGACCTTATTCGGAGTACTTAGATTCATTGTTTCTTATTGTCAAGGCCAAAACCATAATTTTAGCCGAGTTTCTTAGAATTCACTAATTCCCTAAAAGCGAGAGCCGAGGTAAGAGCTTTGGATAAATGGTATGGATAAATGTTGTTTCCTAGGTCTCACAACCAAGGAAGGGTATTAATCCATAAAAGCAACAAGCCCACCTCTTATAGTGCTTGAAGGGTCAAAGTCTGGCGATCCAAGAATGATAATTGACAAGGATAATTTTTTGGGCGCCAGTGAGGACTTTAAACTCAGAACTACTTCTTTAAAACCCTTAGGATTTCTTTTTAGGATTTTAGGTTTTGAGTCAAATAAGAGTAACGTGAAATATGTTGAGGTTTTTATTTTGCCGTGTTCGATGGCCATTGGGCTAAGGATGTGCAAAACTTTTTTACTCAATATAGACCACGTGAAATAGAGTTCCGTAGGAGAGTCGAGAAATTGCTAAAGAAAAGAAATTTAGCAATCCACCTTAAGATGGAAGCATTAAGAGAGCTTGAGAATTATGAAAATGTATGAGAGAATGATTGGTGCGAACAAGAACAATTTTGGTCAACTTCCAAAATCTTTTAGAATGGTGATCCAAGTGAAAATTCAAAGTGGTGCGCAATTCATTCTGCAACTATCCTTATCTTTCCCCTTACACTTTTTCACCTTCAAACTTTTCGATCCTCTCACCAATCTGCCCCGGAAGTTCACAATTCTAACCATTCTTTCATCGCCTCTCTTTCTTTCCATCTGTTTCACTCTCCCACCCAATCTCAATGACGTAACCATTTTCAACCCACCCATAAACACAATTTCTTACCCGTCCTTTATCTTTTCTTCCCATCCTTATGTGTATCTTTTTCTAAACCCATCATACTCTCAACCTCCGTTTTGTTTACAAAATACCTTTGTGTTGCGGAATGTGAAATATTGCTAAGCTTTAATGATTATCTTTTATCATTTTGATTTTCATGATACTAGTTGGGGTAAGTGTAGCTCTGACCCTAGCTAGATTTTAAGAGTTTTTGGTTTGATCAAAATACAACCTATCTTTCTACCGGAAGTTTTAAATTTCACACTTTTCTGTCTATTCCGGCATTTCAAGATGATGAGTTCAGTTCTAAAATATCACACCGATCCGACCTTGTTGATGACGGTTATGATTTTACGTGATACATTGGGTTATTAGTAATTTCGAGGAGTAGCTACATATCCCTAAGTTGTTGATATCCAATGCAAGCGAGAAGTCTCTGCGTTAAGTATTTGATTTTATCTTTAGCCAATAGGTCGCATTCAATCTATTATACCTTACCAGGTTTCTCTTTTCCTGGATTGAATACCTTTTCGATCGAGTCACCCTCGTGTTTTCCCACGTCGGGTAATGCTTTTTGATCTTTGTCTTCTCCACCCGGTTTTAAGAATATTTAGGCGGTGGAGGTTGTAGATGAAGACCACCATCTTTAGTTGCTTGTTTATTTTTCTTTCTATTTAGTATTTTTCTTTTTGGTTTCCCTTGTCATTGGTTGTATAAAATAAAGTGGCTTAAACTGTTTTTAGGTGTTTATACCTCATTACTGCCACATTATTTTATAACTTCCATAGACATGGTGTTATTAACGGTTTCGTGGAGTTTGTCTGCTTATACAGGTTTTCACTTGCTTCTCCACAACGTGCTGACATTTACTCCGATATTTTTCCTTTACTTGGACCCGTTCCAGAGCTAAGTCTTTTTCTTAAATTCTCATTTATCTTTGTCATTGAGGACAATGCCATGTTTAAGTGGGGGGTAGGAGACTTAGCCATGTTATGTTATAATTGAAAATTGAATGAAACGGCACATGATTGAAAATTTGAATACATACCATATTATTTATCTCGTACCCTTAGAATTGTGAGTTCCTAGCTAAGGATTGATAGGAAATAAACCAAGTTTCATGAGTACGTGATCATTTTATACTTATGTAAAGTTAATTTAAGGATATTCATGCCGGTTGTTGCAAGTAGTTATTTATTATTCAATTACTCAACCTGTGAATCGAGTATACTGCACAAATCATAATAACTGAAGAAATTATGTGTACATTGCATAGATGATTGGTTATGTAAACTTAGTGTCAATATCTATCTGCTGATGCATTCTTATATTTTAGCCATTAAAGTGGAGTAATAAGCTTGAGACGTACCTGTGTTTGACAAAGCGTTAAAACACTGGGCTTGTAGTAACATTACCAAAGTAGCCCCGCACTTGTGGTAATATTCGATGCTATACATGATCTAAGATAGGGGGATACTCTAAAAAGTTTTCTTCCTTGAGATTAATAGTATTTGAAAAATATGAAGATATGAAAAAATATTCAACTCTTTAAGAGGCTTTGAGTAGTACTCGGTGTCCAAGTCCAAAAACCCTATAGATACGCTCTTGCTTATTGCTCTAGTGCTTCAAAAATTTAAAGGCTTGAGAAGTATGAATGCTGAGGTTGGTAGGTTGAGATGACGAAGTTGGCATAAACTCTAATCTTGCTACGAATATATAAAACTAAATGCACATGCACACATCACTTCGATTCATAGTGAGTAGTGAATCTTATGAGCATGACTAGTATGAGTTGACTTGAGCTTCTTGCGTAAGTATGACCTGACCATGGGAAATGTTGTCTCGGGAAATGACTTATTGATGCTTTGTTCGGGACGATCAAGGATAGATGGGACAACACGTTGGATAAACTTTTGGGAGTAGCTGCCACTCAAGCCCAGAATATGGAAAGTGTGATGACTTCCCTTAGTATGGTCACCAAGGAAATGGAAGTGTTGAGAACATATATGAGCGGTCATGATGTAAGAATGAAAAACATAGAAGCATATGTGCAGAATATGGAAGAACACTTGAGTAGAGATGGCGAAAGGAATTGTAGTAGACAACCGGGTGGTTTACCAAGTAATACTGAAAGAAATCCGAGGGGAGTGAATGCCATCATAACCCGAAGCGGAAGAGCTTGTGGGAATCGTGAGTTTCATGAGAATCAAGTGGGGAACGAAGTTGAGAATGATTTGCACGATACCGAAGAGGAGATAGAGTTGAGTGAGGAGGAGGAAAAAATTGTGGACAAATTCTTGTAGGAGGGCGGTTACGTGAATGTGGAAAAAGAAAGCAAAGATTTTGTGAAAGTCCCGAGGATTTTGAAGAATCCGAGAGCAAGCGAATTAAGGACACTCTTCAAGGAACATGTCTCAATGACCCCCGCCAAGGATGAATTGACTCACGCCAACAGTCACTATTCACATTCAGAGAGTTTTGGCCAAAATTTGACCCGCGCCAAAGATGCTGTGACGGACGCCAAGGAGCCCTTGACGTGCGTCAAGGGCAAGTCAAGTAGAACGTTGACGCACGCCAATGAGGGATTGACGCGTGCCAACCCTCAACATCTAGTTTTTGAGAAAGGCAAGGAGAAGGTGGTGCATACCGATAATGAATGCCGACCACCGGCTGCTCAAACATTGAGAAAAGCTTTCGACGATTCATCAAACAGCAAAGGTAAGGAAGGTATGAACTCCACTCCCAAAATTATTGATATTGAGTCATTAGCTTATCCTCCTAGAGAAGAAATCAAGAAGAAAAAGCTAGATAAGAAGTACGCTGGCTTCCTTGACACGTTTCGACACTTGAATGTTAACATTCCAGTCATAGAAGCACTCACTAGGATGCCTGTGTATGGTAAGTTTTTAAAAGACATTCTCACTAACAAGAATCGGTTAGAGGAATATGAGAACATTTGTCTCAAAGAGGAATGTTCCGCCGTGTTGCAACATAAGCTTCCACCTAAGCTTAAAGACCCTGGTAGTTTTACAATTCCATGTGAAATTGAGGGCTCTTTGTTTAAGAGGGTGCTTTGCGACCTTGGTGCTAGCATTAATCTCATGTCTTATGAGGACTTTATCAAACTATGCATAGGAAAGTTAAAGAACACTGAGATGACTCTACAATTAGCAGATAGGTCTATAAAACGTCCTAAGGGAGTCATAGAAGATGTGTTAGTGAAGGTCGATAATTTCTACTTCCCCATTGATTTTGTGGTTATGGATATGGAAGAAGGGTATTCAATGCCCCTTATTCTCGGTCGTCCATTCCTAGCCACGGGAAGGACTATGATTGATGTCAAACGTGGAGAACTGATTTTGAGAGATAACGAGGATGAGGTTACCTTCAATAATTTCAAAGCCATGAAGCATCCGTATGATTCACGAGAATCTTGTTCATTCATTGATGCATTATCTTTTGCTTGTATGGAGAACGCTAACTTGCACGTCTATGAAGACAAGCTTGAGGAATGTTTGACCTTATCCATCTTTGAAAGCGAAATTGATGATGAGGAAATGCAAGCAGTGATTTCTTATCTGGATGTCGGGCGTATATTCAACAAACAACCGTGGCACCGATAACTGGAATTGGAGCATGATGGCCCGTTAATGAAACCTTCCATAGAGGAGCCACCCAGGAACCTTGAATTGAAAACTTTACCTCCTAACTTGAAATATGCTTTTATTGAAAATGATAATCTACTTCTTGTTATTATTTCTTCGTCACTAACCAATATGCAGGAAGATTTGCTATTAAGGATGCTAAAGAAACACTAGAGAGCATTTGGATGGACTGTGGCAGATATTCTGGAAATTAGCCCTGAAATCTGTGTTCACATGATTATCCTCAACGATGACGCTAAACCATGTGTTCAACCACAACGTCGTTTGAATCCGAATATGCAAGAGGTTATCAAGAAAGAGGTTATCAAGTTATTGAAGATGGGTATTATTTTTCCGATATCAGATAGTGAGTGGGTGAGTACTACTCAAGTCGTGCCTAAGAAGGGTGGATTTACCGTGAAGGAAAATGATAAACATGAGTGGATACCAACAAGGGAAGTCACTGGATACCGCATGTGTATTGATTTTCGACGACTCAGTGACCATACCAAGAAGGATCATTATCCCCTTCCGTATATTGTCCAGATGTTGGAGCGGTTGAGTGGGCATAAATTCTATTGTTTTCTCGATGGTTATTCAGGCTACTTGCAAATATTCATTGCGGCTGGAGATAGAGAGAAGACGACTTTCACTTGTCCTTATGGAATGTTTGCATACAAGATAATGCCATTTGGTTTATGCAACGCTCCGGCTACATTTTAGCGGTGTATGACAGCCATTTTTTCTAATATGGTGGAATGATTTTTGGAGATCTTCATGGATGACTTCAGTGTTTTTGGGGATTCTTTTAAGGAATGCCTCTCTCATTTGGAGTGTGTGTTACAGTGATGTGAGGACACGAACTTAGTGCTTAATTGGGAGAAGTGTCATCTTATGGTGTCAGAAGGTATTGTGCTAGGCCATAGAATTTCTGAGAATGGAATTGAGGTGGACAGAGCAAAAAATGAAGTAATTGAGAAGTTACCTCCACCGGTTAATCTGAAGACGTTGAGAGGATTTCTTGGGCATGCTGGTTTCTATAGGCGATTTATTGAGTAAATTTCTCGTATTGCCAAGCCTCTCATCCATCAACTTGAGAAAGAAGTACCCTTCAATTTTGATGAAAAGTGCATGGTGGCTTTTTAGACTTTGAAGCAGAAACTAGTTAGCGCACCCGTTTTGGTAGCGCCGGATTGGAATCTATTTTTTGAGTTAATGTGTGATGCAAGTGACCTTGCAGTAGGGGCCGTGCTAGGCCAACGTCATGGCAAGGTACTCAAGGCCATTTATTATGCTTCTCACACGTTGAACCCCGCTCAAGTCTACTATGCAACAACCGAGAAAGAGTTACTCGCCATAGTGTTCGCCCTCGACAAGTTTAGATCTTATCTTGTTGGTTCTAAGGTCATTGTCTATACCGACCATGCGGCTTTGAAATATCTGTTGAACAAGAAAGATGCTAAACCGAGATTGCTTAGATGGATTCTCCTACTTCAAGAATTTGATATTGAGATCAATGACAAGAAGGGTAGTGAGAACGTGGTGGCGGATCACTTAAGCCGGTAGGATTTCATTGAAGAAGAAGGAAAATGAAGTGAGATTGATGATCACTTCCCGGATGAACAACTCATGAGGGTGGATGCTCCTCCGACAATGCAACTTATTCATGCTAGTTCATAACCGCAAGAGAGCTCACCATGGTTTGCCAACATTGTGAATTATTTTTCATGTGAGTATGTTCCACCTAATTGGACATGGCAAAAGAAGAAGAAATTCTTTCACGATTTGAAATTTTATTATTGGGAAAGGCCGAACCTTTTTCGGAGGTGTTCGGATGGTATCATAAGAAAATGCGTTCCCGATAAAGAAATCTCAAGCATACTCTCTTTTTGCCATGCCCAAGATACCGGAGGCCATCATGGAGGATGGAAGACAGCATACAATGTTTTACAATGCGGATTTTATTGGCCTACACTTTACAGAGCTGCACATCTTTTTTCACAATCTTGCGTTGCATGCCAAAAGTGGGGAAATGTGTCTAAAAGGTATGAAATGCCCCTCCAACCTATTTTGGAATGTGAGATATTCGATGTTTGGGGCATCGACTTCATGGGCCCATTCCCCCACTCGTTTGGTAATAAATTCATTTTAGTGATGGTTGACTATGTTTCTAAATGGGTGGAAGCACAAGCCTATCCCACTAATGATTCTAAGGTAGTGCAAAAATTCTTAAAGAAAAATGTTTTTACTCGCTTTGGCACTCCCCGAGCTATCATTAGTGACCGTGGCTCACACTTTTGTAATCGACCATTCACTAAACTTCTTGAGAGTTATGGTGTGAGACACAAAGTCGGCAGACCGTATCACCCACAGACAAATGGGCAGGTTGAAGTGTCGAACCGTGAGGTAAAACATATTATTGAAAAGACGGTGGACACTAACCATAAGAATTGGTCGGTGAAGCTTGACGATGCACTTTGGGCCTACCGCACCGCTTTTAAAACACCAATAGGATGTTCACCATATAGATTAGTTTTTGGCAAGTCTTGTCATTTGCCCGTTGAATTGGAGCACCGAGCTTACTGGGCTATACATTTTCTTAACTTTGACCCTCAGCTCGTTGGTGATCATAGGTTGCTCCAACTTACCGAGCTTGACGAGTTTCGCCTTGATGCATATGAGAACGCCCAAATTTACAAGGAGCGAACCAAGTCATTCCATGACCGGAAGATCTTTGATCGAGAGTTCCATGTGAATGATAAAGTGCTCTTATATAACTCATGATTGAGATTGTTTCTAGGAAAGCTTAGATCGAGGTGGACAGGTCCATTCCTTGTTACAAAGGTGTATAAATCCGGTGCAGTTGAACTTACAGATGGAAAACGACATTCATAGCAAATGGTCATCAGATCAAGAATTTCATTGAAGGAGAGGGCATACCCCGAGGGGAGGTGTTGTTCCTCGAAGACACCCAACTGGATTGAAGAGTTGCATAGTCTAGCTATAGACTATAAATTTAGCACACCACGGGTACTATCTTCCAATTAACCTTTTAAGCATTATCTTTTGGTTGGCTTATGTGTTTATTTGCTACGTGCTTAATTGAGTAATTGTGCTAGTGTCCCAATTTGATAATCTGTATAATTCCATCATCTCTACCGTATAATCTCATCGAGCCAACGACGTAAAACAACAGGGCTCTCGGGAGGTAGCCCGGGTTCTGATAATTTTAATCATTGTGTTGTTATTTTGATAAGTTGGGTGAACATAAGTGTTTTGGAATTAAATGTCTTTTGTGGGAGCTTCTTGACTCACGCTAAGCCTTTTTGGCTCACACCTACCCTTTTTGGCTCATACAGAGAGTTTGGGCGTATTCATTGGCGTGCGTCAATGTACCCTTGACGTGAGTCAGTGGGAAGTTTTTGGGGTTTGACCTGCATCAATAACGTTTGGCGTGCGTCAGGGTGGCAGTTTTTGAATCAAAATGGTTCTTCTTCTTTTCTCTCCCCTCCATAACTTTCATTTTAATCGAATTCACCCTCTTTTCTCCCCATTTTTTCAGTTTTTCTACCACCATTCCTCAATTAAGTCCATTCATCAAAGCCTACCCACCCCTTTCTCTCATTTTCTCCACCTCTTTTCTCTTGTTGGTGTGTGGAAGTGAGGAGCTTTGTCTTGGATTCAAGGATTGCATTTTACATTTCTGGCGAACTTCATTTATTCCAGCGACCTCCATTTCTATCTGCGGTGCTCATCTTTCCAACAAGGTATTTTGGCTGAGTTCTCCTCTTTCAATTTAATCTCTTTTTGTTATTTTGATGATTTGAGTTTATTGAAACTGGAGGAATGGCTCATTATTCTCTTTGTTGTTTTGTTGGATTGTTGTACCCCATAGCCATGTCTGAATCATCTGCTCGTGGTAGTGGTCGTCAGGGTGATCAGAATAAGAAGAGGAAGGCCCCAGTCCCTAGTGAACCTGTTGTCTCATTTCCCCTAAATACCTTTGGTAAGAAGGCCAAGAGGCTTTTCGTTACGTTTTTCAGTCAGTGCATGATGTATTTCGAGCGAGGAATATCTTTTCTAGTGTGTGGAAGTTGGATGACGAGAGTAATCTGCATGATAAAGCACATGAGGCCAAGACTTATCTCTGTTCATCTGCTACTTGGGTGGACAGGCGTTTTAAATATGGTAGTGCAATTAAGGATGTGAGAGTGTTGAAGCATGTCATTAGTCACAACATCATGCCTTCCCACAAAGTTAACACTTTCAATTATCCTGAGTCTTGCCTTTCTTTTGCTATTTTCACCGATTTGCCTGTGGATGTTGGATACTTTATGTACCAGGGGGAGGTGGACTTTTCAATACATCGCCGCGCAAACAGCAAGATGCCTTTGCCTTGGCTGATTCATGAGCTTTGCCACCGATCCCAGGTCCTGAGTTTATCCGATGATCACTTGTTTCCACCCGTTAACCTCATGATTGGTCCTAATATCTCTGAGAATGTTAAGCAGCCTGCAGTTATCCCAGACACTCCTATTCCAGCAAGTGTTCCATCCTCTGTTGACATCCCTACCTCCAGTTTGCCTACTCCCGATCTCCCTCATATTCATGATTCAGCCATGAGGGCTAGGTTCGAACTCCTTCAGTCTGAGATGGCAGCTGTGCGTGGAGCGTTGGTGGCGATTGACACCAACTCTAGGCTAGGATTCGAGCACATGTTGAGAGGTTGGAATGATTTGAGGGTCGGTTCTCGAGGTCATCGGTCTTTTGTTGAAACCTGTAATCCAATGTATGCGGATCGGCTGAGGATTTTGATACATTTGCGGAGCATGCTTACCTGATCCCTACGTGGATTCAGCCCTTCCTAGTTCGGCTAGACATCTGCCTCATTCCGTGGCTCCGAGTAGTGATTCTGCCTTTTCTTCTACAGGTACAGGTTCTGTTAGTGTTGGTTTCGCTGCGTTCAGGGCAAGGTTTGTCGGGATCGATGATTACATCCATTAGTGGCGGGACAGGTGGCTTGTCTTTCCAATCCATGCTTTCTATTGGTTTCCCGGATTATACTATTCAGATGCTGTCAAACCTTTATGCTGCTGATTATCAAAGTGCTGGCTTACTCCATCCTTCGACATTCCCTTCTTCATGTACGATCACTCCGCTAGATGCTCACGTGCTTCTTGATGAAGACGACGATATTGAAGAGCTTCCCCTTGCTTCTTCCTTTGTTCCCATATCTTCTGCCGATGTTGCATAGTGCTTTTGTTCACCAGACTTTGTCGCTTTTGTTATTTAGCCGCTTGTGGCTTAATTATGTTGCAGTCTGTTGTCGTTTTGTTGAACTATTTTGTCATTTTGATTTTCTTTGGATGTTGCAATTATTGTTTTGCATTTGGAGTTGTTTCCTGGTAACCAATGTGCTACTTATGTGTTAAATTGTTAATTGTTGAACTTGTTAGCTCTTGTTTTTCCTTGTAATCTGGTCCCCAGTATTGTCATTGTCTCTATGCTTAACTCCTTGTTTAGAGATAATTGTTGTTGGGTGTTGTTATTATGAGCATAGTTCTTATTCTCAGGTGTTTGACTTGCGTCAAGGCAGACTTGGCGTGCGTCAGTAATGTTTTGCTCGCTGACGCGCGTCAACTCCTATTGACGCACACCATTCCCCTTTTGACACACTTCGCACACAAACAACAAGCTTGGCGTGTGTCAGTACCCTTGTGGCGTGCGTCACCCGATTCAACAACCATCAGTCATGCCTCTGCCGCCACAGAACCCTAAAATCAGCTATTGTCCCCCTTGACGCATGCCAATGTCACTTGGCGCTAGCCAGTGCCTCGTTTTCAGCCATAAATTCATGCAACCCTAATTTTTTTTCTATTAAAACCCCACACTTCCCTCTATAATTCATTCATCCTTATTTTTTTTCATCTTTTCAACCCTTCTTCATGTTCTTTCCACTTCTCCTTTCTTCCACCATGTCATCTTCTGCAGCCGATCACCCCGTTCTTTTTTATGATATGGCTAGTGCAGACGCAGTGCACAACTACACTGAGCTCTTAAGCCGATGCCCTATCCTGTTGGAACGTGGGGTCAACACTAAGAATCTTACCGACCTATCTGAATATCGAATCGAGTGGGGAGGTTGGAATCGTTTGGTCGAACCACCTCGTGGGCGGATCAACGAGATTGTGGTTCACGAATTTTACACCATGCTATTAGTTGAACCGAAAGAACGGTCCACCAATTCGATCATGGTTCATGGGATTGAGGTACCCTTCCACTGGATGGATATCAATGACGCTTTCCGCCTATCTTCTACCACCGTTGCTCCTCATCAACACTATGAAATCAAGTGGGGCCTCAACAACATTGGCTGTTTCATGGCTCGTCTCTCTACTGCTATTACTGCACTTTTCCCGGGTCGGGAAGGTACTCGTGCTGACTACTCGGTGTCTACTCTTTCTCCAGAGATGCGGGCTTGGAAACGTTTTATCAACAACCGCATCCTCCCCACGGACAATTTCCAAGTGCTGACAGACAATGAGTTGCTTCTTCTCTATGCTATCAGATGTGAGGTGTACATCAATTGGGGTAAGTTGATCCATCAGGCTGTATGGTCCTATGCTAGACCTACGTGCACTTTCCCTTTCATCCTTTTTGCGTGGCAGATCTCCCATCTGTGCACTCGTGTTGCCCGAGTACCCGCTTACTCTCAGGATGAGTTCTTCCCCAGTCCAGGTGTGCGTCGTGGTCTTATTCCGAGGGACATGCTGGGTGCTTCCCCATCTTCAGACGAGTCTGCTGTTGAGAATGATGTTGAGTCTGATTAGTTTGTTTGTTTGATAATTGGTTTGCTGGCGCAGTTTAATGTTTATTTCGTTTTCTGTAAGGCATGTTTCATTAGAAATCTTGTTGCACTTTCCTTTCATTTGTCTAAACAATGCTTCTACACGTTCGCTTTCATTTTAATAATGTAATATATTTGTCTTTGTTATTTGATCAATTTTGCTTGCTTAATTTCCATGCAATCGTACATAGTCATCCATTTTGTCCCCCCCCCCCCTGCATGGAAATCCTCCATTTGCTGAGTTTTTCTGCATTACTGACCTATGCCAGTCCATTTTGACTCGCGCCAGTCCTCTTTTTCTGAGGATTGACGTGCGCCAACCCCGTATTGGCGTGCGTCAGTTTTGCAGGCAAAACTCTCTGTATAGCAATAGTAAATCTGACCTGCGCCAATTTGCTCTTGGCATGCGCCAAGAGGCCTGGTTAAGCCAGATTTTGCCCTAATTTTGTTTTTGTTCCTCTCATTCGTTTTACTCATGTTGATTCCCCGTTGTTTCCCTAACCGTCTTGTCATTACTCGCTTTGCATTGAGGACACTGCAATCTCATAAGTGGGGAGTGGGAGTACGGTTAGTCTAACAACGGGTAATGCCTTTAATTGCTTGGGAAAAAGCTTAGCTTTGTTCATCTTCGAGACAATCGGAGTTGTGTAAATTATTTTTTGGCATGAATTATGATCTTGTGATTGATTGATTGAGTATTTCAATAAAACGAGTAACCTTGACAAAACACAGGTACATGTTACCCACTGATCTTTGTTGGTAGTGTGATTCATGGTGCACGTATACCCCGATTTCTTTGTTAACAACCATCCCTTCATGAACTTGTGCATGCACGCTTTGATTTTCAACTTGAATTTAGGAATGTTATTCGTTTGAGATGAAAAACAGGTACTTGGAATCGGAATAGGGATGATGATTTTTGGCATTACCTTGACTCAACCATAGCCAAATGGCCTACCTGAACTTGAATTTCCCTTTCTGTCCCCGTCATAGAATTGTAGAGTGGTGAGACCCCACTCGAGCTAGCCGTTCGTATTTCACCACATTATAATCTAACCCTTAGCCAGAAATTTTGGTCTACATTTCATTGACCTCCCGCGAGTATAGCAAGACTCTGGAAGTTGTAAGGACGGCGGTTGGGAACTAAGAGTTGGATGAGAGTGTTAGTAGGTTGAGAGGGCATCTTGGGAAGTTGGTTCGGAAACCATTGGTGTGGTGTTATTAAAAATAAAAAAAAATAAATAAAAAAAACAAACAATCTCTTTTTTTTTGTATATATTTCTAACAAATCAAAACTCAAATTTTTTTTAAGCAACTTTATTTTTATTGATAAACCAAATAAAGAGCTACAAAATTCATTGCCATATCCTTTCCCGCCCCAAGTTTACGTGATAGAGTGCATAGCATGGCCTCCTTAAACCCTGTGTGTGGCAAACCCAGAGTAGGAAAATCCATCACATAGGGAAGAGTCATTGAAGGCGATTTTGAAGCAAAGTGTAGAATCTTTTGTGATGTGAAGGTGGGAAGTAATTAATGTGGAGGTATGGTGTCATGGAGGAGAAGGTGAGAATTCTTGCTATCTTGCCCGATTCTTTTGATTATCCTTTTATTCCCTTTCGGTTAGCCACTACCCTAGCCTGAACGTTACAAGCCGATTTGTCAACTACCTGACCTGATTCCTTGATTCCGAGTGCCTCATTAGTGGAGATTGATCTCATTCCTAAGCTTAGGGTTGCATGTTTTGAGTAAGGCTTGCATGATTTCATGATGGTTAGTTGATAACAAGTTTGACGAATATTCACTCACACACTCCACTACTTCCTTAGATCGTGCAGAACATGTCCTTGTGATTTTAATAGGTTGCATCGCCTAATTGGATCTTCAATTCTTGATGTTGCATGATCGTATTTTTATGACTCTAGATAACCTTATCGCTCTACTTGCTCGAGGACGGGCAAACGCTAAACGGGGAGTGGTTGATGTGAGTCAACCTGATGATATAATTTCCGATGATTTACCCCTTTTTCCTGGTGCAATTAGCGATATTTTGACATCAACTTGGGAAATTTGAATGAGGATTGGAGCCGTATTTTGTGTATATAGAATTTTCAGAAAAAACCATGTTTCTAGCTATATTATGTTAATATTAGCCGATTTTGTTATCATATTTACATGTGGTATCTCTGTGTCTATTTTTTGCAGCACAGATATCATGGTGGGGAGTGTGGATTCTGACCTCAGGGTGGCTTTTGATTTTTTGTGACGATTTTGGAGCTATGGCGAGGATTTCAACCCACATGGATTATCGATACATATTAGAGGGTTCGATCCTAGCCAAGTGGAAGAAAATTGTGATTAGGAGAGTTTAGACACATTGACTCATGCCATGTTACACTGACCTACGCCAAGGAGTTGATGAGCAATTAATACGGATGTCATTCAGCCAACCACTACAATGGGACTTGACGCACGCCAAACGGTTCTGACCTACGCCAGTAAGGCAACTTGGGTTTGGCGTACGCCAGTATGGATTGACCTGAGTCAAGATGGCAGAGTCAACAAATAATTAATCCTTTTATTCTTCCAAGCTGAGAATTATCAAAGACACACTTGATCTTCTCCAATTTATCCACCTTGCAGGCACCATCCACACCCCAAGGCTCTAATAGCCAAATTCTAGTAGAAATTAGCACTTGAACTTGATTGTAACAATTAAGGATTCTAGTTTAGCTTTGATTTCTTGTTGACGTTTAACACACCAGTGTTAACTTCATTGAAGCTATTGAGGTTGGATGAAGAACACCAACTCGAATTTCATCATTTGAATTGGTAATCTTTAATCTTTATTGTCATTCAATTGTTCTTATGTTTATGAATGTTAATCTTGAGATGTTAATCTTTGTAGACATGAGTGGCTAGACCTATCTAGCCAAGATTATGTTGTAGTATTAGCTTGTCCTCTCGCGATTGATTGGGAATGATTGGTTTTGTTGTTAGTTATGATTGTTGTAGAGCTTTGCCTACTTGTATTGTATTGTTTCTTGCATTATAGTAATTGCCTAGTGTTAGCATTTGCACGTTTAACGGATACCGAATGGAGATATTAATTGTGGGAAGAGGGTAGGTGAAACGGAAGGTAAAATCGACCTCTTCAAGGCATTCGATTTCTTATCCGGGGATTCTTGGCTTTTCCATTGCATTCACGTTTGCAGCATACCGAATCATTAGGTTTAGATCGCCTAGACCATGAGGAGGTAGAGAGCAATTCCATTCACTCGTATGAGGGGGAATTGCTTGCTTAGGAATGCACCGTTTCACGCTTTTAGACATGAAAGTTAGGAAGTCGTTCCCATGACATTACGAGAGGATAGCTAGGCTTCACATTATCTTGGTTAGTTTCTTTTATCAGTTTATCATCTTTGTTGTTTCAAGCACTTTATTTATGCAATTGATTAAGCTTTCATCAAAATGCGACCTAGATGGAAGTAATATATACTCATTAGTGTAACCTCACATTGTGTGTTCCCCGAGGAGACGACCTTGACTCACCAAACTTGACTATAGTCGACCCGGTTCACTGCCGGTTAGATTGGACCTCTAGGATTTGGCCATCACACCACCTGGAACCTCTGTAATCTTTGTGTTATTTACTTTACGCATTTACTTACAATATTTTATATTTGTGTTTGTGATTGTTTATATTGTGCACTATCTAGCATTTACACAAACTTAGCTCACACAAGCAAAAATGACTTCTCACACAACATATTTCAAAAGAAACTTAACAACTGATGTTATGAAAATTAAACGCTTTAAAATATATTCCGCTGCATGTAACTTAGTTTAAGAAAAAGTCAGCAGACCTTTTCTCAGCTTAGTTATCTCAACTCTGTAATATTTTAAGTACCAATTTACTTAAGAGAAAAGGTTTTTAAGGGACAAGTTTATTCACTCCCCCCCTTTAAAATTGTCACATGCTTGTCCAAGAGACCAACAGAATCTCGTCATCCGGCCAAGTAATTCATGTTAAATTATCAAATTACTGATTTATTTAGATACTCAAATTACTAATTCGGTTTTTAGGTCTTTCAGCTGACAATTGATCAATGTAAAGAGCATTGATTTTCACCCTCTTCATCGACTCTATAGACAATTGATTGTATGTTCTGAATAACATTGGAAATCTATTTGGTGTATATTCAAGGCTGACTTTAAGAATACTTTCAAACTCATGATTGGCGACGTTGTTGGTGTATTTATGGCATAGAGCAACGAGAATACAAATATGAAGAGAATTTTGCTCGATTGATGGAGCTATTGACAGACTATCGGTTGTCAAAGTAGCTCTTAGAGCACACCTTGAGCCATCGTATGTTTATACTCTATATTAATTTACGTTTTTATAAACGATAGCCGATTTGTTTTATTTTACATTTTAGATTCATTCATCCTGGGATTGCACGGGTATTTAACTAGTGCTTTGATACTCGAAATCAACCTAAAAGGAGCAAGATAATTTTCGAATATCACCATACCAAAAAGCTTTTTTTTGCCACAAAAGCATATTTCAGTAATTACATCAACCGAAAATGTTCGCCAAGTGAAAATATTAGGCACATCACTCACTACAAGAAAAACAGGTTTTTGAGGCGTTCAAAAATGCTCCCGTAAACGGGCTGTGAGGGCGTTTTATAGCTAGGGGCGTTATCTGAAAATGCCCCTTTTGTCGATGTGGGGAAAGCTCCAACACCTCCATATTTTATAAGTGGTAACAGCATAAATACCCTTTTAATTAGTAATTCATATGTTTTAAACCGGCTCAACACTTATTGTAAGGATATGTTTCAAAGTGCCTCCAAAGATGCGTATTTGATAGTAACCAAACGCCCTCACACATGTGCATCTAGTATGATTCGAAACGCCCCATAAAGTTGAATTTGGCATGATTCAAAATGCCCCATAAAATGCTACTTGGCATAATTCAAAACGCCCCAAAAAATTCAACTTGGCACAATTCAAAGCGCCCTATAAAATTGTATTACATATGTATGAAAGCACCCCATAAAGTTCTATTTGTTATGTTTTAAAGCGCCCCATAAAATTGTAATGGGATGTTTTAGAACGCCTCCGGTGTTGTAATTGAAATGACACAAATGCTCTAATAGACATGAAAACGCCAACATTCATAAATTGAATTCTTTAATTGATATGAATGGAAATGCCAAAACTAAATAATACACTTGTAATCATATTAGAAATAAGATTCAAATTGTCATTACCGATAATAGTTACAACGTCAAGAAAACGTATATAATCGTCACCATGTCAGAGAATAATGCTCAAACAAAAAACACATAATTATCTCCATGTAGTACAAATTCAAACCAAAACATTCATACTGATAAAATCAAAATAGAGCAGCATATAATCAAAAGGTTCATGCGCTAGATTGCGTCGCTCTTCTACCGTCTTCTGACGTTGATTGTCTACCTGCAAATGATGCAATAGCGTATGATTGTAAACATTCATGTGCTATTACATTGAGTAATGAGTATATGGTAATAAGCACTCTGTGACATGAACTTAGGTGAAGACGGCTACTATAGTCACCCACCTATAGGCTATTATGGCCATAAGGTCATGCAAAAGGAAAGCTAATGAACGGCATGCATCGCAAATGAAGGCATGAGTCTTGTAACCATATGGGCCTAACCGATATGAATCGGAAATCTATTATTAACTTTTGAGTCTCCTAATTATACCCACAAGAACAAAAAGAACCAACTCAGAATATAAATAACAAAAAAAATTTATGAGGGAATGCAACCAAGAATAAGTACCAGAATGCGAGATATAGTGTCAAGAACCACACTTCACAGTAGTGTCCATCCACCACATCAATCTTCATCTATAGGAAACACCTGTGACATTGATAAAATCTCTAAGATGTCTTACAATAAAAAGTAAACTAGAATCAATAAATATAGTGTCTTAAAATTATAGTCAATAAACTAGAATAAATAAATATACCAAGTGCTTTGGCCAAGCAATTACAAGTCCTATAATATCACCCATAGTTTCAAACATATCAAATGGTCAAAACAACTCTTCTGAAATAACGACTGCTTCATGAATCAATATTGAACATGAATTTTTACCCAACATTTGACCTCCTACCACACATGTTGCGTCTAAAGATTGTAAATATCCTGCAGCAACAATTTTTGAAGCATCAAAATAGTTTTTTATTGCAACATATCCATTGACCTACAATAGTCGTCGCAGTGTAAGAAAGCAACAAGGACGAAAAAAATAACACATTATACACTACCAATAAGAATCTGAAACGGTAACTTGCAATATCCTTCACAAACAGACTCTCGTTGAACAACACTCTCGACAAAATAAGTAAAAAAGAGCAGATAAAAAAAATAGATCGACAAAACACAAAAGGCTACAGCAGATCACAATTCCACACAACAAATCAGTCATCACCAAAATAGAAAGACACTCATGAATATAATGCAAAGACAAGCACATGCAACTAATTTGTCATTTGGAAATCAGGTGGCATTGGGATTGTTCCCCAATTTTCCCTTTTTAATATCTATATTTTACACTTTTTCCCTTCTGTGTAAGTACCAGAAAATAAGCTCTTGAGTGGATCTGTTGGTTTTTGGGTTTCAATGATTTAAGAAGGATGAGGGAGAAATTTAGAGAAAGAAGTGGGACATGATTCTATTTGGGGAACTAAAAGAAACATGAATAAACAGACAAGATCACTTCAATTTTCATGGTTTTTTTGGACAACATTGTTTTCCAGGTCACTATAAAATGTTAAATATACACTTTGACATCCAAAACAGAAAGGTACTCATGGCACCTTCTTGAAACACCAACTGCACTTAAAATGCCGAGAATATCAACAATGTTGGCTCCAACAAAACACGTATAATTCGCCAAGGCTTGAATTCAAGAACACGGAAAAAAATCATGCTAGCTAAATCTTTAATGGCATTAAGTGGGAAAATACAGCTACAGTATTCCAGTTGTGAAAATATGCACTCTAACAAAACCAATTGATGTGAAACCGCCCGGAGGAAGGCTTCGGATCGAATGAACACTTAGGACCGTGGATTTGAAGGTATTTGGAAGTCCTTGACACAACCACAACCTGTGTGGAAGCACCTTGGAATAATAAGCTCCGCGACACAATCACAACCCGTGTGAAGGCACCTTGGAATAAAACCTCAACACTTAGAAAACCTGTTTCTAAGCACCTAGGTATATGGATAACCACAAGGATTACTCAAGTCCTTGATAATCCGAGATTGAATTCCCTTTCCAGAGAAACTCACACAACACTTTTCCAAGTGAAGAACAAATATAATTTGATTAATTGATTTCAAAAGGCCGAATTACAAGTTACAATAGTTTGGGTATTTATAGGACAATAATAGATAGAAAAGTTAGATGAAAAGTTTTTCTAAAAACTAGGATAAAAGTGGCACCCCAAACTCTTGGTTTTCCAAGCATCATTAATCAATGTATCTTGAATTAATGCTTGGACTCTTGAAATCCTTGATTTAATGTATTTTGCATTTCCAAAACTTGTCTTTCCATCTTCCAAAATCAGCAAAAAGTGGCGCCATTTCTTCTCCTTATTCAGCCATGTTTTTGTCATTTATTTAAGTAATATTGCATAATATAATATATATTATAATACCAAAATAAGGACCAAAATGTTGGGCCATTTATTCAGGAAGCCCACACGCATAAATGATGGACTTGGTTATTTCAGAATCTTCATCCTTGGTCTTGGACTCTTGCATTATTACTTGGGCTAATTTTTCCAAAGCTTGGAGCCTCTTTTTACGTTGAAGCCGAGTTTCAGGTCCAACCCGAAATGTTAGCAGATCATGTGTAGGTTGTGGATCCGGATTCATATCAGACCCTCCGGTTGCGAAGGATCCGTCCTCGAGATCATCGGGGGTTGTCAAATGGGTGCAAATCAGCCACATTGAAGGAGTTTGAAATGCCCCAGTCGGGTGGAATGTCAAGCTTGTATGAGTTATTGTTGATGCGCTCCAAAACATGGAATGGGCCATCTCCACGTGGGTGTAGCTTGGTCTTGCGTTTTGTGGGAAACCTTTCTTTGCAAAAATGCAGCCATACCTAATCTTCGGGGTCAAAGACAATTTCCTTTCGGCCTTTATTTGCCTGCTTTTCATATCGAGCAGTTTGAGCCTCCACATTCTGCCTTGACTTTGCATGCAACTCACGGACCAACTTAGCTTTGTTTTCTCCCTCGAGACTTGTGTGCATACCTGGGGGAAGAGGAACAAGATCAATAGGAGTGATAGGATTAAAACCATACACAATCTCAAATGGTGAATGTTTAGTGGCAGAGTGAGTAGCACGATTATATGCAAATTCAACATATGGTAAGCAAGACTCCCAATTCTTTAAGTTTTTTTGAACTACGGTGCGCAATAATTGACCCAATGTTCGATTCACAACTTCGGTTTGACCATCGGTTTGGGGATGGTATGCGGTAGAATATAACAAAGTAGTGCCAAGACGCATCCATAGTACACGCCAGAAATGACTTACAAACTTTACGTCTCGATCACTAACAATTGATTTTGGAACACCATGTAGCCGCACTATTTCTTTAAAGAACAACTCAGCAATATGCGAAGCATCATTTGTTTTATTACATGCGATAAAGTGAGCCATTTTTGAAAATCGATCAACCACCACAAAAATAGAGTCCTTTCCCGTTTGAGAACGCGGTAATCCTAACACAAAGTCCATAGAAAGATCGGTCCAGGGGAATGAGGGAATAGGAAGTGGTGTGTACAATCCATGTGGATGTGACTTAGATTTCGCTTTAAGACAAGTTATACAAGACTCACAAATTCGATGAACATCTCGAACCATTTTAGGCCAATAAAAATGTGAGTGAAGTATGTCAAAAGTCTTAGCAATGACAAAGTGTCCCATAAGTCCTCCACCGTGTGCATCCCTAACCAAATATTCACGCATATACCCTCGAGGAATGCATAATTTATTTTCTTTGAACAAAAATCCCTCGTGTCTATAAAACTTATCACATGCCGTATTCTCAGTGGATTTATATAATTCAGCAAAATCAAGATCAGATGCATACAACTCCCTAATGTGCTCAAAACCAAGTAGTTTGGTTTGCATGTGTGTGATTAGAGTGTAGCACCAAGACAATGCATCGGCAACGGTGTTCTCTTTTCCTTTTTTATATTTGATCACATAAGGAAATGATTCAATAAATTCCATCCACCGAATGTGTCGCAAATGCAATTTAGATTGCCCTTTCAAATATTTTAAAGATTCATGATCGGAATGAATGACAAATTCCCTCGGACGCAAGTAATGTTGCCACACACGTAAACACTGAACAAGTGCATATAGTTCTTTATCATACGTGGCATAATTTAATTGTGTGCCTTTCAACTTCTCGCTGTAGTATGCAATAGGACGTCCATCTTGTATTAAAACACCACCAATACCCACCCCGGATGCATCGCACTCAATCTCAAATGTTTTAGAGAAATCAGGTAAAGCAAGAATAGGTGTAGATATTAAATGAGTTTTAAGAGTTTCGAATGCTTCCCTTTGAGTAGGACCCCAATGGAATGGTGTGTTCTTTTTTACTAACTCGTTCAAGGGGGCGGCTATGCTGCTGAAATTCTTGATGAATCATTTGGTAAAATCGGCCAAGCCATGAAAACTTCGGACCTCCGTTGTGCTTTTAGGTTCAGGCCATTCAGCCACTGCCTTTACCATTTCTTGGTCAACTTCAATTCCCTGTCCACTTACAACGAAACCAAGGTAAACAACACGATCCAAGCAAAAGGAACATTTCTTAAGATTAGCAAATAAATGCGCTTTTCGAAGGGTGTCCAAAATAGCCTTTAAGTGTGATAGATGCGAGTTTAAATCATGGCTGTAAATTAAGATGTCATCGAAATAGACCACTACAAACCGACCAATAAATTCTCTAAGGAGTTCATTCATTAATCGCATAAATGTGCTTGGAGCATTGGTGAGACCAAAAGGCACTATGAGCCATTCATATAACCCAAACTTTGTTTTAAACGCTGTTTTTCATTCATCTCCCTCACGGATTCATACTTGATGGTAACCACTTTTTAAATCAATTTTCGAAAATAATTTTGCATCATGCAATTCATCCAACATGTCATTAAGAAGAGGAATGGGATATCGATACTTTACCGTGATTTGATTGATGGCACGACAGTCGGTGCACATCCTCCACTCACCATTCTTCTTAGGCACAATGATTACGGGAACCGCACATGGACTCAAAGATTCTCGAATCTTCCCTTTTTCCAGCAACTCTTGAACTTGACGCTGAATTTCCTTAGTTTCCTCAGGATTTGCCCTGTATGCCGGACGATTTGGTAAAACCGCTCCCGGAATAAAATCAATTTGATGCTCCACTCCTCGTAGGGGTGGTAATCCACTTGGTTCTTCTTCCAGAAATACGTCTTCAAATTCCTGCAAAAGGGTTAGTACCATATTGGGAAGAGTTCCCGCAAGATCAGATATAATCATATAACAAGGATTTGAAGTAGATAAGTGCTCATCGAATTCTGAATGAGTCACTAACGGATAGGAATCCTTATATATGAATAAAATGGGGTTTCGGACAGCCGCATAATTCATCTTCTTATCACGACTTTTGGAATTCACTTTAACGGTCTCTGAAGGCATTTTAACAATCGCAGTTTCAGAATTAGTGGGTGCTTGTGCATTAGCGTGCTCAGACTCTCTCTTTTTTGCAAACTTAACTTGATCAGAATGAGCCTCATGTGGTGCCAAAGGACTCAAAGTGATACGCTTTCCTTTATGCGACAGGGTGTATTTATTAAGAAAACCATCATGCGTGACACGTTTATCAAATTTCCATGGACGGCCAAGTAATATATGCGTGACATGCATAGGAACCACATCGCAAAGAAATTTATCTTCATATTTTGAAAGACTGAAATTCACATATGCTTGCTTCGTGACCTCAACCGAACCACATTCATTTAACCATTGCAATTTATACGGTTGCGGGTGCTTAACGGTGGGAATATTCAGTTTTTCAACAACTTCATCACTTACGGCATTAGTACAACTTCCAGAATAAATAATCATCATGCATAACTTACCTTCGATAAGACAACGAGTTTGAAAAATATTCTCACGCTGTACCTCATCATTATTAATTTGATTCACGGCGCTAAGGACTTTTTTTGTTAAAAACATCGCTCGTTCATCAAATGAAATTCCTTCATCGTCTTCTTCATTTTCAGCCGACTCTTGTTCATTTTCATCTTCCGAGGCTGATTGATACTTCCCATCTCCGGCTGCAATATAAGATCTTTTGTTCGCACATTCATTAGCCTTGTGTCCTAATCCTTGACATTTATAACATCTCAATGTGCCAATGATTTTTCCTTGTTAGGGACGGTCATTTGTTACTTGGGAGGGGTATATTTAACAATGAGAAATTTTAAAAGGAAACTTACCTCCATCGCCTTTGGATTGAAAAGGCTTAGTTGGTGTGGTACCTGAATGATTCTTTGCAAATTGTGTCTTCTTCTTCTTGAGTTGATTTTCCTTAGTTAAGGCTGCATGTACCATCTCATCATAGGTAGTGCAATTCATCATTTCAACTGGGTCCGCTATCTCGGGCCGCAAACCTCCCAAAAATCGAGCCATGGTATGTTCATCGATTCTTGAAGATCACATTCGAAATAAAGCCATTTCTAACTCATCTTGATAGGCTTGAACAGATTTCTCGCCTTGTTGGAGAGTTTGTAACTTTCTCACTTGCTCACGACGATAGGATTCGGGAACCCATTTTCTATGCATTTCATTTTTAAGAACCTCCCAAGAAGAAATCGCTTGTTGTCTTAATTTCCTGCGCTTTTCATTAGTTTTGTGGAACCAAAGAATAGCTCGTTCCTCAAATTCACTAGTAGCAAGTTTTACTTTGTTCCTTTCCGAATAATCATGACAATTAAATATTTGCTCAACTTTAACAACCCAAGAAAGATATTCATCAGGATTAGAATTACCTTTAAACACCGGAATTTTCTGTTTTATAGCTTGAAGAGGGTCCCGTGGTGCTACAGCTCTCCTTGGTGCTCAAACTGTAGCTGTGTCATTTTCCTCCTCGTCATCTTCAGAGTAATTGCTGGGATCAAGTTCAGTGTGTTGTACACCTTGACCAACATTCATTCGTGCGAAATGTGCATTTATTTGCTCAGTCAATTCTTGAGTTATTCTCTCAAGATTTTGTTGATGCCTTTGTTCAATGGCCTCAAGCCGTGTTTGATGCCTTCTTTCTTCATCTTCATATTCAGCCATTCTTCTTCTCAAAGATTTATTTACTCAAGTAGAGAATCAATTCGGATTTCAAGTAATCAGCGATACTCGAGTTTCCCCAAATACCAAGAGTGAAGAATCAGGAATTTTTTTTTTAAGAGTTTTTGAAATTCCAAAGTGAACTCAACAAAAATTGTGAAGTATTTTAGAGAAGATATTCAAAGATGTAACACAAAAATTGTGAAGTGTATAAAATGATTTTTTTTTAACTTTTGTTGCTCGTACGGAACAGTATGCTCGTGCGGAACAATTTATTTTTCAAATACACACGATTTAATTGTGCACCCTTTTTTTTAAAAATATAAATATATATAAATATATAGATGCTCGTGTGAAATAAAGTGTTCTTCAAATACACACGATCATATGCATACTATGGTTCTTCAGATACATACGATAATATGCAACATAATTTTTTTTGTTTTTTTTTTATATTTGAATTTTTTTTTTTGAAATAAAGTAAAAGGATAATACCGTCAATCCGCTGTTCTCTGATACCAACTGATGCGAAACCGCCCGGAGGAAGGCTTCGGATCGAATGAACACTTAGGACCGTGGATTTGAAGGTATTTGGAAGTCCTTGACACAACCACAACCTGTGTGGAAGCACCTTGGAATAATAAGCTCCGCGACACAATCACAACCCGTGTGAAGGCACCTTGGAATAAAACCTCAATACTTAGAAAACCTGTTTCTAAGCACCTTGGTATATGGATAACCACAAGGATTGCTCAAGTCCTTGATAATCCGAGATTGAATTCCCTTTCCAGAGAAACTCACACAACACTTTTCCAAGTGAAGAACAAATATAATTTGATTAATTGATTTCAAAAGGCCGAATTACAAGTTACAATAGTTTGGGTATTTATAGGACAATAATAGATAGAAAAGTAAGATGAAAGTTTTTTCTAAAAACTAGGATAAAAGTGGCGCCCCAACTCTTGGTTTTCCAAGCATCATTAATCAACGTATCTTGAATAAATGCTTGGACTCTTGAAATCCTTGATTTAATGTATTTTGCATTTCCAAAACTTGTCTTTCCATCTTCCAAAATCAGCACAAAGTGGCGCCATTTCTTCTCCTTATTCAGCCATGTTTTTGTCATTTATTTAAGTAATATTGCATAATATAATATATATTATAATACCAAAATAAGGACCAAAATGTTGGGCCATTTATTCAGGCAGCCCACACGCATAAATGATGGACTTGGTTATTTCAGAATCTTCATCCTTGGTCTTGGACTCTTGCATTATTACTTGGGCTAATTTTTCCAAAGCTTTGAGCCTCTTTTTACGTTGAAGCCGAGTTTCAGGTCCAACCCAAAATGTTAGCGGATCATGTGTAGGTTGTGGATCCGGATTCATCTCACCAATGTGGAGAGAACGTAGTACAATCAAAGTGGATACAATATGAAATATATATATAATGTCTTAGCTATTGAGGACTACAAAAAAAACCTAACGATGCTTTTTGAGTTTTATACCTCTTCTTGGAAGAAGGTGCCATGCATTTCCCTCGTTAAACAAATTAGGCAGACAAAACACTTTGAGCATTCAAACTCAACAACAAGACCTGAGCTAGAACATAGACTAACCTAAACAGACCATATACATGACTTACACTTAAGAGACTGGTGCTTATAAGACCTGAACCAAAACAATAAATTCATAATTGAACAAGGACATTTGAACATTGGCTCCAAAGATGAAAGTGACGGAAAATGCAAACAACACCGACTTCCATTCAGAGCTTCAAACATAACATGTTTGTACTTTGATTTAAAATATAAGTTCAAAAAAGATTGACAAACATAAGAGGAAAATCAAATCAAGTTGGTTAATCAGAATGAACAAGACCTACCTCTCCAAATGCAAATAGTTAACCAATTAACAGGTTTTAATGCGGTTTCAATAGCATACTAATCAATGATCTGCTAACTTGTTGTTCCCAAAAAAAATGACCTGCTAACTTAACATGTATAACTAAGTATATACTAAGACAAGCATTGAAGTGATTCGATTGTACCTTTGCTGAAGGCTTATTTTTCTCCCACACTCCAAAGATACTAATGTTTCTTTATAATTCATAACTTCTAGACTCATCCTAGATTGTAACATGCATCTAATCAGGTTCCAAACTAAAAAAGTTCCATACAAAGGCCACTTAATCATGTAGGTTACCAGAACTGATTCTAAGGCAGTTTCAGTCTATATTCGAGAGAAAAAATTCTCATAGAACAACATAAAATTATACCTAAAATGGTCGACTAGTCTGTGCATGCTTCGGGACGGATGAAGAAGAACAAACAGCTGAAGTGTTTACGGACGGATTGATGTTTTGTTGATTTATCAAAGCACGTATATCTGCCAGCTCACCCATCAATTTTTTATCAATCTCCGCTTGCTCGCTATAACGTTCCTCGGACTGTTTCAAAGCAGATTTATACTCCATAGCCATTCGATAGTTAGAGCCACGACTAGGAAAGTTGTCCCATGGATTAGAGGGAGCAACACCTCCTCCCATCATACGCATTCTACGGTTTCTATCATTTCCAATTACTTGCGCAAAGACATCATCTGGGGCAATTTCATCAACCATACCAATAGGGAGTTGACTACTCCTCTCATCCATTTTGTTCTGAAATTTACTTATTTAGTTAGCATAACTCTAAGGAAAAAAGATGAGCTCTTACGCATAAAATAACTTACCACAGCATTTGCAACATCACTGCTTCTTGCGTTCTTGTTTTTATCAAGGTAGCATGCTTTGAACATTTCCACACGGGAAAGAGGCTGCGCTACATTCTTATCCTTTGACTAGAGACAATACACACATGCATACTTAGAATTTGTAAAAAAAAGACACCTTTATGATGTAAATTCCATATAATGTAGTAAAGGAAAGATAGAATCAATACCTTTTCATCATAAATTTGAGCATAAGACTTTTTTCCAGTCCTATGATGCATTGTTTTTTTCTTTCTAATTTCCTTGTTTCTTTTAATTGCAACCTGAAATTATCAAATACAAGGATCACAACAAGTATCTAACAAAAAATAATATGCAAGCATCTAACAATGAATAAATAACAATGACCATTGTGAGACAGTGGAGAAACATACTATTGCATCATCAGTTTTCCGGCACTTAATTAACCATTTCCATTGGTCTTCAACCACCCTTGAGTCAATGGCTTGATTTTGAAAATCAAGTGGAGCATTTTCATCATAATAACATGCTTTTAGAGCTGTCTTCCAATTTCTCCACCTATTTCTAATAAACTACAACATCTAATAATCCATTCCAGGCGGGACCTTGAATATTTCCTTGCAGTCAAAATCAAACATAACATTATTTGTCAAATTAAGGATAATTTTTTTTAAAGATGTAATATAACTATTTCATTTCAACCATACTTACCTTCACGATATCAATCATACCCTCCTTCTTTTTGATGGCATATGATGCCAATTTTTGCGATCGAGTAGGGCATAATAGCCATTTCTAGCAACAGATCCAAGGAACTCAACAAACATTGATTTGGTGGGTCCTATTGGTTGACCTAACTGATTGCATGTTACCTTCTCTTTTGGGTGTTCTTTAGGCCTTCCCCATATCCTAACCATCAATGTGGGTCCTCGACCCTTTTTTCTTATACTGAGCTCCACATTCTCCTCCTCTTCTACCAACATACAAATCAATAGAAGACTTGTGAACTTTTCTTTTGAATTACATGTTTGATAAAAATATCTTCATAAATAGCATGTACTAAATTGTTCTAAGAAAATTACCATTATATTCATACTCAATAGGATCATCCTGATTTTGCTCAATTTGAATATCTACAAAAAACATGTCCACACAAAAGTCAATTATAATAATTTGCATGAGAGAACAAATAAGTCATGGTTATGGTAAGAAAGAAAAGTCAACATCATTAAGTAAAGGTCCACCACATTACCATCCGCTCTTTCGCTAGGTAAATGATTGTTTTCATTTGTCTCGATGTCCTCGTCCCTAAGCACAAAACTTCTTTTCCACCCGTTCTTTCTTTTATGCATCATACCTGCATGTTATTCAACATTTAAGCATAACACTTCATTACATCACACTAGAACCAGTACTAAAGTTTGCAATATGATTACCAAAAATGTTGACATATATAATAGTAGTATGCTCAAGAATTTGAAATGGATTCCTAATGCTGCAGTAGTTGAATATTTAAATTGAAAACAGAGGCAAACAAGATTTGATTGCTGATAGCTACTACACATAAACTTAAGAATACAAGGGATTTGGTGAGCCAAATCATAATTCAAATTGAATTGTGGTTCAAATTCAATCACTTTTATGAGCATTTGCGGGCGTGAGACTGATGACATCCACTCCCTATTTGAAAGAATGCCAAACTAAAAATTGAAGTTGTCTGCAACCTCTCTCTGCAACTCTTATATAAAATCTTCATCGGCAAAATAGAAATATCAAGCTACAATCCCACTAGCAGATATTCTTAGAACAAAACCAACTTTCATATACAGAGGTACCTTCACATTAAGACCCTTAAGTCGATCAACCATACTATACAAAAACTCAAATGTGAGTATGGATTGCGAATTAAGATCCTCCTGAACTTCCGGGTGGATCATGAACCAATCTCCTAACATCTTGTGCACATGAGAATGTATTTTATTGGTGCGTTTGAGTACCAAACGTATGTACTGTGCATTACGAATTGCACCCAAAAAGAAACACAACTTACTAATGCTCTTAGCAGATAGTTACAATAAGAAATAGAAGAAAAAAACAACCATTCTACCGATCAAAAGTCGATTTGACTTTTGAACAGCCGAACTATAAACCATAAAATTGACTTTCAAGTTTTTCACGGACACTTATCATATTCTACCATGCAAAAGTGGATTCAACTTTGGAAAGAATACGAACAAGAAAAATAAAAAGAACTCTTCCTAATGAATATTACAAAAAATTGTATGCTTCTTCCAATTAAATGGTGTTCTTATATACCTTGGATAAAGAAATGAAACTGCATAACATTTTATCATTACAAGAAAACTTGAGGGAATGCAAACTACATATTATAAGAAACACAAAAGAGTACAAGCTAACATTTCATTCAAGATTCCCCTCAATAAAAAGATGAAACAGAACTCGATTTGAACAATCATGAATTCTAAAAGACAAAGATAACAGGCCAAAATTAAAGGGAAGGGGGTGGGGGAGGGGAGCCTTGCACCACCTAGTCAAAGTACAATCAGAATGTACAAATACACTGGAAGTAAATCTCCATTCTGTATTACACATACAACATACAGCCATTTAAACACAAATAAATTCAACAAACACAGAACCAGAAAGGGCTCCTTTAAAGGCACAAACCATCATACCTTTGTAACACACCCTTCTTTAACACCTCATTGCAAATCTACACATCTACTAATTTAATTTACACTATCGACCTTTTTTTTATAAAAGTCGAATACAGACTATATAATCGAAGGCTACTCACCGGAAAGCATTCGATACACAAACGACCTTTGTTTATGATGAATTTGGGCTTAAAGAAAGAACTCTGACTATATACTTATTTTTAAGCCAGAAGCCCAGAAAGGAAAGAGAACGAAGGAGGACAATCTCTCTCATTTATTGCTAGCATGATATAGGACCAAAAGGATCAACTTTCAAATGTTCAAAACTAGTCTGTTTTAAAATTCATCAACCCGTCATCATAATACCGGAGTAGTCTAAGCCATATACTACTAATAAATAAAACACGAGCTACAAAATAATAAGAATTTTATAAAAGCTAATCACTTTTTCATTTCTTGATTATCATCCTAAATTTCTAACCCATCATAATCAAGATGATTCAGCCACACTTATAGTAGATACTCTGTAATATCCCGACTTTTCGAAAAAGGGCAGACGTATCCTTTTGCGAAATATGAAATGTTATGATTTACGGATTTAAGTATTTTATGTGTGTGTATATATATATATATATATATATATATATATATATATATATAAGGGAAAATCTGATTTTAAGTAAAAAGGGAAATTAAGAAAAATAAGGAATTAGGTTAATTATTGGGAATTTTCCTATTTAAGGAAAAATAAACCCCATTAGTTTACCCTAACCTTTTGAATCAGAATTTCACCTCCTAATCTCCCCCTCTCCTGCGTGTAAGAGTTTGAGAAAAGGTTGAGAGATTTCTTCCGTTTTCTAAGTCGAATCTTGTTGGAAATAAAATTTATGTTTTGATGATGATTCATCACTTATTCAGTTATTATTTTTAGATCCCATTGATGAAGTGTCATAACTAGCTGTTATAGTGCAAAGCAAAAAGATGTTTAAGAAATCAATGTATAGGATTTAATGGAGTCTGATATTTGTATAAGTTAATCAGACAAGCATTGTAATAGTTCTAGGATCAGGACTGAGAAATTGAATATTTGACTGAAGGAAGCTGAGATTCATAAGATAACTGACATAAGAGCAAACCAACATAAACTGAAGAAGGTAAGTTCGCTGAGGGACACAGACTCAGTTGGCTTATATTGAAAACTGAAGAACTGAGCGTTCAAACTCAATTATTTAAGACTGAAGAACTGAGGGCTCAAACTCAGTTTATTAAGACTAAGCCGAGACTGTAAAGTTAGACTTCAAGCAAGATTGTGATGACCTGAACTGACTTTATAGATCTTGTATGAAGACCTAAGAATCATAAGGACAATGATATCTTAGATGATGAATTTGAATAGTGTACTCTGATTAAATCAATTATAATTAGATGAAGAAGAGAGTACTGCGATTTTGAAGAAGAGTAAAAACTCAGTTAATACTCTTAAAAACTAACAACTGACTAAGTTGTTAGAAATCAGTTTTTAACTGAAGACAAGAGAAACTGAAGAAGGATATGACCGTTGTAAATCAAGCAATTTTATTACAAGTTCATTTTATTACTTCCGCATAAGCTTTAGTTGAACTCAGTCTGGAATAAGATTCAGTTTTTGGGTGAGTTTTTGGTGACAAGTTCATTCACCCCCCTCCCCTCCTTCTAAACTTGTGTTAGCATTTCCTTGGGACCAACAAATCTCAACCGTTTTCTGATTCGAGTGGAGCATTGGAATCGTCGTGAACATGGCGTCATTTCAACACAAGAAAGTTGGAGCTTTTCTCAAGGTATGATTTTCGATCTAGGTGCTATTTTGGATGAGTTTTGGAGATCAAAACTCATATCATTCGTAGTCTTATGTTAATTGAAGCGGGTGATCGAATCTAACCCTTTTTGGAATTGATCACATAGGCTACCTACAAGAAAAGATCAGGTTTTGTTGGTTTTTCTGAGGATTTGGAATTGGATTAGCTTTCTAAAAGGTAAGAGGGTCTTCCTACAAGTTGATTACGATTTATGTTATGATTGAGATGATTAATATGCTAGAATTGCTACCTTCGTTTTGCCAAAATATTTAGAGTTGCTATGGTAGATAATAGTTATGTTTTTATGCTATTTTTCTGAGTATTATGATGTTGGACAAGTTTGAGAACGATTAGGGATCGATTAGAGGTCAAAAAATGAGTATTTGGAAGTTGCCGCGCTTCGTGCGGGCGCACCAAGACCAGTGCGGACGTATTGAAGAACCAGAAAGTGAAATTTTACATTCAAAGAGTTGGTGCATGAGCACCAGACCCCGGTGTTGGCGTACTGGAGCCCAGTGCGGGCACACCAGCCCTAGTTCTGGCGCACTGGATGAGCAAAATTCCACTTTTTACGTACAGAGGATTAGTGCATGCGCACTGAACCCGGTGTGGGCGCACTAGACCTCCTTTTTGATGAAAATGTTTTTTTAAGCTATGTTTTGTGTCCTAAATGTTAATCCTTGATCTAAAAACATTAATTAAACTTGAACAAGCATCGATTGAGCTTCTGATGCGTTTACTTCCGGCACCGAATGTTCTCTTCAAGGGAGTTGAAGTTCGGGACCGTCGGAAAGTCATGAAAGGGATTGTGCTTTGATGAACTAGAGTTCATCAATATCTGTTTAATTTCTAGGCCTTGTCCATGTCTAGAGGGCTAGAAAAGAGAGTTGAGTTTGTGAGGGAGCTTACTTAGGTGGCTAGCTAATAATCAATAATAATACATACTTGTGTAGCTAAAAGACTAAACATCATGTCATTCTTGTTAAGGCACAAGTCCATATCGAATGTGTAGGCTTTCGGAAAAAATGAGTAAACTTGCCGGTATTTCTTGAGGCACCAGGAGCAGAGGGTACTCGTGGATGGATAACTTTGCTGGCCATTAGAAGGCACTAGGAGTAGAGGTACTTCACCGAACACGTATACTATCGGGACTAGCCTGTGTCTATTGGTGTGATACACTAATAGGTTGCACCCTGATACTTCATGGTGAGTAGCACTATACGTAGTGCCCTAGAATGCGGATGTAACAAAGATAAGCTAAGTTAGAAACAGTTAGTCATGACATGTTGATGGACATAAAATCAACCCTAAATTGAGTCGGTCTCATAATGATAATTCTTATAATAAAACATGTTAAGGAACCTTAGTTAATTTGTAGCTTCTACCTCTTATTGAGTACTTTGTACTTACCTCAAATGCATTCTTTTTCTATGTGTTTGGGGGAGAGAAGACGAACAGGTAAACCCAGAGTTCGAGGTAGACTTTGATGACGACGTTTGAGGACGCCTGAGTCGAAGCATTTAGTTATTCTGTTTTCTTTTATATTCATTAGATACGTTGTTCTTTGGGAAACATTGCATTTTCTTTTAGTATTTTTTTTAAGGTTTCGTACGTTTTAATTTTCGTTTGGCTTTCCAATGTAATAAATGTTACATTTCTATCTTTAGTATGTTGAGTTCTTTTCATAGTAGCATTTATGGTTCTTGCCGAGTCTTTTGAGCTTCCGTTTTGCTTAACTCGATACGACATAGTAGAGGCTTACGTGTAATAATAGATTTATTTAATATAATACATGCCGAGAGTTTCGTTTCTGGATAAGGACACGTATCCGGGAGCGGGGCGTTATAGTTGGTATCAGAGCAAAGCGTCTTCAGGTCTTCCTTTCCTCTAAGATAAGATCTCCTTAGACCTTGTTGAACCTTTCTGATCTCTCTTGATTGTGGTGATGAATCCTCGTAAGACTAAGAATCCTTAAACCATGGTTAAGTTGCACTAGGACCAAGTGAAGAGTCTTCTTAAGCAAAGGTTAGGTTGAGTTCTAAGCACACCTCTCTTATGTGATTCCCTCGAGTTCGTTCCTCTAGGATCCTTGATAGAATCCCTCTCTTCTTTTAGAACTTTCAGACTTCTCTCACATGTTCTATTTCTTGGAGGATTTAATTTTTTTTTTGGTTACGTTTGATCCTAATCATTTCTTTTTGTAACTTTGTGTTATGCAAAACGAGTAAACGATTTTGTTCACATTTCTATATGCCATGTAATATCATTTCTCAAATACCAAAAAAAAATATGTAAATTTTCAGCCACTTAGAAAGGTGTCTTATCTACAACTTATGTCTTTACATCAAATCAGTTTTTAAATTGGATTATTCATAAATTTCATGACAAGGATGAGCACTCTGTTCAGAAAATTCTGCGGCGGTACTCTTACTTATCTCTGTTTTGAATAATCTAAACACCTCCAAATGCCTTGAATTTTCGATATGTTGTAGAAAACATCCGGCACTAAAATTTTCGTTTTGTAACCAAGTGCAAATTATTTTTGGTTTGAGCACAATATGGAACACAAGTCAGTTTGTGAAGTCCTGAATTTTTTTGACAGCTTATAGCAGTAGATGAAAAGAATTATTTTGACCGACCTATGGCTTTCCAATTTTTTTGATTTTTGAGCATCATATGTAAAACTTATATACTTACAAATTTTCTCTTTGTCTCATGTTTAAAATCAGTTCGGTTTGTATTGTCCAAGTCAATTATTTCACGGCTCATGTATGCACCTGCATTTCTCAAAACCATTTAAGTCATCAGGTCAAGAAAGAATAGATGCCTTTCTTTCACCTTAAAAGTTTGGTAGTTAAAGACTAGGTGTTGTTGTTCTAGGGCTCAACAAGAAGCGAGTGGTTTGGTTTAGGACAATAGTGAGTCAGTTGGAACTTGTTGTTCCGTTTCAGAATCATGTACCCCACCTCAGTTTTAGTAAGAACAACCTCAAGATCTCTTGTTTGTAGCAACACCTTTTGGATAGAGTAATCAAGGTTGCTAGGGTGTTACTACAAGTTTCTGGTTGTGTTGAAGAGAGAGTGCTAAGGAAGGTCAACGGTTTGAGAACGCTCGAGTTTCGAGGACGAAACTCCTTTTAAGGGAGATGGAATGTAATATCCTGACTTTTCGAAAAGGGCAGACGTGTCTTTTTGCGAAATATGGAATGTTATGATTTATGGATTTAAGTATTTTATGTGTATATATATATATATATATTTCAGATATATATATATATATATATATATATATATATATATATATATATATATATATATATATATATATATATATATATATATATATATATATATATATATATATATATATATATATATATATATATATATATATAAAGGAAAAATCTGATTTTAAGTAAAAGGGCAATTAAGGAAAATAAGGGATTAGGTTAATTATTGGGAATTTTCCTATTTAAGGAAAATAAACCCCATTACTTTGCCCTAAACTTTTGAATCAGAATTTCACCTCCTAATCTTCCCCTCTCATGCGTGTAAGAGTTTGAGAAAAGGTTGAGAGATTTCTTCCGTTTTCTAAGTCGAATCTCAACCGTTTTCAGATTCGAGTGGAGAGTTGGAATCGTCATGAAGAGGGCGTCGTTTCAACACAAGAAAGTTGGAGCTTTTGTCAAGGTATGATTTTTTACCTATCTGTTGTTTTGGATGAGTTTTGGAGATTAAAACTCATATCTTTCGTAGTCTTGTGTTAATCTTAGCGGGTGATTGAATCTAACCCTTTTTGGAATTGATCACATAGGCTACCTGCAAGAAAAGATCAGGTTTTCCTGGTTTTTTTGAGGATTTGGAATTGGATTAGCTTGCTAAAAGGTAAGAGGGTCTTCCTACAAGTTGATTACGGTTTATTAGGGTTTATGTTAGGATTGAGATGATTAATATGCTAGAATTGCTACCTTCATGTTGAAAGATTTAGAGTTGTTATGGTAGATAATAGTTATGTTTTTCTGCTATTTTTTTGAGTATTATAATGCTGGACAAGTTTGAGAACGATTTGGGATCGATTTGAGGTCAAAAACTGAGTTTTTAGAAGTTTCCGCGCATGGTGCGGGCGTACCAGGACTAATGCGGATGCACTGGAAAAACAGAAAATGAAATTTTACATTCAGAGAATTAGTACGGGTGCACCAGACCATGGTGCGGGCATACTAGCCCCAGTGCTGGCGCACTGGACGAGTAGAATTCCAGTTTTTACGTATAGAAGCTTAGTGCGTGCGCACTGAACCCGGTGTGGGTGCACTGGACCTCATTTTTTATGAAAATATTATTTTGAGCTATGTTTTGAGTCCTAAATGTTAATCCTTGATCTAATAACATTAATTAAACTTGAACAAGCCTTGATTGAGCTTCTGATGCGTTTATTTCCGGCACCGAATGTACTCTTCAAGGGAGTTGAAGTTTGGGACTGTCGGAAGGGCATGAAAGGGCTTTTGCGTTGATGAACTAGAGTTCATCAATGTCTGTGTAATTGCTAGGCCTTGTCCGTGTCTAGAGGGCAAGCAAAGAGAGTTGAGTTTGTGAGGGATCTTACATAAAAACACTTAGGTGGCTAGCTAATAATCAATAATAATACATACTTGTGTAGCTAAAAGACTAAACATCATGTCATTCTTGGTAAGGCACAAGTCTATATCGCAATGTGTAGGCTTTCGGATAAAATGAGTAAACTTGCTGGCCTTTCTAAAGGCACCAGGAGCAGAGGGTACTCGTGGATGGATAAGTTTACTGGGCATTGGAGGGCACCAGGAGTAGAGGGACTTCCCGAACGCGTATAATATCGGGACTAGCCCGTGGCTATTGGTGTGATCCACTAATATGTTGCACCCAGATACTTCATGGTGAGTAGCACTATGCGTAGTGCCCTAGAATGCGGATGTAACAAAGATAAGCTAAGTTAGAAACTGTTAGTCATGACATGTTGATGGACATGAAGTGAACCCTAGATTGAGTCGGTCTCCTAAAGATAATTCTTATAATAAAACTTGTTAAGGAACCTTAGTTAATTTGTAGCTTCTACCTCTTATTGAGGACTTTGTACTTACCTCAAATGCATTGTTTTTCTATGTGTTTGGGGGTGAGAAGACGAACAGGTAAACCCAGAGTTTGAGGCAAACTTTGATGACGACGTTTGAGGACACCGGAGTTGAAGCATTTAGTTATTATGTTTTCTTTTATATTCAGTAGATACGTTGTTCTTTGGAAAACGTTGTATTTCCTTTTAGTATTCTTTTGAAGGTTTCGTACGTTTTAGTTTTCGTTTGGCTTTCCAATATAATAAATGTTACATTTCTATCTTTAGTATGTTGAGTTCTTTTCATAGTAGCATTTATGGTGTTTGCCGAGTCTTTTGAGCTTCCGTTTTGCTTAACTCAATAAGACGTAGTAGAGGCTTACGTGTAATATTAGATTTATTTAATATTATACGTGCCGAGCGTTTCATTTCCGGATAAGGACTCGTATCCGGAAGCGTGGCGTTACATACTCAAATAACATATTTTCCTTTCATCTTTCTCAACTCTCAAACAAAACAACCATCAACAATATTACAAGAAACCATATGAATATAAAACAGTGAAATAGAAAGAAAACAGCGAAATAGAATAGAAAGATAAAAGGGAAGAGAAAATATGAAGCTTCAATTGCAGAAACAATGAAAGATGAATTAGATTCTAGTTTACCTGCAATTTCCGATTGCGGACAGTTGGGTTCTCTTGCGGCTTCACTGCTTAAAAGAAGGAGTAGTGGTCGGACACTTAAATAATCGTGAGAGGGTAGGATTTTCATTTTATAGATTTTTGTCCAGAAGGACAAAATCATCAAAAAATCGGGATAGAAGAAAACTGTAATTTAATAAGGACAAAAGTAACAATTATGAAGTAAAAATATGAAGTAATAAATGTGGAATAGAGTAAATATGAAGTAACAATTATGAAACACAAAGTAACATTAACACGTGAAGTAACAATTTTAAAATAACAATTATGATTTGTGTCCTTTATAATAATGAAAATGTTACTTTTGTCTTTTCAGACCCATTTATTAATTTTTTTATCCTTGTGGCCCCTTCCCCCTTCATTTTATTGCGGATTAATGAAAAAAAAAAACAAGCAATTATCTCTAAGTGTTTTCGCGCCAAGAATTTCTTTTCTTTTGCAACGCGCCAAGAATTTCGTTTATTTTATTTTATTAAAGAAAAAATTCAGGGTAAGTGCCAAAAGCACCGTCCGAATATGATTTCCTATAATACTGCATATAAAAGTGCCTCTTAAATAGTTTCCCAATCAAACAGTTTGAAGGTATTGCTGCGCTTTTTTACCAAACGAATGGACAGGGAATTTTTTAATGCATTTTTTTAAATGTGTCCTAAAAAGTGTGCAATAATATATACTTTTTCTAGTAGTGACTCTTCACATTTAAAAATTATTTTCAATGATAATTTTTATTCGTATAAATGTGTGTCAGATTTCACTCGAAAAAAATTGTTTCAGATTTTGGATGATCTCTGGTCCGATTGATATACAACGACTAAAATTAAATCACACATTTTTTAACATATGTAAAAAATTTATGGGAATCAATGATCAGAAAAGTAAAAGATATAATTGGAAAATAAACTTTATACTGTTATAATAATATATGTATATATGTATACTCCTGCTACCGAAGTGTAAAACTACCACTTATATTTGTATAAGTAAACAAACAAAAGCAAAGAGGTGAAGTAGCTTGCATGCTACTGTTTCATATATTATTGCAAACTGGAATCTCAATCTTATCTTTCAACATAAAACTCGACAAATGTATATATAGATACATTGGAAGTAGGAGGTGGCTTATACACCTTATCACTGCATGTGAAAGTATGTGGGTTAACCAAGCTTATCACGTGGATGATATGGCGGCTGAATCATTATCCTCCGGATAGTTATCTGATGCAGACCGTTTAATAAATACACGACATATCACACGTGGCTTTATGGTGTAACAACATCTTGTTGGAGAATCTTGTTCATAAACGAAATAAAATACAAGTAAAACGAACTACAAGAAATCTCAGAATTACAATTGCAAAGAAACGAAAAGAATATATGATCCGAGCCCTGTGTTGCACACAGTTTCCTTAAGACTAATTCGTCCCCTCACCTTCATGTGCCGTGAGCTTCAGTGGGGCGTTAATCTCCCGAGATAGAACGGATAGCAATGACAGAAGCACAACGCCTTCAATTGCTTAAGAACCTTGTAGTTTGAACTCTCGGTTTTCATAAGTAAAGAGAAGCAGAATCTTTGGTGTATTCTCCGGTGTGAAGAATCGATCAAGTTGTCTGTTTATATAGGCTTTATTCTGTAGAGGATGTCATAAAACAGATGGAATTCGAAGTGGAACAGCCTCAACATCATTATTTCGAAATGAATGTCATCAAAGCTCGAGGTGGAGCAGCACGATGTCGGAGAATAGATGGAAGGTCCGCATGCGATGTCGATGTGCAGATGGAAGGTCTCGAATTAATTATCCAGATATCCGTTTTCACTCAAAAAATAAAGGTTCAGGTTGCAAAACCGAACCTTCACTGGGAGCCTTTGAATCGAGTTGCATTCGTGTCCGCAGGACGCATGCTCGTACACAAGTTCAAGCTGAAATCCATCCGGATTTGCACCCCCCCTGCGCCCGCGCGTAGAGAACGGTGTATAAAGTTGGTAAATTCTTACCACTACACTAAAGCAACATCATATATATATTGGCTCTTTTCCTTCCTTCCTTCCAATGTGGGAGAAATTGGTTTCCCCAATTTTCCCTTTATTACTAACACTTTCCATTCACCACTTAGGCCCAATAGGCCCAATATGACATATGATTTAACATATCCATTTTAACCATCAATTTTCCAACAATCCCCACATGAATGGAATAGTGTTTAAAACCCTAGCAAAGGCTCTAAGAATGAAATTGAGAGTTCGGTGGTAGATCAATGCATAGGATAGGTAGGTGTGACCCTTTGAACCTTCCCTTGATTAAATATGTTTACTTTCTTGGTGACTAGTAGACGCGATGTCCTTGAACTATTCTCATCGTTGATGTAAATGATGACATATCAACCACACTTTGCATCTACCTATCAACATAGGTTCTTGCGGTTATGTCCATTTTGGCCGTAGAGACATCCGCTGGTTCAAACAAGAGTTTCTAAGAATTGCGCCTCACAATTCCCTTTGAAGCGGCCCTCTTCTCTCTTACATAGGTGATTACGTAATTGAGAATTTTCTCAAAATATTCTTCTTACACAAATCATTAAAAGCTCTTTCGTGAGCTTATCCTCGTTCAATCTCACTGTTTCCTCATCTTAGGAATGAGCTTGAGGGTTACCCCCCACAGTGACTTTACTTCGGCAATTAGGTTTTCCCATTGAACCAAGATCTTGGGATCTCCAATCTACAAGGTTGGGTTTTCCTTCGCAAAAGTTTTATTCCATGGGCTTTAGTCCCATTCCTCTTGATGATTTAGCAACTAGCTCTCTATTTAACCCTTTGGTTAGCGGATCCGCAAGATTATCCTCTGACTTAACATAGTCTAAGGTAATCGTACCAGTTGAGAGTAGTTGTCTAATGGAATTATGTCTTCTGCGTATGTGCCTAGACTTACCATTATACATTATATTTTGTGCTCTTCCAATCGCTGATTGGTCATCACGATGAATACATATTCTGGGCAGCCCGGCCATTGAGGAATATCCTCAGAATTGATGCAACCATTCTGCCTCTTCACCACATTTATCCAAGGCTACAAACTCAGATTCCATTGTGGATCTGGTTATCACGGTTTGTTTGGAAGATTTCCAAGACACGGCTCCACCGCCTAACGTGAATACAAAGCCACTTGTGGATTTTGAATCCTTTGAATCTGAAATCCAATTTGCATCAGTATATCCTTCTATAACAATTGGTTCTCTTGTATAGTGAAGGCCATACTTACGAGTATATCTTAAGTATCTCAGTAACCTTACTATAGCTTTCCAATGTTCATGACTCGGATTACTAGTATATCTACTTAGCTTGCCAACAGCGTAAGCGATATCTGGTCTAGTACAACTCATTAAGTACATTAGACTTCCAATGATCCTTGCATACTCTAATTGAGATACACCCTCACCTTTATTTTTGAACAAAGGTTGACTTTGATCTATTGCAGTTCTAGCTTCATTTGAGTCATCTTTATTGAATTTTTCAAAGATTTTATCAATATAATTAGATTGACTCAAAATGAGACCATTAGAATTTCTTGTAATTCTAATTCCCAATATCATCTCTGATAAACCCATATCTTTCATTTCAAATCTGGCGTTTAACATATCTTTGGCTGATTTGATCATCTTATCATTACTACCAACTATCAGCATGTCATCCACATAAAGACATAAGATGACATAGCCATCTTTTGTTTCTTTCATGTAAATACATTTATCACATTCATTGGTTTTGAACCCTTTTTCAAGCATAACATGATCAAACTTTTGATGCAATTGTTTTGGTGCTTGTTTTAAGCCATATAATGACTTAACCAATTTACACACTTTCTTATCTTGTCTGGACTAGAAAAACCCTCGAGTTGTTCCATGTAGATTTCTTCTTCTAAATCTCCATTTAAGAAAGCGGTTTTCACATCCATTTGATGTACTTCTAAATTACGCAAAGCGGCTATAGCAAGTACCATCCTAATGGAAGTTATTCTCACACTTTGGAGAATATGTGTCAAAATAATCAAGACCTTCTTTTTGACTATAACCTTTTATTACTAGTCTGGCCTTATATTTATCAATAGATCCATCAGGTTTCATTTTCCTCTTAAAGATCCATTTTGATCCTAGTGGCTTACATCTTGGAGGTAGATCAACTAACTCCCAAGTATGATTTTGCAATATAGAGTCTATTTCACTATTTATTGCTTCTTTCTACATTGGACCTTCAGAAGAAGTCGTCGCTTCTTTAAAGCTTTGAGGATCTGTCTCTAACATATAAGTGATAAAATCTTCACCAAAAGATTTTTCAGTCCTCGACCTTTTGCTTCTTCTTGGCTCAACCTCAGTTGGCTCTTCTTCATTTACTTGTTCAGAAGGGTGATCCTGAACATTAACACGCTTTAATGAACTAGGTTCATTTGTTTTAGCCGGGAATACATTCTCAAAGAATGATGCATTTCGATTCCATTATCGTATTTTTATGTATTTACGGATTATCGACTTATACACAAGAAATCGATAAGCACTCATTGTTGTGTGCATATCCAATGAATATACAATCAATAGTTTTGATCCTATCTTTACTACTTTGGGTGTAGTATACGAGCACCTTTGCAAGGCACCCCACACTTTCAAGTATTTGTAAGAAGGTGGTTTACCTTTCCACAGATTCATAAGGAGTTTTCTCTTGTTTCTTTCGGGTATCTTATTTAAAAGATAATTGATAGAAAGGATAGCTTCCCCCACAAGTTTTGTGATACTCACGAACTTAACAACATTGAATTCATCATTTCTTTCAATGTTCGATTTTTCTTTTCAAAGCAACTCCGTTCGATTGTGGTGACCATGGCGCGGTTATTTCATGAATAATCCCATGTTCGGCACACAAAATCACTTAGTGGTGCCAAATATTCACCACCTCTATCGCTCGGAGTATTTTGATCTTTTTCCATGTTGATTCTCAACTTTTTTACGAATAGAATAAATTTATCTATCGCTTCATATTTTCCTTTTAACAAGTATACATAGCAATATTTAGTGCGATCATCGATAAAGGTAATAAAATAATTATTTCCGCCTCTCGATTGCACAATTTTAAGATCACACACGTCGCTATGTATTAGTTCGAGTGGTTGCGTATTTCTTTCAACATTTTGAAAGGACGCTCTTGTTAATTTCGCTTCAACACAAGTTTCACACTTATGTTCTTTATCAATTTCGAATTTAGGGATATATTTTAGACTTATTAATCTACACAGGGAATCGTAATTAACATGTCCTAGTCTACCATGCCATAAGGAAGGTGACTCAACCAAGTAAGCAGAACCAGCAATATTATTATTGATATTGTTTGGCCTAACAGCCATTACATTCAGCTTGACCATGCCATTAGATGCATACCCCTTACCGACATACATACCACTCTTAGTTAAAGTAAACTTGTCGGACTCTAAACAAAGACAGAAGCCATTCTTATTCAACAAAGACTCCGGACACTGATTCTTGCGCATATCCGGGACATATAGCACATTCTTGAGTTAGATGCTTGCCGAAGTCATCTTGAGAATCACTTCTCCTTTTCCGGCTATATAGCGAAGTAGCCGAGTTTCCCATGAACAAAGTCTCATTACCTTGAACTGACTCAAACTTAGTAAACACTTCCCTATCAGAGCATATGTGCCTTGTAGCTCTGTGTCTACCCACCATTCTCTAGGATTTGAATCCACCATGTTCACTCTCGACACAACAAAGACAAAGATCAATATCTTCCATGCCTTGAACAATATTTGCTTTGAAACCTTCTTCTTTGGTAGCTTGCAATCGGCCAGATTTGTGACCAATCTTGTCACAATTGAAACATTTCCTTGGAACTTAGGTTTTCAATGCCACCTTCGGTCCCAATTTAGCTTTTGGTCCCTTTTTTGATTTCTTAACAAACTTGTTCTTTTTCGAGCTTTGGCCATGTTCTACCACGTTGGCCCTTGCAAGATTCTGAGAGTAATTTCCTCTTTTATCAGACTTCTTATTGTCATCTTCAATACGAAGCCTAACAACAAGATCTTCCATGCTCATTTCCTTTCGCTTATGCTTAAGGTAATTCTTGAAATCTTTCCACGCATTTGGTAATTTCTCAATAACACAAGCGACTTGGAAAATTTCACTAAGCTCCATCTTTTCAGCTTGAATCTCGTGAAGAATCAACTGAAATTCTTCCACTTGTTCCATGAGTGGTCTAGTGTCCACCATCTTGTACTCCAAGAACCTGCCAATGACAAATTTCTTTGTACCTGCATCTTTGGTTCTATACTTTTTATCTAGTGCCTCCCACAATTCTTTTGCACTCTTTTTTATCACAATATACATCATACAATGAGTCAACTAAACAATTCATTATATAATGTCTACACACATAATCATATTGTTTCCATTCATCTATGGCAAACAGAAAATCTTGATCTGGCTCCCCTTCTGTTGTTGGTGGATCCTCAGTTAGGAACTTTGCCAGACGCAATGTTGTGAGATAAAACATCATCTTTTGTTGCCATCTCTTAAAATTCAGCCCATTGAATTTTTCAGGCCTCTCGTGCTGATTCATAGGAGCAACACCTCGATTTGGCACTTGTTGCACCATAGCCAAAGGCTGAGTCTGACCATCAGCACCATTCTGAGCCGTACTGGTTGTCATTTCTGAAATTTAACACACAAATTGATTAAATTTCCTTTCAACAATTTATAGAACAATTTTTTAATTGAACTATACTCAATTCAACAAAAGATTCGTTTTGAACCCAAAACAGCTAGTTTAAAAATAACACAGCTCGTTTAAAATTCAGGTTGATTAAAATCAGCTTGTTTGAATTCAGCTCGTTTAAGAAACTCGAACACGACCCGTTAAATGTACTCGTTAAAGCGACTCTTTATAGTCAAATCAGCTCGTTTTAAAACGCAGCTTGATTCAACCAAACAGCTCGTATTTACACAGCTCGATTCGCTTTCTTCAAGTACGGAAAACTGAATCACAAAACTGTTATGAACAGTTTATTAAGATCGAAACTGTTCAACACAAGAACCGGCTCGATTCAACACAGTTCTACAAACTGTTTGTTCTTAATTTCCTCTCGTTAATGAACAAGAAATATCAGAATTAGTCTTAAGATTGTTGGAGAATCTTTTTCATAAACGAAATAAAATACAAGCAAAACGAAATACAAGAAATCTCAGAATTACAATTGCAAAGAAACGAAAAGGATATATGATCCGAGCCCTGTGTTGCACACAGTTTCCTTAAGACTAATTCGTCCCCTCACCTTCGTATGCCGTGAGCTTCAGTGGGACGTTAATCTCCCAGGATAGAACGGATAGCAATGACAGGAAGCACAACGCCTTCAATTGCTTAAGAACCTTGTAGTTTGAACTCTCAGTTTTCATAAGTAAAAGAGGAAGTAGAATGCTGGTGTATTCTCTGGTGTGAAGAACTGATCAAGTTGTCTATTTATATAGGCTTTATTCTGTAGAGGATGTCATAAAACAGATGGAATTCGAAGTGGAACAGCCTCAGCATCATTATTTCGAAATGAATGTCATCAAAGCTCGAGTGGAGCAGCAGCATGACGTCAGCCGAGATGGAAGGTCGCGCGATGTCGACGCGAGATGGAATGTCTCGAATTAATTATCGTTATCGTTTCGGCTCAAAAAAATAAAGGTTCAGGTTGCAAAACCGAACCTTCACTGGGAGCCTTTGAATCGAAGTTGCATTCGTGTCCGCAGGCGCGCTCAAATACACAAGTTCAAGCTGAAATCCATCCGGATTTGTACCCCCCCTGCGCCTGTGTAGAGAACGGTGTATAAAGTTGGTAAATTCTTACCACTACACTAAAGCAACATCATATATATATTGGCTCTTTTCCTTCCTTCCTTCCAATGTGGGAGAAATTGGTTTCCCCAATTTTCCCTTTATTACTAACACTTTCCATTCACCACTTAGGCCCAATATGACATATCATTTAACATATCCATTTTAACCATCAATTTTCCAACACATCTGTCGATTACACCATATATTTACGTTGATACTTATCGACTTAGTCGTGCCTGCGTCGAGACTTAGCTATTAAGTAAACTAGCTGCAGGCTAGTATTTTATACGGAGGAGTAGATATTATATCTAATGGACATCCACACATTACGTGTTATATTTATAACATAAGTTATAACACGTAACATTTATAACACTCCCCTTTGGATGTCCATTCCACAAAGAATCTGCCTCGTTAAAACCTTCACTATGAAAAAACCCTGTGGGAAAATATCATAATGAAGGAAAAAGAGTACAGCCTTCATTTGTGTTTTACTCTCCCTGATTTGAACACCTCTTCAAATCTTTAAATCGGCATTCCGATCTTTCTCAGCAATTTCTCAAATGTGGCAGTGGGCAATGCTTTAGTGAACAAATCTGTTGGATTGTCACACGATCTGATTTGTTGAACATCGATATCACCTTTCTTCTGAAGATCATGCGTAAAGAAGAATTTTGGTGATATATGCTTTGTCCGGTCGCCTTTTATATAGCCTCCTTTCAACTGAGCTATACACGCCTCATTGTCTTCATACAATGTGGTTGGTTTATTTTTGTCAACGGGTAAACCGCAACTCTCCCAGATGTAATGTGTCAATGACCGCAACCAAACACATTCTCGCCTGGCTTCATGAATAGCTATTATCTCGGCATGATTCGAGGATGTCACCGTCAAAGATTGTTTAGTTGAACGCCATGAGATTGCCGTACCACCACTAAGAAACAAGTAGCCTGTTTGCGACTTTGCTTTGTGAGGATCTGATAAATATCCCGCATCGGCATAACCAACGATCTCCGGACTTGATTTGTTTGAATAGAACAATCCGAGATCTATTGTCCCTTGCAAATACCGGAACATTTGTTTGACTCCGTTCCAATGTCGCTTCGTTGGAGCCGAGCTAAACCTGGCCAATAAATTCACAGAGAAAGAGATATCTGGTCTAGTATTATTGGCTAGGTACATTAATGCACCGATAGAACTGAGGTATGGTACTTCAGGACCAAGCACCTCTTCATTTTCTTCACATGGTCGGAATGGATATTTATTAACATCAAGCAATCTAACAACCATTGGGGTACTCAATAGATATGATTTGTCCATATTGTATCGTTTCAGGATTTTCTTTGTATAGGTCGATTGATGCACAAAGACGCCATCTTCTAGATGCTCAATTTGTAACCCAAGACAAAATCTCGTTTGTCCAAAATCTTTAACCTCAAATTCTTTCTTGAGATAATCAACGGCCTTTGAAACTTCTTCAGGAGTTCCAACAATATTTAAGTCATCAACATATACAGAGATTATTGCAAATTGTGATTCACATTTCCTGATAAAAACACATGGACAAATCAGATCATTTTTGTAACCCTCTTTAATTAAGCTTTCACTAAGACGATTATACCACATTCGTCCAGATTGCTTTAATCCATATAGGGACTTTTGTAACTTGACAGAATAAATCTCTCAAGGATTTGATTTACACGCTTCAGGCATTCTAAATCCTTCTGGGACTTTCATATAAATATCAGTGTCAAGTTTCCCGTATAGATAAGCTGTAACAACGTCCATAAGACGCATTTCGACCTTTTCATGTACTGCTAGGCTCACGAGGTATCGTAATGTTATCGAATCCACTACAGGTGAATATGTTTCTTCGTAATCGATACCTGGCCGCTGCGAAAAACCTTGGGCAACAAGTCGTGCTTTATATCTCAATATTTCATTTCTCTCGTTTCGTTTACGCACGAATACCCATTTGAATCCTACTGGCTTTATCCCTTCAGGGGTACGGACTACAGGTCCGAAAACTTCACGTTTTCCAAGTGAATTTAGTTCTGACTTAATGGCATCTTGCCATCGTGGCCATTCTTTTCTATTCGACAATCTTCAATCGATGTCGGTTCATGGTCCTCGTTTTCTCCCATTACTTCAAGTGCAACATTATATGCGAAGATATGATCAACGATTACATCATCTCGGTTCCATTTTGTCCCAAAAGTTACATAATTAATTGATGTTTCTATAGACTCCCCGGGGTCTATAATTTTAAAGCTCTTCGGGATCTCATCATCAATTTTGGAATTGTCAGCTTGATCACTTTGATCATTTTGTCCTCTTTTCTTTCGAGGATTTTTATCTTTCGCACCAACCGGTCTACCATGCTTCAGGCACGGTTTAGATTCACTTGCATTAACATTCTTATCAAGTTCTTCTGGAATTGATATACGAGCTGGAACATTCGCGGCTTCTATATATGATATAGTGACTCTACTGGAATCATTAAATGCATCAAGCAATTGATTTGCTATTTTCTGCAAATGAATAATTCTCTGAACTTCCAGTTCACATGCACTAATACGAGGATCAAGAAATCCTAACTTCGTTTTCCAAGAGATTTCATTATCTTTCTTATGAACTTTGGGATCATTTTCTCCCCCTAATCTCGGGAAAACAGTTTCATCGAAATGGCAATCTGCAAACCTTGCAGTAAACAAGTCACCCGTCAGGGGTTCTAGATATCTAATGATGGATGGTGAGTCATATCCCACATAAATTCCCAATCTTCTTTGTGGGCCCATCTTAGTACGTTGTGCTGCCGGCGCAATCGGTACATAAACGGCACATCCAAATGTCCGTAAATGAGAAATATTAGGCTCATGACCAAAAGCTAATTGATAAGGGGAGAATTTATTGTAGATTGACGGTCTAATGAGTAAAAGTGCAGCCCCATGCAATATTGTGTGTCCCCATGCATACACGGGTAGCTTTGTTCTCATTAACATCGGTCTAGCAATTAACTGTAATCTTTTAATGCAAGATTCAGCTAGACCGTTTTGCATGTGAACATGAGCTACTGGATGTTCCACGGTAATTCCAACAGACATACAATAATCATCAAACTCATGTGATGAATATTCTCCAACATTATCCAACCAAATACTTTTAATCGAAAAATCTGGAAATTGTGCTCGTAGGCGGATTATCTGTGCAAGCAACTTTGCAAATGCCATATTACGAGTTGACAATAGTGATACATTCGACCATCTACTGGATGCGTCGATTAGGACCATAAAATATATAAATTGTCCACTTGGTGGATGAATATGTCCACATATATCACCTTGGATTCTTTCCAAGAATGCTGGTGATTCTGTTGCCACCTTCATAAAAGATGGTTTCATAATCATTTTTCCTTGAGAACAAGCAACACAAGAGAATTCGCGGCACTTAAAATCTTACGGTTTTTCAATAGCGTGGCCTTGTGAATTCTCAATTATATTTCTCATCATATTCGATCCAGGATGTCCTGCACGATCATGCCATATTTTATAAACATTAGAATCATTAAACTTACGGTTTACTATATGGTATGATTCAATCGTGACCGATTTTAGTATAATATAGCCCGAAGAAAGTGATGGAAGCTTTTCCAGTACATGTTTCTTTCCAGAAACATTTATCGTTATTCAGTATCCATGTCATTCTTAGTTTCAATATGGTATCCATTTCGGCGGATATCCTTAAAACTTAATAGATTTCTTCGGGCTTTTGAAGAAAATAGTGCATGATTGATAGTGAATTGCGTTCCTTCAGGGAGAAATATAACAGCCCTTCCAGAGCCTTCTATCACTTTCGAATTGCCACAGATTGTGTTAACATTTATCTTTTCTTTCTTCAGGGAAGAAAAGTATTTTTCATGTTTAAATATGGTATGTGTAGTGGCACTGTCAATTAAACAAACATCTTTATTGATATCCAACACACCATCTATATACATACCTTCTTCAAGAAGATAACAAAAGTACAACATTCAGAAAAACACACCAACAAAAGGAAACTACTATAGTACAAGGAAAAGAAAAGAAAACTACTATATTACAAGAAAGCATTAAACTAATTTAAATATTTTCTTGATCATTTGATCCTTCAGGAATCATCAAGAAACTATCCATGTCCAAATTCACCATATCATCATCAGCATCAGTATTAGCATCAACATAAGTGTCATCATCTTCAGGATGATCACGGTACACAAGATTCGCTTCACGATCTTCAACTGGTTTTTACAATGATGCTTGATAGAGTAGGACAAGATGCTCCGCCGTATGACAGGTACGGGACCAATGACCTTCCATTCCACAACGGAAGCATTTATCATCATTAACTTTCTTTTCATTGCGTTTCCTATGATCCGTCTTCTGGGGACCATTTTGTTTCTTATCATGATTAGTATCATTATGATATGGCATATATCTTCCACGACCGCGTCCACGACCACGGCCTCGTCCACGGCCTCTTCCACGGCCACGACAACGTCCACGACCACGACCACGTTCAAAATTTGATGACTGAACCAAATTCACTTTAGGGAATGGGCTAACACCAGTCGGTCGGGACTCGTGATTTTTCAACAAAAGTTGATTATTCTACTCTGCCACAAGGAGGCATGCTATAAGCTCAGAATATTTTTTGAACCCTTTTTCTCGATACTGCTGCTGCAGGAGCATATTCGAGATATGAAATGTGGAATATGTCTTTTACAACATATCTTCATCAGTTACTTTATCACCACATAATTTTAACTGAGAGGTGATTTTAAACATGGATGAATTAAACTCGGTCACGGTTTTAAAATCTTGCAGCCGCAGATTAAGCCAGTCAAATCTGGCCCCAGGATGAGTCGACAACTTCAGGTGATCGTATCTATCTTTTAAATTATGCCACAATTCAGAAGGATCTTTTACCGTAAGGTATTCCTTTTTCAACCCATCTCCAAGATGATATCGAAGGAAGATCATGGCTTTGGCACGGCTTTGGCTGGACTCATCATTGTCCGTAACAATAGTCTTGCCAAGCCCCATAGTTTTCAGATGGATCTCCACGTCCATCGTCCACGATAGATAATTTCTTACGGAAATATCTAGTGGTACAAACTCTTGCCTTGATATGTTAGCCATAACATAAACAAACAAAAATTAATTGACTAAGATTACCTCCACGCTCTGTCAACGTTTTTCGAGTAATTTTCTGGACGCCTTACTCAGCACCGATAGAGACTCGTGCTGATAACGTGTTATAATAATATATGTATACTCCTGCTGCCGAAGTGTAAAACTACCACTTATATTTGTATAAGTAAACAAACAAAAGCAAAGAGGTGAAGTAGCTTGCATGCTACTGCTTCATATATTATTGCAAACTGGAATCTCAATCTTATCTTTCAACATAAAACTCGACAAATGTATATATAGATACATTGGAAGTAGGTGGCGGCTTATACACCTTATCACTGCATATGAAAGTATGTGGGTTAACCAAGCTTATCATGTGGATGATATGGCGGCTGAATCATTATCCTCCGGATAATTATCTGATGCAGACCGTTTAATAAAGATACGACATATCACACGTGGCTTTATGGTGTAACAACATCTGTCGATTACACCATATATATACGTTGATACTTATCGACTTAGTCGTGCATGCGTCGAGACTTAGCTATTAAGTAAACTAGCTGCAGACTAGTATTTTATACGGAGGAGTAGATATTATATCTAATGGACATCCACACATTACGTGTTATATTTATAACATAAGTTATAACACGTAACATTTATAACATATAAACTTTTTTTTTTGGTGGAAAGAATACACTGTTTTAATCAATCTTGATGATTTCCAATAAATCAATCCACGTGACTGATTGATTTTTTTCTTCTATTTGACAGGGAATTTTTTGATTTCCAATAAATCAATCCATAAGTCTATATCGCAATGTGTAGGCTTTCGGATAAAACGAGTAAACATGCTGGCCTTTCTAGAGGCACCCGGAGCAGAGGGTACTTGTGGATTGATAACTTTACTGGCCATTAGAGGGCACCAGGAGTAGAGGGACTTCCCCGAACGCGTATAATATCGGGACTAACCCGTGGCTATTGGTGTGATCCACTAATAGGTTGCACCTAGATACTTCATGGTGAGTAGCACTATGCGTAGTGCCCTAGAAAGCAGATGTAACAAAGATAAGCTAAGTTAGAAACAGTTAGTCATGACATGTTGATGGACATGATGTGAACCCTAGATTGAGTCAGTCTCATAAAGATAATTCTTATAATAAAACTTGTTAAGGAGCCTTAGTTAATTTGTAGCATCTACCTCTTATTGAGGACTTTGTACTTACCTCAAATGCATTATTTTTCTATGTGTTTGGAGGTGAGAAGACAAACAGGTAAACCCAGAGTTCAAGGCAAACTTTGATGACGACGTTTGAGGACGCCGGAGTTGAAGCATTTAGTTATTTTGTTTTCTTTTATATTCAGTAGATACGTTGTTCTTTGGGAAACGTTGTATTCTCTTTTAGTATTCTTTTGAAGGTTTCGTACGTTTTTGTTTTCGTTTGGCTTTCCAATGTAATAAATGTTACATTTATATCTTTAGTATGTTGAGTTCTATTCATAGTAGTATTTATGGTGTTTGCCGAGTCTTTTGAGCTTCCGTTTTGCTGAACTCGATACGACGTAGTAGAGGCTTACGTGTAATATTAGATTTATTTAATATTATACGTGCCGAGCGCTTCATTTCCGGATAAGGACTCGTATCCGGAAGCAGGGCGTTACATACTCAAATGACATATTTTCCTTTCATCTTTCTCAACTCTCAAACAAAACAACCATCAACAATATTACAAGAAACCATATGAATATAAAACAGTGAAATAGAAAGAAAACAGCGAAATAGAATAGAAAGATAAAAGGGAGAGAAAATATGAAGCTTCAGTTGCAGAAACAATGAAATATGAATAAGATTCTAGTTTACCTGCAATTCAGTTGCAGAAACAATGAAAGATGAATAAGATTCTAGTTTACCTGCAATTTCCGATTGCTAGGACAGTTGGGTTCTCTTGCGGCTTCACTGCTTAAAAGAAGGAGTAGTGGTCAGACACTTAAATAATGGTGAGAGGGTGGATTTTCATTTTATTGCGGATTAAAGAAAAAAAAAAACCAGGCAATTATCCCTAAATGTTTTCGCGCCAAGAATTTCTTTTCTTTTGCAACGCGCCAAGAATTTCGTTTATTTTATTTTATTAAAGAAAAAATTCAGGGTAAGTTCCAAAAGGACCGTCCGAATATGATTTCCTATAATACTGCATATAAAAGTGCCTCTTAAATAGTTTCTCAATCAAACAGTGTGAAGGTATTGCTGCGCTTTTTTACCAAACGAATGGACAGGGAATTTTTTGATGCATTTTTTTAAATGTGTCCTAAAAAATGTGCAATAATATCTATTTTTTCTAGTAGTGACTCTTCACATTTAAAAATTATTTTGAATAATAAGTTTTAATCGTATAAATGTGTGTCAGATTTCACTCGAAAAAAATTGTATCAGATTTTGGATGATCTCTGGTCCGATTGATATACAGCGACTAAAATTAAATCACAAATTTTTTAACATAATGTAATGGGAATCAATGATCAGAAAAGTAAAAGATATAATTGGAAAATAAACTTTATACACTGTTTTTTTTTTTTTTTTGTGTGGAAAGAATACACTGTTTTAATCAATCTTGATGATTTCCGATAAAAGAAAAAAATCAATCTTCGTGATTCTATGTATCACATTAGAATTCAACTATATCAAGGGAAAATGTATGTAATATTTCGATTTTCAGGAAAGGGCATACGTGTCATTTTGCGAAAACGAAATATCAGTATTCATTTTCTTTTATTGGGGTTAAGTATTTTATTGATTATTTATACATAATTTTCGAGTTATATGTATATATAATTAAGGGATTATTCTGATTTTGATAATTAAAGGACAATTAAGGAAAAATGGATTTATGGGAAATTGGTATTTAAGGAAAAATTAACACACAATAATCCCATAACCTAGACTAAATCAGAAAATCAGTTTTTACATCTTCTCTCTCTGCGCAAATTGGAGAAGAAAGAAGGCTAAAAGAGTTGTTGCAATATCTGAAGCGTTGCTTGATCATTTTCAGATCAGAGTAGAGCTTTGGAACCGTTGTGAGGAGCACATCGTTTGGATATCAGTTTTGTGGGAAGGGCTGCAGACTTTCAAGGCTGTTTGAATCTGGTTTGTGGCTGCAATTAGGTAAGAAACTTTTCCTATGATCTCAGTTATGATTCGTGAAGTGTAGATCATGTTTTAAGATGCGTAGATGCTAGAAAGGTGTGTGTTTCTTTGGTCAAGGATCATAGGTGTTCTTGGGATGTTCAGATGTGTTGTACTACATTTTTTTGTGTTTAATTCGATGCCAATTAGGTTGGAAACGGATTTGAAATCGAGTCTTGACGACTTTAGCGTTTTGGGAAAAACCCAGGCGGACGGGCGTCTGCAATAGCGAGACGGGCGTTCGCAACCCTGTGAGCTCAAACGGCGTTGCACTAAGCGCACGGGCGTCGAGGTTAGATTTTTGATTCGAGGATGTAGCTATTTTTTTTTACGGACGGGCGTTTGGGGTTTAGTGGGACGGGCGTTTGATTACGGACGGGCGCCCATAGGAGGTCGGACGGGCGCCTGGCCTGCTTTTACCTTGTTTTTACGGTTTTATCGTTCTAGTTTGGTTTGGGTTTCATAATCATGTTATTCTTTGTTTTAAACCCTTATTTATGATATGATAATATTGGATAACTTAAACAAGCCTGAATTGAACTTCTGATTCGTTCAGTTAAAACACCGAATGTACTCTTAAAGGGAGTTGAAGTTCGGATACGTCGGAAGGGCATGATAGGCTTGTGCTTTGATGAATTAGCATTCATCAATGTCTGTGTAATTGCTAGGCCTTGTCTATGTCTAGTGGTCTAGGAAGAGAGTACATAGGTGGTTAGTTAAGCGTTCTAATAAAACACGTACTTGACTAGTAAAAGATTAAACAACATGTCTCTCTTGGATAGGCACTAGTCTATATCGCGATGTGTGTGCTACCTCTTAAGGTGGAAGAGCCCGTAGGTCAAAAGAACCACAAGTTTGGGGGACTCCACTGAGGTGTGCGTACTATCGGAGCCTACCTAGTCTAGCCTCCGTGGATAATGGTGTGATCCACTAATATGTTGCAATCGATATCTCCTGGTGGATATACATCAGGCATAGTGCCCTTGAGTGCGGTTGTAACCTAGATAAGTTAAGTAGAAACGTTTAGTCAATTCATGTTGATGGACATGAGATGAACCCTAGATTGAGTCGGTCAAACATAAACAACTAAACTTTTAATTATTTTATCTTTATAAATTGTGATTGTTATCATAGCTTCTCTTTCTTATTAAGTACGTTGTACTTACTGTTAGTAATATCATCCGCAACGGAAGCAATTTAAGGATCTAGATCTATAAATTACACGTAAAAAATATCTAGATCTACCCTACAAGGGGGTTGTAGAACATACCTCTTGGATCTCAAAATCCAAGAAGAAGAACCGCAATATGAAGATCAAATGATAGTGTGAAGAGCACCACGATCTTTAGCACGTGTGATCCGAGCAACTCCCGGTGGAAGGAAATCCTCGTCTCGAATCCTTCCGATATGCTACCCGGAAAACCTCCAAGATTCTCCCTCTTATTCCCCTTGGCCAAAAATTTTCCTTCTCATCTCTAAGAGGTAGAAGTCGAAAATTATGTTGTGTGTTTAGGCTTGGGAGAACTCTCTTTATATAGGAGAGTAATCATTGTCCTCCAAGGATTTAATAATTAATACAAAATCAATTATAATAATCCTATTAAATAAAAGATAATCCCATAATATTCTAGAGCAAATCTAGAATAATATTTATCTTTATTTCTTACCATAAATATTTGTCCAATAAATATTTTGTGCACATGTCTTATTAATCCACAAGAAAATAATTTCTTGTTCCATAATACATGATGGGGGGCGAAATTTAACCCTTGTGACCTAGTCACAATAATTTCGACTTATACACACCAATTTGGGCCAAAATTATGAAAAATGTCTTTTTCACATATTTAATTATTTAGCCCAACTAATTTAATAGTTCACTAAACAATTAATTCACATATCGTTTTAATTAAATTCTAACAAGAACTAAATTAAGATTATTAGGATTCGACGTCCGAGAATAGCTATGCTATATTGGAGGCACGTCGGGGACCATGGACTAATAATCGTGACTCCGATAAATCAAATAAATAATTATCTTACGAATCTGAATAATTATATTCGATAAACCAATCACGAGAATATGCCACCATAATCCCGTGACTGCACTCCTCCGATTATAAGATTATATTTATCTCCTCACGAGAATGATAATAAGCGTCCATTGATATAATCATTACATATGGATTAATCCTCCATAGACTGTTCATTCTAAATCGGGAAGTTACCGTTAACCCTTTTCAGAACCTCTTATCCTTATTTACCATTAACCCCTAGTGATCAATTAATTCATACAACTCACTGGTAGCTAATCAGTGTAATATGAACTCCATGGATCGATCAGTTTCTAGGATTAACAAATAAGGAAGCGTCTATCTACTTCCATAAATGGAAGGAATGGATTCGTATCTCGTGATAACACAGACTACTCACTCAATCCAAGATACAATGCCAAGATGGGGTAACTCGGATCACAGACTCGGATGTAATCCTTAACCGTCAAGTCAAACCTCATACCGATTCAAGCGATTGATCGTGATTACCTCGGGATTAAGATATATCCATAAATATGATCATCGATTGATTCGATAAGACTTTCGATTACGGAATTATATCAAACTCTAATCAAATCGGTCCGGCCTTATATGATATATCTATCATATATAAATGCCCCACTAGGTTCTCTTAACCGAAAGTCCGGATAAGACAATCACACCTATTGTGTTGTGTTCAGGCGCATTAACAAAGACGTTAAAGGAGAGACCCGATACTCTCGATTAACTTCACTACGGGCTAATTGTATTTTAAGTACATCTTCACTAACTCAATCCTCCTGTGTATATCACATACACTGAGTTAAGTGATTACATAAACGATATACTTTAGGGTTTTCTGTATTGTAAATACTATTGTCACATCGGTGAATATGAGAATAATAAATATGAATAATAATATCATTTCATTTATTAAATAAAACAATTACAAAATTGTCTTTCGGGCATCACACCTAACAATCTCCCACTTGCACGAAAGCATGTGATTAATTTTTTTTGGAGCACACCCTATTATTTAAAATACAACAAACTACATCTCCCACTTGCTCTAAAGCAATGGAGACCCATCCCGTATTCTAGTACCCATTAAGCATATCATATCCATTGTAGATGATAAAGTACACTCCGAGTGTGCCATCGTAGGATAGGTCAGTGACTCGGGGAGTACCTACATCTAAATATCATGGGTCTTAATGATTAGTCAGGTTGTCGGCTCTAGATGATCCGTAGAATCGAAACGTTACCGGTCCATCTAATCATGTGGTACTTTCCCAATATGCTTTTGACCTCTAGTGATTTCAAAAATCCTTATAAGCTACCCCTTCATCGTTTGCACAATGATGTGGTATCGACTTCCAAATCTAGAATCACTCCCAGATATGAAAAGGAAATCCTTGAGCTATATCGCCTCTCAAGCTACTACAAAAGCCGCTACTCACCCAACTAGTTAAAGTCGAGTTGGCGTTGCTGGATTCCTCCAGGCAATAGCTTCAACACAAGAGTAAACACTGAGCCCGAGATCGACTTAACGATCATCATCAATCTGACTTAAAGTCAAAATCAGTGTATCATACATATCCAAGTTCACACATGAATATGTCCGCATATTATTCCTCGTTCTCTTCAAGATACTAAAGGACATACTAAATTTGCCTTGTTAACCGCCGAATCTAAGATTCGATCAAATTTGACATTCAATAACCTGACCATCTCTTACTAGAAAGAGAATCTATCACATTTCTCTTGATCCGAAGATTTAGAGAGTCATTCCTGAGGCATAGGGTAGAACTTCCTCGTTGAATGTTGCATACACATATGCATCATCTTAACCAATAAGATGGATGGGAAACCAGTGACTGATTCTAATGAATTCGATAGAGTCAAACTCTTTAGAATGTTGTCCAAATCTCTGTTGCGGAGAATTGTGGCATTGTCAGATTCTAACTTCAGATAACACACCCATGTTGATTCCAACTGGTGCAGTGTTATCCTTCACAAACAATAATGTATATATTCACTACTGTACTAAAATTGATATCCAGTCTACAAAAGACTTATCAATATTCTGGTCAAATCCACATATTGTAGAAATATATGACTTCCAATGACCGAGAGATTTGCTTTTTATCCACAAAGGACATAAGCCTTGACAGTCATAATGTCATAAGTTCATAAGGGTGTGCTCCAAAAAAAATGAATCCAGACTCCGTTTGTTCGGCAAGAAAAGTCTAAGGGAATCACCCCTATTTTCTGATTTTGAACGAAATCATGCAATACTAAGTGGTAAGAGAGTTCAAGGTCTGATTAACTCTCTACTTCTTAGGAAATTACCCCTAGACCACTCAAGCTTTGCTCTGAAAGATAAACTTTCCTATTCATTCTACTCTTTTTCGTGTAGATCCAATTACTCCCACTTTGGGCTGAGACTCTCGGTGGTTCTACAAGAGCATGAAGCAGAACCCGGAGTACCGAACTCCATTCACGGGGTTATGGCTATTAAACCAACCTCTATTATCGTAATCCTTATCGCTCACAAAAGAGCCATAGGTCATCAATCGATCCTCAGACTACAAAGTCCACAGAACCCGTAATGGATAAACCATATTCCCAATACTTCTTTGGGTGGATCGAAATTCTGATCTAGTTTAGTAGTATTTAGTGTTATCACCAACAACCGATGTTGGATGTGGTTTGATTTTAATCGCTTAGTAACTACCTTGAGTAAACGTACTTCAAGGTTTAAGGTTTTACTGTTCATAGACTCTATCGTAAAGGGACGTTAAAGATGATGTGCCCCTTCCCGATCTCAAGAAACTTATAACAAACCTTTTTCTCAATGCTACAAGATATATTACGATTGGTCATCGACCGAACGTGTGCCACGAAAATTCTGAGACCTACCTTCAAGCACCGTGTGCTAAATGCTTATATTTATGGAAGTGGGGTGAACCGAATCCACACCTTATCCGTAAATTCCAAAGCATATTCTAGGTAGACTTCTCGGTCTTACATTTCAATGTAGACCGTTATTTGCTTCCAATATCTTTATTGAGTTAAGCAGTGTATTGTAGCACATCTAAAACTATGTAAAGCAATTCAACGGTTTCTACTTAGTGAGAACATGTAACAATGAGGCAGGTTGAGCATCAGTCTCGAGGACTATGAATGGCCTAAACCTCAAAATATTTTGGATAAACTTACCGGAGTGTTTGAATAGTTATCAGACAAGAAGTCACTACTCGGAAGCTCCTACTAGCTTGTATCTTTCATCAGACCCCGAAGGTCGTCATGAACAAGCTATGTTACTTCTTTATAACCATTATCCTTTCCCGATTGAAAGGAAACTTAGTCATTGAACCTTTGAGACAATATAACCAGACTGGGAGAAAGGAATCACCTTGAGCCAGTCTTCAGGTCTTGTCTTTTAGGGACTATGAACTAACTATGGAATATGAAGAAGCGTTTATCTAAATATAGAAACCAATTGCTTTTAATAGTTCTTAAGATGTGTTTTATATACATATTTCAGCAATTGTAAGTGGTTTTGACTTTATCAAACAAAAGTCCGAGTCTTGGATCGTACTACAAATGGTATATTCACTTTCTATACGACAAACAAATTATCGAATAGAAGGTAAATCCTTTCGTTCCAACGAATCTTAAACAGAAAATAATTTTTCCCGTGATATCCAAGGATTGAATCCGAGATTCATTTCCTTATATCACTCCCACTCTTCTACCTAAAATTAACTACCCGTTGATTACTCTTTTAATCGTTAAATGCACTGCTACCTTGTTCTTTCAAAGAACTTAGCTCGAGAAAATCGTCAAGGATTCATAGGTTGGTGATCCAAAATCACTGTCCTTATCCTATGATTTTTAGTTAATTAATTTTCGGTTCAGCCTTAAAGTTTTCTCAATTTAGATGACTAACACTTTTAGACATATTCTCCCATTCTTGACTTTCCGTGAATGGAAACAGTCTTGAACCAGCAGTTCGTTAGAGTAGACACTACTCTTGAACCGTGGGATGTCTATTTTGAGTGTTACTGGTCGGGACTTCTCGGACTTTTTAATATACCAGAAAAAACAACAAATCATAACATTAAAGCTCCCACTAGTTTATCGGTTCCAAATACCGTCTAACGAGCAATGCTTTATTTTTATGATTTTCTGATTTTTTTCGATTAAAAAATCTTTCGTACATAGTTCCAATGTTTCCAGAAAAACAACAAATCATAGAAGTCCCACTAGTTCATCGATTCCAAATATCGTCCAACTAGCGACATTTCATGACTTTCCGGTTTTTCAATTAGAACGGTTACGTGTGTAGTCAATTACACTTTTCTAATGTTCTAGAAAAAACAACAAATCATAAAGCTCCCAGTAATTCATCGATTCCAAATATCGTCCAACTAGTAACACTTCATGATTTTCCGATTTTTCAATTAGAAAATTACTTGTGTAATCACTACACACTCAAATTTCACTAGAAGAATTTCAAAGTCCGAAATCACCTTTGATCAAACTAAGTTTGTCTTCCGTTTGACACGAATGACACTAGTGACATAGCTATATGTCACACTGGTTTTTAAAAGGCTTAAGAGAAAATATCTCTTTGAAAAATAATTGCATTATCGATTAACTAGTTCAACGCCCTAGTTACTTTCCACTTTTAACGAAGTCAATACTAGTCAATTATTAATTTTTAAGCAATTTAGTAAGGGATATAATGCTGTAAATAAAATGACATATATTAATTCAAGTTTAACACTACTATATAAGTTTATTTTAGGAATTGTAAACTAAAATTAAGTCTACTCTACCATTCCAAGGTTTTAACCTCGCATCTCAGTGCCACCGTAGGGTAGGTCAAAGAGATGACGGTTAAATCGAGACAATCTCGTTAATGAATAACTTGTGAAAATCGAACATCCCACGAGAATCAAACATCCCTTTATTCATTGACTACCTTCCTTTTTTAGCCTAGATATTATCAAGAATATCCTTGATGAGTGTGACCTACTATATCGGATCTCTTAGGTACGCCCCGAGTATGCCGTCGTAGGATAGGTCAGTGACCCGACGAGTACCCAGAAATCCTATATGTTGGTCCCTTGAAAAGGCTTTGGTTAAGTTTAGAGGGGGGGGGGGTGAATAAACTTAACACTTAAAACTTTGGAGTTAACAAATCAACTTCAAAGATCTGCGATACTTCAGAGTCTGTTGAGACTTGATAGCTTTCTGGCGATAAATGATGAGTCATCGATAGTTGAGTTTTTTGAATTTGTGCAAATGAATTAAATCAAAATTAAGCCTTAATACTTGTTGTTAAATATGATACTAAATATTAGATACTCAGTAGTGCAAGTGTGTGATTTCAGTTGCTAGATTCAGTAGGTTGATGTACAAAATAAACTAAGTGCAGAAATTAAATGCTGAAAGTAAGTAGGCAGATTTTATAGTGGTTCCGTGTGGTGTAATCATGTCACCCACTCTTCTCTGTGATGTTGGAGGAAATTCACTAGAGATCTTTGATGTAGCCTGTTACAAAGATTCCTAAGTTGTTTGTCCTTCACCAATAACTATGGCTTCAAAAGCGGCGGGAGCAGTAGGATTCTTCGCTCCCGAGTCTTCCACTTGGTCCTTGAAGGGTTGGATTGCCTCTTCACTGGCTCCACCACAAACAACGATCTTTCACACCCAACAGATGCTTCTTTGTCTTCAAGAGGTTCTTTATAAAATAAAGATTGAATCAAATAAATGATTGATTCAAAGAGCTTGATTAGGATGAAGTAATCAGCAGCTTGCAAGCTTCAAGTGTGTATGCTTGATATAGCTTGAATGTAGAATACACTTGAAGTGATTCACTGGATCAGTAGCTTTATGCTTAGTAAGTTCAGCAGGGTGTTTTTCAGCTCAGAGTTATCTCTTAAAGTTTATCCAAAATTCATCCTGTTGTTTCTGAGTTGAAAGTCCTCTATTTATAGGCAGGAATGCATGTGACTTGTATTTGAAATTCAAATGTGACCGTTCCTTGTTTTTGTCCCATCTGATTTGCATTCTGTCACTATTCATAGGACTGACACTGTCTGAATTCCTTTTTGACAGTGCAGTCTGTCCACCCCTTTGACTTGTATCCAATGGATAAAAACATAAATCATCCCAACGTCTTTTTAATCTCAACCTTTGATTTTCTTGATAAGTCAGAGGTAGTTGGCTGTCCTTATCCATGTAATCTTCCAATATAATCTTGATTTAATCGAGGTATATATATCAGCAGGTTCATCAGTCTGCTGAAGTACCTATCGATCTCTTTGAACGACAATTTCTTTGTGTAAAAATGTAATGCAATCTGGTGATTTATTTTATCTAACTTTTATTTGTGAAGTTAGATTACACCATTTTAATTATAACCAAGTTCCAAACATCATCCAACTTATGGAACTTAGACTTTCTATACACAAGGTATATGTAATCGTTTAGGTCATCACAGACTTGCCTAAATTCGATTCCATATCCTTGACTTTACATACTAAGTTTGATCCTCACCTTCATTTCTCGAGTTTGAACCTTGATCTTGATCTTCAAAGAGTGCAAGACTAGTCTCTTGAACTATCTACCCTATCGACTAGACTCATCTGCTTGATATCAACTTTGACCACTTTACAAAGATGCTTGTTTGATCAAACCTATTTATGAATCAAACTCTAATAAACCTATACATTTGATCTAGACATCTTTTCGCCTTTGCACTATAACGACTAGTATGGCACTCATCATCAAAACATAGAAATAAGTCCAACAATTTCCCCCTTTTTGGTGATGATGCCACTACCTCACCTAATCAACAAAGCAAAAGATTAAGACAAAAATAGAACAAGTATTCATCTTTCATTAAAATCATTTGTTCAAAGCTATTACAAACTAGATACAAACAAAGATAAAGTAATGTAAGTATCTTTGATCTATTGTCTCTTTTCTCTTTCTTGTCGGCCTTCTCAAACTTGCTCTTGATAGGCTCGATTTGTTCTATCATATCCCTCATCCACTCATTTTCAATCAAAGTAAAATCAATGTAGGGATTAACTTGTTTCCACCGGTTCCATGCTTGAGCAGATAAGATTGATATCATTCACTCTGAATCCAAACTTCATGCACAGTTCCTTGAATTCATCAAGTGAGTCCTTTGCTTTTGTGATAGGTAAGATCCTATCACCTCTGCCACTTCTTCCACCTCTGCCACCTCTGCCTCCTCTGTATGTTGCCCTTAAGGCTTTGACTCTTGTTTCCCAAAATCTCAATGCTAAGAAAGAATTTAGACCTTCAAGATATCCCATGTCATGATAAGGTCTCCTTCTGTTATAGTATTCTTTCTTGTATTGTCTAAGGAGATCATCAGTAAGTTGAACTCTGCCAGGTGCAGGTTGCCTGAGAGCATTGATTTCATCCTCCCATCTTTTCATTGCAAAGAGTCTTGCAGCCTCTTTTGCTGCAGCTGATTGGCCCTCTTCCCCCTTAGTGACATCATCAACAAAACGGGATATGAGGCCATGAATACCCTCTTGTGAGATGACCACTCTATTCAATTGACCTTCTATAGCTCCAGTTCTTGTATCAAGTGAAGTAATCCTTGATTGCAAGGTCTCCTCCAGTAGGTTGATCCTTTCAGTAAGTTTAGGATCAGGCATAGTAGGTTGTTGTGCAGCAGCAGCAGGCTCATTAGGTTTAGGTGCAACAGCAAGGTTGTCAAGTTTCTGATGGATAGAAATAAATTGGTCTTTCAGAAACTTCTCTTTGGCAGTATTTCCAACCTTGATGCCCCTCACATCTAGTATCAGGTCATTCACAGTATTTTGAGTAGATGTGAAGTTTGAAGCAACTGTGGCAGTTGATTGTCTGTTTTCATTTACCATCTTCATCAGTTCTTCAAATCTCTCTCCTGTCTGTCGCTTGAGTCCTTAATCTGTTGCATATCATGCCTCACGATTCTTAACTCATTTAACACTTCAAGCGGCACTTCACTGGTCATCCTTCCACCAGTGGATTCATCAGCAGGCTCCTCCACATTGTACTGTGGCCTCTGATTGCTTATTACCATTGCCCAACTCCTGTCGAGTCCAGCAGGGTTAGGTCCTTCATATTCATCCAGGATAGGATCAATGGCGGGTTCCTCAAAGGCAGTACAAATGCCTCGAGGGGATTAACATCAATATTTTCTTCTTGAGGCATCGAAATTCCTCATCACTAAAGTCAAAGTCCAGAATTTGCTCATCCTCATTAATGTGATCTGCGACCATCTTTCCTTGGTGGTCTTGTCTCGAAGAAGCTCCACTACAGCTGAGCCTTACTAGCAACAACAGGAGTTTCCTCCAAACCCAAAGTTTGTTCCAACCTTTGTCCAGTCTTTGTTTGAGACTCAAAGTGACTGCACTCCTGCTCCAACCTTTGTGCAGGTGCTGTTTGTATTCCAGCCACCTGTACCTCCTCTTCAACTCCCTGTGGATTGAATATAGTATTATTATCCACTTGGAATCCTTCTGCATGACCAATCTTGTGCAGGATGATGGCAGTTTTAATAAGAATGCCCTCAAAGTCAAATCCATCTTGATATTCAATGGACTCTTCTGAGCTTGCACTAGATTCATTGAAATCAGTAACCTTTTCTCCATCCAAATCCCCACTCAGTTCAGTTTCAGTTTGTGCAGTAGGCTCTACAACATGGAATGTAGAAGATTCATCAGCTAGCCTACCAGCACTCAGATTAATTCCTTCATTGATCAATGCCTCCAGATCATCCATGGTGAGATCCAGTAGATCCTCATCCATCTCACCAGTCTGCTGGCCCTCAGCAGACTTACCAGTCTCAGTGGGTTCTGCTTCTGTGATATCAGTGGCTTCTTTACCAGTAGCTTCAGTTGTTGTTTCTCTAGCCACTCCACTGGTCTCCCCAGGAAACATAGGGGTATCATCATCGTAAATCGATGAATCACTATCAGTGTAAACTTTGGATCTCTGAACATAATAGCTCCACTTTTCTTTCCTTCATCCAAAAGATCCATCAGCCTGGATTGCAGCATGCTAGTGTCTATCAAATCCAACAGGCTGTCAACACCTAGCTGCTCAAATGCCCATTCTTCAAATCCACTCATTGGATCAGCAGCTGGTTTCTGTCTCTTGTAGAATCCAAACTTCCACTGAAAGTAGTTTTGCACCTTTTTGAAGTTAGGATCTACTTTGTCCTTTCTGGATGCCTTCTCATATGGCATAGATGGCTTTCTAATGGCAGGTTCAGCAGCTTGCTGACCTCCAAAAGCTCCAACAAGTAAGCTCATGGTTTCTTCAACAGACGTTCTAAAGTCAGTAGGTTGCTGAGGTTGTACATTTGTGCCTACTACTTCCATCTGTACCACACTTGGTTCCTCCTGACTTACATGCTCATCGGCCAGGTGCAGCAGATCGCTCTTCTCCCCGAGTTCTTGCCAAATTTGCAGGGGTCTTCAACCAAGTCTTCAATTACCTCTTTAACTACCACACAAGAGTTCAGATTCGGTGGTTTCTTTGTGGTTCTTCAAGAGATACTACACAGCGAGGCTCAAGGTCGATGGATGTTGTATATCTTCAACAGATTGCTCAACAACAACTTTGTCCAACATCAGAGACTTGACTACCTCTTTGGTGAGAGTCAGTAATCTCCACAGCTGATTATGGTCAAGGGCTCACCTCAACAAACCTCTTCTTCCTCTTCTAATGATGCTTCCTCTTGGATTCTTTGAGCCTCCAAGTTTTTCAGTTCTTTCCCTTTTCCATGTTTCTGTTTATGGACAATCTCTTTTCTCCTCTTGGAAATGGGTTCATCATTCTTTCCGATCCTGATAGACTTCCTCTTCTATCGGCTTCTTTCTCGTTGTTCCTCAATATTTCAACAGCAGCTTTTTTTGCAAAGAACAACTTGGCGTCAAGAACCTCCTGGACCTCTCACAGACTCAAGTGATGCATGTCTTGTTTGCTTTCTTGTTTTCTTTGAAGGCTTTGAAACTTCAGTTATCTTCCTTGTATTTCCATCCTTTCGTTTCTCAGCAGTTTTCTTTGGTGCAAAGAGGTTTAATGATTATCCTTTTGATTGCTTGACTGCTCACCACCAAAGATCACCATCATCTCCATCATTATCATCATCACGAGCCTCTCAGCCAACCTCTACATCATCATCTAGACCAGGAATAGCATAATCAATTTCCTTCTTGTATCTAGACTGATTGATTTTTTCAGATGCTACATCAGGGATTTCCAGATGATTCAGCAGGGTTTGAACCATCAATCATAATGGCAGGGCCTTGGACTTCCTCTTTCCCTCTTTGTCTTCCTTGAAGACCTTCTTCATATAATGGATGAAGTATCTAGCCCAATCAAACTTCATGCTCCTGCAGATGATAATCATCAACTCTATCTTGGGTCCTGGTAGAGTGTCCATACTTCCAACCAGTCCAAGTATGTTTTTAGCAATAAGTTTGCTCAGCAAACTGTATTCACTTCCAATAAGTTTGCAGTTGATGCCTGGAACGGATTTGGTGGCTGCATTTGTTTTAATCTGATCAACAAATGCCATTTTGTCCAATCCCATTGCTTCAGGATTGACTGAGCCATCCACCACTTCAACAAATCCAAAAACTTCCCTCAGTAGACTGGGGGAAATTTCAATTTCTTGCCCATTTACGTAGTTTTAAGTGCTTCAGTTCCCTCCTTTATCTCGAATATTTCTCCAGAAACTGACAACATTTGTATAAGAAATTGTTTCAGTCTTATATTCAACACATTCTCGAGACAAACATACCTTCTTATTCTTCGACCAATGTTAATGGCTAGTTCAGTTCTGTTTGCATCTTCAACAAAACCTCTAACACTTTGGCTTGATTCAATTTGGACATCAACCTTTTCCGCCATTTGTAAGAGAAGAATTAGATGAAGAAGATTGATTCTCAAATCTATGTTCACCTTTGTGTAAAAATCACAATGATAAAGCAGATTTTGCAAGTAGAGAATCTGGCTTTGTATGATAGGCTGAATATATAGGCGGTGAGTGGTTGTAATCATCGGTGCACGTACATCCATGTCAACCATGATTAATCTGAATAAATGCTGCCTTGACACGTGTTCCGTAACGTCTGATAACCATTAAATCGTGTTAACTGCGGTTATAAAGGATAAAATAAATATCCCGCCAAACTGCTTTTGACTTTAATAACTTTGACTGAGTAAAGTTCCATTCAAAGAGGTGGGCTCGTGATCTCATTGATAAATAGGCTTCAAGCAGACTGCCGACATAGGTACTCTGTTGATCCTGTTTTCTTCTTGTTTTGTTCAATTGATAATACAAGATGAAGTTTAATACCAATGATCGATCATCAAGTGAGCTCACCCAAGATGACAAAGACCAATCCCTTGGCAACCTCATTTGCTCAATTGTCAAAACATAAGTACATGGAATTGTTGATACCAATGACTAATCTGCTAAGTGAGCTCACCCAACATAGCAAAGACTAATCCCTTGGTGAATTCGAAGACATTCTTTGAATGTCGGTCAACTTTTATAATTCCAAGTTCAGATCCTTAGTTTAGCAAATCTTTCACTATCAAGTGGTTTAGTAAAAATATCAGCAAGTTGATCTTCAGTAGGAATGTATAGAACCACCACATGTTTCTTTTCAACATGATCTCTTATAAAATGATGTCTCACATCAATGTGCTTGGTTCTTGAGTGCAAAGCAGATTTTTCGTGATTGCAATTGCACTTGTGTTATCACACATAATTGGAATTTCCTTTTCTTCAATTCCATAATCCCTTAATTGTTGTCTTAGCCATAGTACTTGTGCACTGAGAACTTCCAAAGACAATGTATTGATTTTCAAGAGTGGAAGTTGATATAGAATTCATTTCTTGCTAAACCAGAAACCAGTCTATTTCCCATTAAGCGGCGAGTTCTGAGGTGCTTTTTCTATCAATCTTGCATCCAAAGATAATCGTAATCTGAGTATGATATAACTTTGAAGCTTCCTTCCTTGGAATACCATATCCCTACTCCCAAAGTCTCTTTTAGATACTTGAGAACTCTCTTGATCGCACCTAAATGACTTTCTTTAGGTTTAGATTGAAATCTTGCACAAACACCTACAACCAAAGGATATATCAGTCTGGTGGCGATTAGTACAAAGAGACGCCTATCATCATTCGTATAAGGTCCGATCAACATCTTTGCCTTCTTTATCTTCATCGATCTCGATATTTGTACTCATAGGAGTTGAATTCTTAGTCTTTATTTTCCATACCAAACTTCTTCAAGAACTCCTTGGTATACTTGGTTTGATGAATGAAGATTCCATCTTTCATCTCATTTAACTTGCAATCCCAAAAGTAATTCATTTCTCCCATCATACTCATTTGGAATTTGCTCTTCATTAGATTTGCAAACTTTTCACAAAGTAAATCATTTTCGAACCAAAAATTATGTCATCCACATAAATTTGTACCAGTAGGTCTTTGTCCCTTCTTGATTCGAAAAGTGTCTTGTCAATGGTGCCTTTTGTAAATCCATTGTCCACCAAGAATTGAGATAGAGTCTCATACCAAGCTCTTGGTGATCGTTTCAATCCATAAAGTGCTTTGTTGAGTCTATACACTTTATCTTCTTCATCTTTAACTTCAAATCCAGGAGGTTGCTGAACATACACTTCCTCCTCTAGAATACCATTCAAAAATGCACTCTTGACGTCCATTTGATATACTTTGAAGTTCTTATATGCAGCATGTGCCATGAATAATCTGATAGCTTCCAATCTTGCAACAGGTGCATAAGTTTCATCAAAATCTATTCATACGCTTGAGAATAGCCTTTTGCAACTAGTCCGGCCTTATTCCTCACAATGGTACCATATTCATCAAGTTTATTTCACGTATACCCACTTAGTACCAATGATATTTGCATGACTTGGCCTTTCAACTAGTGTCCAAACTTGATTTCTTTCAAATTCATTCAATTCTTCTTGCATAGCTATTATCCAACTGGATCTCAAATAGCTTCTTCAACAACTTTTGGTTCCATTTGAGATAGAAAACAAGTAAACATAGCTTCCAGTTGTCTTCTAGTCCTCACACCTTGCTGTACATTGCCAATAACTTGTTCGTGAGGTGATTCTTAACCATTGTGGATTTTGGTTATTTTGATTTTCAGGAGCATCATCTTCAGTAGGGTCTGCTGTAGCTTCTTCTACAGGGGTCAGCAGATCCTTGAACTGCTTCAGTTGTTGCATCAGTAACATTATCGTGCAGGTGTTGGTAGAGAGGCGATGTCGAAACTTTTAAGTCATTGAATCTTTCCAAAACTTCAACACAACTGGATCGTTGATTTTTGATTCTCGGTGAGTTCACAATCTTCATCTTCCATACCAGTAAACTTAGGTTCATCAAACACAACATGGATTGTTTCTTCATGTTTCAGTGACCTCTTGTTCAGTACCCTGAATGCTCTGCTGACTGAAGAATATCCCAAGAAAATTCCTTCATCTGATTTTGGTTGGAATGTTACCTTATGATTTAGAATAAAACATTTGCTTCAAAATGGATTGAAATAGGATATGTTAGGTTTCCTTCCATTCCAAACCTCATAAGGTGTCTTTGACTTCTTGTTTCTTGATGTTCTGTTTTGTGTATAGCATGTTTGTATTTCTTTGCTCAAATTTAATATCTTTCAGGTAGCAATGCTTCACAAATCATTGTTCTTCCCGCTTCCTTTAAAGTTCTGTTTCTTCTTTCAAAGAACCCCATTTCTTTGAGGTGTACCAAACAAAGCAAAGACAAGTTGATGTAGTACACCATTACATTCACAATATTCTCTTATAACTTTGTTGAGAAATTCGATTACTCGATCCGATCTTATCTTTATTCTTGTTAAACTTTTCTCATTTTGTAATCTCTTCAAAAGATTAGGCATGCTTTGAAGTGTTTCACTTTTCTTGTTCATAAATATTACCCAAGTATACCTTGAATAATCATCCACAACCACTAAAGTGTACTTCTTTCCTGTTACACTTGTTGGAGTTATTGGTCCAAAAGATCCATATGCACCGGCTCAACACTCTATTAGTTGATTGTTTGGTCTTTGATTTGAAACTTGACTTTATCTCATTTACCTCACGACATGCATCACATATAGCATCCTTTTGAATGTGATCTCGGGTAAACCAATCACCGACTTCTTCTTCACCAACCGATTGATATCATCAAAGTTTAAATGATTCAACTTCTTGTGCCATAACCAATTGAGTTCGGACTTTGTATGCACAATCAGCAGAGTTTCGAGGCTATGATGAGACCAATCCACAACATACATATTCTCGTTGTCTTCTACCGGCAAGTACAACTTGATCACCTCTTTCACCAATGACAATACAGCTTGTTTTTGTCAAAAGTGACCTTGTATCCCTTGTCACGTAATTGTCCAAAGGCTCGGTAAGTTGTAGTCCGATCCTTCCACATATGCAACATTCTTGATTGTAAGTCCATTCCTTACAAGTGTGCCATATCCTCTTGTATATCCAGTGTATTCTTGTTGCCAAAATTCACCCTTGGACCATCTTTTGCCACAAAGTTTGTGAGACAGTGCTTATTCTTTGTCATGTGTCCGGAACATCCACTGTCAAAGTACTGGACACCGTACAAAACAAAGTTAATGCATTTTAGGTACCCAAACCTGTTTGGGTCCATAGTGGTCGATGGCAAGCATGACCCTTGGTATGTTTCCATAAGGTCTTCTCTGAATGTGTCATACTTTGGTTCATACTTTGGTTCATACATGTATTCCACACATCCATAAGTTCTAACAAAGAGGTTGTGTAGGAATCACATATGTTTTTCGGCCTTTTGGTTTATAATCTTTGTTTAAAGCGATTCTTGGTGTTAGAAGCATTAGTATAACCATTTGTTTGTTTGTCTGTTAGGAGCGACTGTAATATGGAGTCTCATTGAGGTCTTGTGTAAGTCCTCTGTGATCCCATTGCCTAGGTTTTACCCTCTTTGCATGGTTATACTTGTTGTTTCTAACAGTAGATGCAGGAGTATTCCAATCATCATCAAAGTGAGAGCAGTCTACCTTTCCCCGAGATAAGTATCCCTTAAATGATTAACATTTTTGGGTTTAGGATTCTTATCCTTGGAATATTTCTATTTCTTACCCTTCGTGGTTCAAACAGACTTGGTAGCATGTCTCATTATCAAGAGCTTAGAAGGCACAAAGAGATTCTATTTTTAGATTTACTCTTTTTATTAGAGTGTTGACTTCTTTGACTTATGATTTTGCTTCCTTGAAGCATTCTCATTGGATTTTTTCTTGCCTCAAAGCAACCTTACTGGGAGTTGGGTCTAGTGCAGGTACAAACTTAGGACCAATTCTGTACTAGGTTCAGTGACCTTACTGGATCCACTCTTGTTAGAGTGTTGAGTTCCAAATCCAAGCCCTGTTCTATCACCATAAGGCTTTCTAGATTTGTATGCGGCGAGAGAGAACCAGATGGTTCAGCAGATTCAGGGGCTGCTGGATGATCACAGTGAGCTTACACCGATTCTATCCAACATCTTTTTCCTTACCTTTGAGAACCCTTAATTCAGCTTTCAATCTTCCAACTTCTAACTCAAGAGCTTCTTTTTCAGCCTTCACAATCTCATAACCAGATTGTATTATCCTTAGTTGATTAAGGATGCATCCAAAGTCTCATTGTTGTCAGAATTTCTAGGATTTGAACCACAAGTTGATTCACAATCACTTCCAGCAGGAGTATTGATGGATACAGTGTTGTATACCTCCTCAGTTTCATCCATATTGGCCATCAAAGCATAATCTTCCATATCAAGAACTTGGTCTTTGTGTCATCTGATTCATTTCCCTTTTCAGATTCAACTTCATACCCTGATTCATCTTCAGCAACCATAGCCTTCTTGCCATGTCTTCTTTGTTGAATTTTGGTCTTCAGTAGGTCTGGACAATCAGGTCTAAAGTGTCCAGGCTTCTTGCAGTTGAAGCATAGATAATCAGGTTCCTTACTTTGTTTTAACTCAGGACATTCAGGTTTGAAGTGTCCTGGTTTCTTGCAATGAAAGCATAGATAGTCATTATCTTTCTTGGATTCTTCTTTCCTTCTTTCAGTAGGTCTCTTTGTGAAATTTCTTGAAGGGGCCTTTCCAGTCTTCATCATCCTGATTTTCTTGCTCAGTAGGGCAATCTGCTCTTGCATTTCATCCAGCAGATCATCTTGTCCTCCTGATGTTTCTTCTTGATGTGAAGCAGCCAATGCAGTGGTCTTTGGCTCTTCCTTTTCAGTCTCAGGTACAAGCTTTTTGCTAAATTCATAAGCCTTGAGATCTGAAAACAATTTGAAGGTATCTTCTTCATGCAACTTTCTCATTTCTTCAATTGCAGTCACCTTCATTTTCCAAACATCTTTTGTAGGTAGAGCTTCCAAGATTTTGGTGTTTATTTCTTCTTTTGAATAACTTACACTCAAGCAGAGTAAGTTCGTCGAGATTGCATTGAATCTTGATTCCATTTGCTCAATGGTTTCATTTGGCAAAGATCTTGAACTTTTGGAACCTTTTACAGCCACACCGATTTTATTCTTCCTTATTGCATCGGTGCCTTCACATATCAAATGTATCTTGTCCCAAAGTTCCTTTGCGCTTTTGCAATCTTTAACCTTCATGTACATATTGCTATCCGAGTTCTATAAATGATATCAATAGCAATGTTGTTGAGGTTTGCTCTTTTTCATCTTCGCATTCCATTCTCTTTTGGTTTAGGAATGTACTCGGTTGTATCACCCAATGTTATTGCCTTGGTAATCTCAGGTGGTCCATCGATTAGTACATCCATCATCTCATCATGAGTTGCAGCAAGGTAAGCCTCGCATTCGACGTTTATACTCATTAAATCTATCTAGAGAGCACATCAAAGATAGTTCTAGCATCTTTTGTGTGTTATCCATGATGCAAGTCTTTGAAAATCGGTAACTTGAAAGAAAGTTTTAAAGAATTTTCACAAGCACAACAAGTAGGATTCCTTGAGCGTAAGCACCTTTGCTCGATACCAATTGTTGGTCCCTTGAAAGGCTTTGGTTAAGTTTAGAGGGGGTGAATAAACTTAACACTTAAAACTTTGGAGTTAAAAGATTCGCAACTCGTGACTCCGATACTTCAGAGTCTCTGTTGAGACTTGATAGCTCTGGCGATAAATGATGAGTCTCATTGATAGTTGAGTTCTTTGAATTTGTGCGTGAATTAAATCAAAATTAAGCCTTAATACTTGTTGTTAAATATGATACTAAGTATTAGATACTCGTGAGTGCAAGTGTGTGATTTCGAGTTGCTAGATTCGATGAGGTTGATGTACAAAATAAACTAAGTGCGAAATTAAATTTGAAAGTAAGTAGGCAGATTTTATAGTGGTTCAGGTGGTGTAATCCTCGTCTACCCACTCTTTCTCCTGTGATTTTGGAGGAAATTCACTAGAGATCTTTGATGTAGCTCATTACAAAGATTCCTAAGTTGTTTGTCCTTCACCAATAACTATGGCTTCAAAAGCTGGCGGGAGCAGTAGGATTGTTGCTCCGAGTCTTCCACTTGGTCCTTGAAGGGTAGGATTGCCTCTTCACCACTCCACCACAAACAATAGTCTTTCACACCCAACAGATGCTTCTTTGTCTTCACAGAGTTCTTTATAAAATAACGATTGAATCAAATAAATGATTTGATTTGCGGTGACTTGATTAGGATGAAGTAATCAGCAGCTTGCAGGCTTCAAGTGTGTATGCTTGATATAGCTTGAATGTAGAATACACTTGAAGTAATTCATGGATCAGTAGCTTTATGCTCGATAAGTTCACAGGTGTTTTTATTTCGAGTTATCTCTTAAAGTTTATCCAAAATTCATCCCTGTGTTTCTGAGTTGAAAGTCCTCTATTTATAGGCAGGAATGCATGTGACTTGTATTTGAAATTCAAATGTGACCGTTCCTTGTTTTTGTCCCATCTGATTTGCATTCTGTCACTATTCATAGACGAGACTTAATCGTCGTAATTCCTTTTTGACAAATCTTGATCTATCCACCCTTTGACTTGTATCCAATGGATAAAAACATAAATCATCCCAACGTCTTTTTAATCTCAACCTTTGATTTTCTTGATAAGTCAGAGGTATTTGGCTGTCCTTATCCATGTAATCTTCCAATATAATCTTGATTTAATCGAGGTATATATATCAGCAAGTTCATCAGTCTGCTGAAGTACCTATCGATCTATTTGAAACGACAATTTCTTTGTGTAAAAAATGTAATGCAGCTGATTTCTTTTATCTAACTTTTATTTGTGAAGTTAGATTACACCATTTTAATTATAACCAAGTTCCAAACATCATCCAACTTATGGAACTTAGACCTTCTACACAAGGTATATGTAATCAGTTTAGGTCATCACAGACTTGCCTAATTCTGATTCCATATCCTTGACTTTAAATACTAAGTTTGATCCCTTAGCCTTAATTTACTGAGTTTGAACCCTCACCTTGGTCTTGATCCTTCAAGGTTCAAGACTAGTCTATTGACCTATCTACCCTCTCGACCTAGACCGACTGCTTTGATATCAACCGCCTGACCATTTACAAATGCTTGTTTGATCAAACCTATTTATGAATCAAACTCTAATAAACCTATACATTTGATCTAGACATCTTTTGCCTTTGCACTATAACAGCTAGTATGGCACTCATCATCAAAACATAGAAATAAGTCCAACACTATCCTTTCGGAGACCAAGCCATGAATGTTGATAGGGGTGAACACCATCTGTAGGGGGACGAAATCAAAGCGCTGCGAGGCGTCACCCTTCTCTCACTTACTTGTATCTATAGTAGAGGCCGTGGGGTTGGCTGTCGCCTCCCCCGCTCCCACTCAATATTTTGGAAGAGGTGGTGGGTTAACTAACCACGTCTTTTTGATGTTAACATAAAAATACATCAAATCAAGGATTCCGAATGGTGTCGGTAACGTAGGCAAGCCTACCCGTCCTATTCGTTGGAACATACGTGATGATCCGGACGAAATCGGGTCAAAACGGCCCCATTGAGATAAGAAGGAATCACCCTCCGCTCTCAGGTGTAGCTTAGTCTTTCCGGACCCCATGCATACATCACACTAGGAGGGTTAAGTCGGTCGAGCCCATTTCGATTGACCACCCAACCTATAGGCGAACCGTTTTTATCCAAGATTTATTGTTCTTTTACCATCATTCAATGTCGTAGACACTACGAATCGAAAACGTGATCTCGTTTGGGCTTTTAAGGCGGTTCACCGAGAACACACACCGAAAAGGCTTAACGATTTCATAACCCGTCCTCGGATCTTTAATTAGTTACTAAATTAATTAATTATCACGTATTAATTAAATTTCAACTAATTACGCGAGTTTGTATACATGCCTATTTTAATTATCAAAATTAAAATTCTACATGTATGCATGGAGTGGATTTATGATATGATGCATGTCATGGCAATTCCGATTTTATATCTATTTTATGATCAAACACATAAAAAATAAATTGCGGAAAATTAAAACACCGAGATGGATTGTTGGTACCCCGACTAACCTATTTTCTAAGGAAAAGTAAGAATTTAATCTAAGTCTTCAAATCTCGATATTCGATCTTGATCTTGAAAACTTCCGGATCTTCAAAATTTCGATCTCGACACGAACCACGAACGACTAGGAGAGGAGGCTGTAATATACCAATATATATCTATATTAGATTGTTTTATAAAAAATAACTTTTTTTTCTTTTTTTCATAACAGCCCTCGGCTGTTCCAATAAATTTTATTTATTTATTTATTTATTTATTGTTGACCTAATGGTCAAATAAGATCAAAGTTAAAAAAAATTGTTATTGCCGTGACCTAGCCGCATGCAACCAAATACACAATTTGACAAATATGATTAAAACAATGCTGCCGCCGCCAATTATATGAAGGAAAAAAAAAAAACAATTCGGCCTCCTCCTGCTTTTACCTTCGATGATCTTCAAAGACTGTGATCTTCGCGTAAATCGAACCCAGGATCAAAATTAAAAACAAAAGGCACTATCTTTTTACATAATTTTCGAATTCAACATAATTAAATTACAAATCTTATGCTCAATTGATACTAATCAAAAGAGCTACAAAATAGATCTATGGGTAAACAATACCAACCACAATCCATCTCTTCAACCACAACAATCGCAACATAAAAAAAATAAACATGCATTCGGCCCCTATAAAAAAAATTGGGACAAAAAATCTACATATTTTCCACTCCTAGATCTAATATTTTATACGTATAAATATAGATCACCAAGCGACTGATACCACTGTTAGTAATATCATCCGCAACGGAAGCGATTTAAGGATCTAGATCTATAAATTACACGTAAAAAATAACTAGATCTACCCTACAAGGGGGTTGTAGAACATACCTCTTGGGTCTCAAAATCCAAGTAGAAGAACAACAATATGAAGATCAAAGGATAGTGTGAAGAGCACCATGATCTTCCGCACGTGTGATCCGAGCAACTCCCGGTAGAAGGAAATCCTCGTCTCGAATCCTTCCGATATGCTACCCGGAAAACCTCCAAGATTCTCCCTCTTATTCCCCTTGGCCGAAAATTTTCCTTCTCCTCTCTAAAAGGTAGAAGTCGAAAATTATGTTGTGTGTTTAGGCTTGGGAGAACTCTCTTTATATAGGAGAGTAATCATTGTCCTCCAATGATTTAATAATTAATACAAAATCAATTATAATAATCCTATTAAATAAAAGATAATCCCATAATATTCTAGAACAAATCTAGAATAATATTTATCTTTATATCTTACCATAAATATTTATCCAATAAATATTTTATGCACATATCTTATTAAAACAATTACAAAATTGTCTTTCGGGCATCACACCTAACACTTACCTCAAATGCATGTTTTCTATGTGTTTGGGGGTGAGAAGACGAACAGGTCGATAATATTTTTGAGGAGGAGTTCGATGATGACGTTTGAAGATGCCTCATTGAAGATTTTACTTTTGTCCTTTTATTATCCTTTGTTAGACTGTTGCTTTAGACTTTTGGTCTTTTGAGACTTGTAGTATCGTACGTTCTTTTGGATTTCGTATTTTCCTTGAATGTAATAAGTTACATTTCCACATTTAGATGTTGTTTCTATATTTGGATGTTTGGAAATTTTTATACCCGAGTTTTTTGCTTCCGTTTGCTTGTTTTTGAAATGACGTAGTAGAGGCTTACGTATGAAATGAATTTATTTTTATTTTTATACGTGCCGAACGTTCGTTTTCTGGGTAAGGACTCGGTGTCCGGGAACGGGGCGTTACAGTTGGTACAGAGAGAAGCGTCTTTTAGGCTTCCTTTCTTTAAGATAAGTTTCCCTAAATCTTTTAGTAACGTTCTGGTTTCATTGATCACCAGGATGGTGTTCACGAGAACTGGAGCGGGTGCAGAGACTTCGAGAGTTCGACGGGAAAGTCCAACGCCGGTCGTAGGAGGTGGTGTTGTGAGGCAGATTCCTCCACCTCAGCGGAGTTTATCACCACCACCTCACACTGTGACACCCACACCAAGGTCTCAACAGGGTTTGTCACCGAGACCACATCAGGAGCAACCTCCACGATGGCACGTGGGGAGTTCGGTTCAGTTTTCCTTGGTGAGCGATTTTCCAGCAGGTTTTGTACCGCCACCAGCAAGCTACCCTCCACATCAGCAATCCTTTTATCCCCCTCCAGTCAGTGTTTACCCTCCACCAATGAGCCACCCCTCACCACTAGTGTTTCACCAACAGCAACAGACCTCCTACCCACCTCCTGTCGGTCGTACCCTTCGACCTACTGTACCACTTTCACCGCGGTTCGACCATCAGCAAGGTTCTGGTTATCCACCTTTTGGTTTCCAACAAGCTCAGCCAACCACACAAAGACTACTACCGTAATTATCATCGGGATACTACCCTTTCCGCTTGAACCTCAGCGAATCCACCTATCCTCAAGAACAATAGCAGTATTCAAAGAAATGAGTACCTTTCGGCTATCCTCCGGTTTACCCACCCGTGAGACCATCTTTTGAGCAAGCACCGGCTGTGGATTGGTACACAAGATTGTGAAGGAATCGGGTTGAGAACTTCTATGGGAATGTTGAACATTCAAAGGCTGAGGAATGGATAAGGAGCTTCGAGAAGTCATGCAGGAACATTCATGTGTGCACGAGGCCGAGATGGCACACAGTGGAGGTTAGTTTCCTTTTGGGCGCATCAGAAGCTTGGATAGATGCTATACAGAGTAGCAATGGCCAAGTTACCGACTGGGAAGCTTTCAAAGCTATGTTCTATAAGGAGTACTTTCCGGCAACGGTACAGGCAGATAAGGCAAGTCAGTTTTTAAAGCTCAAGCAGGGTATCTACATGACGGTATCTCAGGATACCAATAAGTTTAATGAGTTGGGACGATTCTATCCCGAGCTCATGAAAGTGGAAGAGAGGAAGATGGCCTTCTATAAGGAAGGGTTAGCTCATGAGATACAGTTTGGCATGTTGGGATTTACAGCAAGGAACATGGCAAAGTTATTGAATAAAGCCTTGGAGGTTGAGACCTTCAGGAAGAAGGCTACGGTGGTTATTGGGAACAAGAGGAACTTTGGGACTAGTCAGGGTAATCACCGAGGAGCCTCACAACAGAATGCTAAGAAGACAACAGCTCCTCCGGCAGCTAAGGCCCCAAGCAGTGCACCCCTGTGTTCCAAGTACAATAGGAATCATTCAGGAGAGTGCAGAGCTAGTTCAGGCGGTTGCTACTTTTACGGAGAACCGGGGCACTTTTCTAGAGAATGTCCCAATAAGGGGAATAAGGGGAGTACGAGCCGAGGAAACGGGAGAAGCGGCCCAAGCCGACCAGTTCGAGTTTTTGCAGCTGATGCTAGAGATGCAAAACCAGAAGATGATGTTATCTCAGGTACCTTGCTGTTATCTTTTTTTTATTAAGATTTTGTTATAGCACGTTTATTCATGCTGTAGTTTTATTTAAATGAATGAACATGCATCCTAGGTACGATAATGTTAGATAATCTAGTGGTCAGAGCTTTGTTTGATACGGGAGCATCTAACACTTTTGTGTCGACCAAGGTAGCTAAGATGTTAAGTTTACCTTCAGAATCTTTAAGAAACACCTTGGAGATAACTACACCATTAGGAAAGGTAACAAAGGTAATTAGGATGATACCTCAAGTGGAAGTTCGAGTTGGATCTTATCGATGCAAGAGCGACTTTACAGTTCTGGACTTTTCAGACTTTGACGTGATTCTTGGGATAGATTGGCTATCCGAGAATTTTGTTCATCTAGATTGCCGAGAGAAGAAAGTGACCTTAAAGGTACCCAGGAAATCAGATAAGACGTATCAGGGGAATGTGTACAAGCCGAGTAAGAAGCGACATCCGATAATTTCAGCGGTTAAGGCAATTAGAGCTTGTCAGAAGGGTTGTGAAGGCTACTTGTTGTATGCAGTGGATGTGGAACAAGTGAAGCCCAAGCTTGAGGAAACCCCTGTAGTGAGCGAGTATCCTGAAGTGTTTCCAGAAGAGTTACCGGGAAACATGCCGGATAGAGAGATAGAGTTTGAGATCAAGTTGATACCGGGAGCGGCACCAGTTGCCAAGGCACCCTATAGAATGGCACCGGCTGAGTTAATGGAGTTGAAAGCTCAACTTAAGGATATGCTTGAGAGGAATATAATTCAGCCCTGTACCTCACCTTGGGGAGCCCATGTCTTGTTCGTGAAGAAGAAATATGGTAGCATGAGGATGTCTATCGACTACAGAGCATTGAATAACCTTACCATCAAGAATAAGTATTCCTTGCCGAGGATTGATGATTTGTTTAATCAGTTGCAAGGCAAGAAAGTGTTCTCTAAAATCGATCTTAGGTCTGGTTATCATTAGTTGAAGATCAAAGTGGCAGATATACCGAAGACGGCTTTTAGTACGAGGTATGGACATTATGAGTTCTTAGTTATGCCTTTTGGACTCACTAATGCTCCATCTACATTTATGGATTTGATGCAGCGAGTTTTCATGCCATACTTGGATAAGTTTGTGATAGTGTTCATAGACGACATCCTAATATACTCTAAGGATGAGAAGGAACACGAGGAACACTTAAGGATAGTGTTGGATACCTTGAAGAAGAATCAGTTGCTTGCTAAGTTTTCGAAGTGTGACTTTTGGTTGAAACAATTCAGTTTCTTGGGACATGTCATTTCTGGAGATGGCATCCAAGTTGATCCAGCAAAGATTGAAGCAGTTGAGAATTGGCCTAAACCTACAACAGTTTCATAAGTAAGGAGCTTTCTTGGTTTGGCTGGCTACTATAGGAAGTTCGTGCAAGACTTTTCAAAGATAGCTACTCCACTCACTAAACTTACACAGAAGAATGTGACGTTCGAATGGACTAGTGAGTGTGATGCAGCTTTTCATACCTTGAAGGATAGGTTGACTACGGCCCCAGTGTTGGCAGTTCCGGAGATTTTTTATAACTATGACGTCTACACGGATGTTTCGGGACAGGGTCTAGGTTGTGTGTTGATGCAAGGGGGGAAAGTGATTGCTTATGCATCCAAGCAGTTTAAGGTGAATGAGAAGAATTACCCGACACATGACTTAGAGTTGGCAGCAGTAGTTTTGCCCTAAAGACTTAGAGGCACTACTTGTATGGGGTTAAGGCTTGGATCTTCACCGATCACAAGAGTTTGAAGTACTTCTTTACTCAGGAGAATCTGAATATGAGACAGAGGAGATGGCTAGAGTTCGTAAAGGATTATGATTTGGATATCCAGTACCACCCGGGCAAGGCCAATATAGTGGCGGATGCTTTGAACAGGAAGCCAGTGTTTGCAGTTTCAAGCATCGAAGATGTAGCAGAAAGGTTAGATGGGCTGGAAATCAGTAGCTTTCATCAGATTGAGGACCGACAGTTTGTGGCGCCGTTGTTAGCAAGATCTGAGTTGATGGATGATATTCGGGAAAAGCAAGATGAAGATCCGGTTTTGGTTGATTTGAAGCGAGTTGCTAGAGAAAAGTCTACAGTGGGTTATGTCTTGGACAAGAACGGAAACCTTTGGTACTAGGATCGTTTGTGTGTACCTAATGTTGGCGACCTAAGATAGAGAATCATGGAAGAGGCACATAGGATTGCTTTTGCAGTCCACCCAGGAGCTACTAAGATGTACCGAGACTTGAAAGAGAAGTTTTGGTGGCCTTCGATGAAGGTAGAGATAGCCAAGTTCGTGGCAGAATGTGATATTTGTCAGAAGGTAAAGGCGGAGCATAGAAGACCAGGAGGAATGCTTAAGCCGTTGGATATCCCTGAATGGAAGTGGGATAAGATTACGATGGATTTCATCACCGGTTTACAAGGGACAAGAGGTGGGCATGACGCGATTTGGGTAATTGTGGATAGATTGACTAAGTCCGCCCATTTCTTGCCGTATAAGGTTGATATGCCTTTGAAGAAGATGACGACACTATACTTGGATAATATAGTGAAGCTACACGGAGTTCCTATCTCTATTGTCTCGGATCGGGATAGTCGATTCGTCAGTCGGTTTTGGAAGAGTTTACAAGAAGCCTTTGGAACCAAGTTGGATTTGAGTACGGCCTTTCATCCTCAGACAGATGGACAATCTGAGAGGACCATCAAAACACTTGAGGACATGCTAAGAGCTTGTGTTTTGGAAGTAGGTGGATCATGGGATGATTACCTACCGGTAGCAGAGTTTGCCTACAACAATAGTTATCATGCAAGTATAGGCATGCCGCCGTTTGAAGCGTTGTATGGAAGAAGATGTAGAACGCCGTTGTTTTGGGATGAAGTCGGGGAAAGACAGATCACAAGGCCGGAAATGGTTGAACAAGCTAAGGAAAGGGTTGATTGGTTAAGAAGAAGAATCAAGGCAGCGACTGGGACAGAGGCGAGAAAAAGTTGGGCAGACGTTAGAAGAAGACCTCCTGAGTTTGAAGTCGGTGATAGAGAGTATCTACGAGCTTCACCGATGAAGGGAGTGAAACGCTTTGGACAAAAGGGGAAGCTAAGTCCAAGGTATGTTGGACCATTTGAAATTCTGGAAAGGATTGGACCGTTGGCTTACAAGCTTAAGTTACTAGAATCGATGTCAAGAGTCGACAGTGTGTTTCTCGTTTCAATGTTGAAGAAGTGTTTGACGAGGAATGATGTTGAAACTACAATTGATCGGGAGATTCTATAGGACAACCTTGCTTATGATGAGAGACCAATCAAGATTTTGGACAGGAAGGAAAAGATGATTAAGAGGTTATTTGTCCCGTTGGTGTTTGTCCAATGGAGTAATCATTCACCCGAGGAGGCAACTTGGGAAGTCGAAGACGATATGATCAGTGAATTCCAAGAGTTCGTGGATTTACCAGGTATGTTCTAGTTTCGTGGAAGAAACTCCTTTTAAGGGGGGAGGAATGTAATATTCCGATTTTCGGGAAAGGACAGACGTGTCATTTTGCGAAAACGAAATATTAGTATTCCTTTTCTTTTATTGGGGTTAAGTATTTTATTGATTATTTATACATATTTTTCGAGTTATATGTATATATAATTAAGGGATTATTCTGATTTTGGTAATTAAAGGACAATTAAGGAAAAAAGGATTTATGGGAAATTGGTATTTAAGGAAAAATTAACACACAATAATCTCATAACCTAGACTAAATTAGAAAATCAGTTTTTACATCTTCTCTCTCAAGCAAATTGGAGAAGAAAGAAGGCTAAGAGAGTTGTTGCAATATCAAGCGTTGCTTGATCGTTTGAGATCGAGTAGAGCTTTGGAACCGTTGTGAGGAGCACATCGTTTGGATTTCGATTTTGTGGGGAAGGGTCGCAGACTTTCAAGGTCTGTTTGAAATCAGTTTGTGGTCGCAATTACGTAAGAAACTCTTCCTATGATCTCAGTTATGATTCGTGAAGTGTAGATCATGTTTTAAGATGCGTAGATGCTAGAAAGGTGTGTTTTTCTTTGGTCAAGGATCATAGGTGTTCTTGGGATGTTTAGACGTGTTGTACTACGTTTTTTTGTGTTTAATTCGATGCCAATTAGGTCAGAAACGGATTTGAAATCGAGTCTTGACGACTTTAGCGTTTTGGGAAAAACCCAGGCGGACGGGCGTCTGCAATAGGCAGACGGGCGTTCGCAACCTTAGTAGCTCAAACGGGCGTTTGTACCTAAGCGCACGGGCGCCACGAGGTTAGATTTTTGATTCAGTATGTAGCTGTTTTTGACGGACGGGCGTTTGGGGTTTAGTGGACGGGCGTTTGATTACGGACGGGCGTCCATAGGAGGTCGGACGGGCGTCTGGCCTGTTTTACCTTGTTTTTACGGTTTTATCATTCTAGTTTGGTTTCGGTTTCATAATCATGTTATTACTTGTTTTAAACCCTTATTTATGATATGATAATATTGGATAACTTAAACAATCTGAATTGAAGCTGGCTGATTCATTCGGCTTAAAACACGAATGTACTCTTAAAGGGAGTTGAAGTTCGAGATCCGTCGGAAGAAGGCATGATAGGCTTGTGCTTTGATGAATTAGCATTCATCAATGTATCGTGTAATTGCTAGGCCTTGTCTCTATGTCTAAAGTGGTTCAGGAAGAGAGTAGTCAAGGTGAGGAGATTAATTGAAAACACATAGGTGGTTAGTTAATCGTTCTAATAAAACACGACTTGACTAGTAAAAGATTAAACAACATGTCTCTCTTGGATAGACACTAGTCTATATCGCGATGTGTGTGCTACCTCTGAAGGTGGAAGAGCCCGTAGGTCAAAAGAACCACATGTTCGGGGGACTCCACTGAGGTGTGCGTACTATCGGAGCCTAACTAGTCTAGCCTCCGTGGATATTGGTGTGATCCACTAATATGTTGCAATCGATACCTCCTGGTGGATATACATCAGTTGTAGTGCCCTTGAGTGCGGTTGTAACCTAGATAAGTTAAGTAGAAACGTTTAGTCAATTCATGTTGATGGACATGAGATGAACCCTAGATTGAGTCGGTCAAACATAAACAACTAAACTTTTAATTATCTTATCTTTATAAATTGTGATTGTTATCATAGCTTCTCTTTCTTATTAAGACGTTAGACTTACCTCAAACGCATGTTTTTATGTGTTTGGGGGTGAGAAGACGAACATGTCGATAATATTTTCGAGGAGGAGTTCGATGATGACGTTTGAAGACGCCTCATTGAAGATATTACTTTTGTCCTTTTATTATCCTTTGTTAGACTGCTGCTTTAGACTTTTGGTCTTTCGAGCATCTTGTAGATCGCACGTTCTTTTGGATTTCAGTATTTTCCTCGAATGTAATAAGTTACATTTCCACCTTTAGATGTTGTTTTATTCTTGGATGTTTGGAAATTTTTATACCCAGTCTTTTCTTCGTTTCTTTATTTTTGATATTTATGACAGAGCGCTACGTATTGAAATGAATTTATTTTTATTTTTATACGTCTTGACGTTCTTTTCCAGAAGTAGCGACTGCAAGGTCCTCTAAAAGCGGGCGTTACTGATGAGAGCACGGGAAAATATTTCTAAAGCCCTGTTTTAATCAACCTTGCTGAATCTACGTAAGACAAATTGTTTATTTTTTTGGCATAGACAAATTTTTTTTATTTTTTTGAAAAGCACGTAAGACAAATTATATAGTAAAATTCAATAAATGTAAAAGAGTATTGCGGTTAATTATCTTTATGTAATTACCTGTATACAGCATACACTGCAATCTTTATGGGTAAGAAAATTTTATCACTAAATACATTAATATTATAACACGTCATCAATGCCTGTCTTATCTTCTTACGTCTTGTCCATATCTGTATCTTTTATCATTCTTGATAACATTCTCCATAAAATAAAATAAAAAAACCAATCCAATCATCGAAATTCCCCCACCCCCGCACCATCCCTCCATATATAAGTAAACATCAAACAGTGGGGAAATGTTCGAAACCCATTGGTTCTCTTTTGAGTTTTAGGTCAAAATGGGCGAAGTTTTATTTGGTCAAGAAACGTCTCAAGTTTATAAGCAGTTTGTAAGCAGAAAAGACATGATGGTAGAATATAATAGTCCAATGATGATGAATGACAATGAAAAGTATTCAACCACTTCAGATGGGTTCTCTTCTTCTGTCCACACGAGTGATAATAGCGATGATGATGTGTCTTCTCCAGATTCTCGTAATGGTTTATACGACTTGTCGGATCTAATGGCACAATTACATTTCAAGTAAGTTTATTTATTTACATTTTTTTTAAGGAGCGATCATACGTTTGTTTAGGCATCACATTTCAATAAAAATTCGACTTTCCATAAGTTGAAATTTACTTTCGAGAGTCGAGTTTTGTATATAAATATGTAAAAGTCGATTTTGCTTTCAAAAATCGAGTTTTATGTATAAATCTGTGAATGTTGAATTTTAAAAATAGATTGATTGTGATCCCAATAACAATACTATTATATTTTCATTAATTTTTGCGTGCATTCTTACATTTGTTTGCTTCGAATTGTAACTGTCATTTTGTTTTCCAATTCATCAAATTATAATTTGCATCTTGGTAGTATATATCTTGGTAGTATATTAATTCTTTTACTAATAAAGGAGTATCACATTTTCTGTTGTAATGTTTTTGATGGGAATATTGAAAGAATTAATCATGCGCATGATTAGCGGCCGAAATTTATTTTGAAAATATTCGATTAATAGTATTACTTGATTCACTTATGTAAGTCAACTAATTATAATAATACATGGAATCATTTAATTAAGGAAATAATATTAAGCAAATATCATCAATTTACGAAATAAATTTTCATTTATAACTATTACGTATTATTAATTTTCTTTATGTGTAGGAAAGGACTGTCCAAACACTATGAAGGCAAATCAGAGTCATTCAAAAATTTGTCAAAGGTTACAAGCACAGAAGATCTTCCCAAGAAAGAAGTGCATCAAAAGAGAAATAAGAAGATAAAGTGCAGATACAATATGAGTAATAGGAGAAAGAAGTCCATTTTGCCGAAACCAGTTATAAAGAAGAAAAATCCTGGAAATTTATTTGCATCTTCTTTTCTGTACAATAAGAAGAACAAGCTTCAGTACTTTTATTGAGCGGCAAACTCAGGACCTTTTAAATGGAATCTTTTTTTTTTTTTGGAGGAAAAATGAAAAGGGAGAAGGGGCACAAAGACAAAAAAATAAAAAAAATGGTTCTGGAAGGACAAAAGTAACATTTAATGATTATAAAGGACAAAAATCAGAATGGTACTTTAAAATTGTTAATTCACATTTTAATGTTATTTTGTGTTTCACAATTGTTACTTCATATTTAATTTATTCCACATTTGTTACCTAATAATTGTTACTTTTGTCCTGATTAAATTACAGGGTCCTTCTATCCCGATTTTTTGATAATTTTGTCCTTCTGGACAAAAATCTAAAATGAAAAAAAATTAATTTCTTCTTTTGGGAAACCAGTAACTATTGTCAACTTTGAAATAAAATGTTCCTGATTATTTACAATGGTTGAACTATTTTCAACTTTTAAATAAAATGTTTCTGATTATTTACAATGGTTGAATATTAAATAAGTGAATTAATTACTCAATTGACCCACTTCATTTCCGGAAAAAAAAAAGCATCACCAAAAAAGATAGATATACAAAAAATGATGTGTATCCTACAAAATCTACAAAAATAACAATTATTCTACGAAATATCTCTGTAAATCTTTTATATCGATTTCTTTTAGAGTCAAACTATTGTCAACTTTGAAATAAAATGTTTCTGATTATTTACAATGGTTGAACTATTGTCAACTTTTAAATAAAATATTTTTGATTATTTACAATGGTTGAATTAATTATCCAATCGACCCGCTCCATTTCTGAAAAAAAAAAATCATCACTAAAAAAAAGAAACACAAAAAATGATGTGTATCCTACAAAATCTACAAAAATAACAACTATTCTACAAAATCTCTCTGCAAATCTCTTATATTGATTTCTTTTAGAGTTTAAAAAAAACTACTTTTCATCCTGATTTTGCGCACTTTCTTTTAAACTATATAAAAAAAAAATTTGATTTACCAGCAAGCATGTAATTAACCACCTCAGTAGATAACTAGACCACGATGAAGAAAACTCGACCGGACTTACTCCGATCACCTGCTGATCTTTCTTCTCCGGCATACCTTCTTTTTCCCCTTTCTTCTTTTTCCTCCCTTTCTGTAGTTCCCTTTCCCCTTTTTCGTTTGTTTTTCTACCACGATGGATGCGACAGCAAAATCTTATGCACAAGTGCTACAACCTACTCGCTCCTCTCCCCTAATGGACAAATTTATACCATAGATTGCTTCGTATAAAGGAGAGATTGTAATTCGGTTCTCTAAGGAACAAATTGACTGCCTGGCCTCCCTTTTTCAGTATGCCCTAGTCGGCAAATTTTCTCAAGGAAAACCTAATCTAGATGCTATTAAGCGTTTCCTCAAAGTACAGAATTTTGCAGAGCAATACACGGTGGGCGTTTTAGATACAAAGCATGTTCTGATCAATTTCTCCAGCGAGAAGGATTTTATCAAGCTTTACTCCCGCAGTCAATGGTTTGTTACTAGCAAGCCTATGTGAATTCTCAAATGGACACCGGACTTTCATGTTCATGTTGAATCCTCATTCGTACCAATTTGGATCCTCCTACCAAAATTGCATGCGCATTTAATGAACGTTGAAGCCCTGAAAGGCATAAATTTGAGTTTCGGTAAGCTTTTGCGTGTGGAGGCGTCCACTGCTACTCTTAAACAACCCTCAACAGCATGAGTCCAAATTCAAGTAGACCTTTTTAAGCCGTTCCCTCAAAGGTTTTGGATTCAACTAGGATATTTGTCTAGTTTTTTGCAATCGGTGGAGCTAGAGACTGTTTTGCCTCAATATTGCACTTACTGTAGTCACATAGGGCACATGAAAGATGATTGTAGGCTCAAACACCCTCAATAGTATCAACAACAACACCAAGGACACACACCACATTAGCAGCAACCATCACTAATCAGTAGTAGAGGATTAGTAAGCATCGAATGAATGGTCCCCCACTGCAAGTTTTGAGACAGAAACAACATGTTACCCTGGTTCCAAATTTAAACCAACATCTGATATCTGCTATTCCAGACTTGAATCAGCAGCCTAGGCCGCAGCAAGGTAGTCCAACCGATAATCAAATTGTGCAAGAGCATGGAACATCACCAACAGACCCTGCCTAAAAAGCTTTAAATCTTGATGGGAAAAGCACCTTAGGGGAAGAACACAATAAATTGAGTCATTACGCACAACATCTTAACCCTACAAGCAAGGAGAATACCACTGATGACAGCATCATACCATCCCTGAACATGGATCCTCCTGGTCAAGAAAATGTGTCTGACAGTGATACGCCAGAATATAACATCCTGACTAAACATGCTCAAATAGAGAGTCTAAAAGCAGCTTTTGAGGAGATTACTATGAGACTTCATATACAAGAAAATTTAGATCATGGAAAAACTATTATGCCTGCCACTGATGGATTCCAGATGGTCCTAAGAAGGAAAAAACGAAGAAACTATGCTGCCATGATTACTACAAGATCTTCAGCTCTCCGGGACAATCAACCACCATGATTAACTCCCTTTTTTGGAACATAAGGGGCCTCAAGGGTAAATCATTCTTTAGAAGGCTCAAAAAATTACTTAAAAATCATAAAAATTCTTTATTAGCTATTTCTGAACATATGATTTCTTCAAATCTTCTTGACAGCTATAAGATCAAGCTTGGTTTCTCTAGTTAATTTGCTGCCCCCAGGACAAGCTTTGGGTTTTTTTGGATTTATTCTGCCTTTGTGGATGTGGTAAATAGTATGGAGCAGGCTATTACTCTAAAATTCCATGGGACAAACCCTTTCCCGGTTTCATGTGTTTATGGTAAATGTAACAGAGCCCTTAGAACTATTTTATGGTCCAATCTTGAAACCATGGACTCTTTGTAGTTCCCTTGGATGATTGGTGGAGATTTTAATGCTTTTCGTAGCCTGGATGAATACCATGGCCCATCTTGTCCTAATGTTGGCCTTATGTAAGATTTTATGTTGGGAATAAAATTTAAGTTTTGATGATGATTCATCAGTTGTTTAAATTATTATATTTAACCCTATTGATGAAGTGTCATAACTAGCTGTTATAGTGCAAAAGCAAAAAGATGTCTAGAATCAATGTATAAGATTTAATAGTGTCTGATATTTGTATTAGTTAAATCAGACAAGAACTGTAATAGATCTAGGATCACAACTGGGAACACCAGAAACTGGCTTATTGAACTGAGTTCATAACTGAAGATTAATCAATTGATAGAAACTGACTAAGAGCACACCAACTAAAGGTTGAGGGGTCAGACTCAGTTATAGAAGAAGAACTGAAGAAGTTAAGTTTGCTGAGGGACACAGACTCGGTTGACTTATCTAGAACTGAAGGTTGAGGGATCAGACTCAGTTATTGAAGAACTGAGGGTTCAAAGTCAGTCTAGAAGACTTAAGCCTAGACTATGAAGTTAGAATTCAAGAAAGTCTGTGATGGCCTGAACTGACTTTATGGATCTTGAGGAAGACCTAAGTATCATAAGGACAATGATATCTTAGCTGAGTTATGAGTTATGGTGTACTCTTATTAAGTCAATAATAATCAAATATGAAATAGAGTATTGAGTTTTTGTAAAAGAGTGAAAACTCAGTTAATGCTCTTGAGCTGAAAACTGAGTAGGACAAGTTTTCATGCTGAGGTCATAGAAAGTTGAAAGAAAATCTGACCGTTATAAAAGTAGACAATTTTATTGTCTGAACAGAATTGTCAGAAAGGACACTGACATTCATCAAATTAAGCAGGACCACCAACGGATACAAGAATTCAAGTTCTACCATTCAAATCTAGCTAACCGTTGAAGAAACCCCTATAAATAGTCTACTTCTACCATTAGAAGAATTGTGGAATTCTAAAATTTAATCTAGTCAAGGAATCTTATACCAAGGCGGAAAGTAAATCAAAAGAATTCCTGCTAAGCATTTCATTGCAAGATCAAGATATCTTCAAGTGTTCATAAGCATTCAAAGAAAGATCAAGATCAAACATTTGAAGAAACTCATAGCTATACATATCATATAAATCAAGAAGAAGAAGCTCAATTGATTCATAGTTATTGATTCAAGTCTCAACTTTGATTCTATCAAAGGTTTGGATTGTGAAACACCAAGAAGGTGTGAAGGACAGTTGAGTGCAGTCAGGAAGACTGTGTTTCTGTTGAGCTGGTGAAGAGGCAATTCTACCCTTTAAGGACCAGTGTAGCAAGCTTAGTTCAAACAGCAATTCAACCTGTTGAAGACTGAAGCTGGGAGATTGTGAAGCTAGGGATTAGTGAAGGACAATCAATTATTTAGAATTTACTTTGTGTCTTGTAAACTATAAACCTCAAGAACATAGTGGATTTGGCCTCCTACATCACATATTACATCACCTGGAATCTCTATAATTCTTGTCTTATTTACTTACTTACTTTACGCATTTATTTACTGCATCTAAGTTATATTACTCTTGAACACAGACTCAACAAACTTAAGAATCTGAGTCAGCACATCACTACCTTGAATTGTACAAACTGATAAACTTAAGTTTTATTAAAAGGCTTAACTTAATCCGTTGCTGGTTAACTTAGTTAAGGATAAGTCAGTTCTGACTTATACACAGCTAAGTTAACTTAACTCCACACAAGTTTCAAGCTGAACTCAATCTACACAAGATTCAATTTTCAGTTAGGTTTTTGGGGACAAGTTTATTCACCCCCCCCCCCCCCTCTAAACTTGTGCTGGCCTTTCCAAGGGACCAAAAATTGGTATCGGAGCGGTTATTCCTTTTGGAAGTGATCCATAGTTGCTACTGCTTTGAATCTCTAGTTTAAATAACTAAGTATCAGTTGTTTCCGATTAAGCTTTTATCAGTTTGTTTTTTTTCTCCTTCAAGCATTCAAAACGTGTATCATGGAGTCACACAATCACTTTAGAAATATGTTCAGTTGTTCACTTTTGAGATTTGATGAATACAAAACTAAATTTCAGGCTTTTGTTGCTGAAACTCAAGAAAAGCTGATTGAGATATTCATTGATGAACCATACCTTACAAGCAATGAAGATAATGCTGAAATGCTACCTATAAGCTTTGGAGGAAATGATCATGGTGAAAGTGATGAAGAAATTATATTCTTTGGAACTGACCTAACAAGCAACAATGCCGGATTAAATAAAGGAAAGCAGATACTAGAAGATGAGGAAGCTAGAACTGAAAATTTATTTATCAGACATCATAAGGTAAGTGCTTCTACATCCAACTATCACTCTGCCATAAACAATCATCAAAAATAAGATTTCAACAAAGACTTGGACATACTGATAAAGGAATAAGAGGAAATTCAAAAGAATTATGAGAATGTTAAAAAGGAAAAAGACTTGTTGAAAGATGAAGTTATGAGATTGAATGCTGAAATCAACCTTATCAAGGCTAACAATGGAGCTAAGGAAAATTCCTCAACTGATGAACTGACGGAAGTAATAAACATCACAGAATCATCAGTTGACCCGTCTTCCAGTGTTCAGTTCAAACCAGATAAACCATTTGGAGACCGAACTGGTTTAGGGTTTGATAGACAACAGAATTCTATGTTCAGACCTAGTACAACTGCACCTAAGTTTGTAGCTGCACATAAGTCAGGAACTCAGAAAACTGATCATATTGTTAGAACTGACAATTACTCAGCACAGCCTCGACCTAAAACTGACAAAACTATAAAATCAGTCAGTAGAAAACAACAAACTAAAAGATTTTATAGAAAGTATTTGAAGGCTGAGAAAAGGCAGAACTGATCAAAGATCAGTTAAAAGAACATTCAAGTCTCATCCATCTAAGAATGAAAATCATTCATGGAATACCATATTCAGGAGGAAAGGAAGACTCTTTCCTACTTATGAAGACTGGAATGGACCTATGAGTACCTAGTTTCACAAAATCCCCAATAAGAAGACGCTCGATTCAAGAAGACAGAATTTTGAGCAAATTGACCATACTCAGTCAAAGTATCAAGAAAAGTATAAAACTGATGAGTCACTTAAGACTTACAGAAATGCAAAAACTAATGACCCAAACAGATATGGTTACCAAAGACTTGTTAATCTGTTTTACAGGACGAAGTTAAATGAGTTTTAGAACTGACCTAATGGACAACTGACTCAAATCTTTGGATAAGATCAAAGCTGGACTTTCACAGCTGTAGATATACCGTAATACAAGCTATGATTGAATATTTGTACCCTATACGCATCTCAACTGTTCATCATTTCCACTCACCACACCTTTCCATATCTCAACGCTTGACATGATTTATGACGAGACGTTTTAACACCCACTCATATTTTATAAGTACCATATCTACCACTTATAAATACCCTTTCATTTCATACCTAAACTCCTTTACACTCAGTTTTCTCTTTATAATTCATCTGTTGAAAGAATTTTCTCTATCTTCAAATTCTTCAACAATCTGAATTATTGGCATTTACTAAAGTTGAACCCGGAATGATCATCTCACTTGATCAATACATCGCAAGATATACAGATCAGACACTAGCCAAGCAGATTGCCAACAAAATCAAGAAAATTAAGGGTCTGAATCAAGTATTCAACATAAATTTGAAAAGTGTATCTCTAGATAGCATTGGTGACTTCTATGAGTTTGGAAGAATAGACATAGAACAAGAAAGTGTTCACACTTTTATCACTCAAGTCAATGGAAAAGAGATCCAGGTTACACAGAACCTAATTGAAGATATTTTTGGATTTGAGGAATCTGGTTTTACCTCTGTTCTTAAGATATCTAAAGAACAGAAAGAGAAACTTTGGAAAGAAATTGCAATTGTTGGAGATTCAAACGTATCACTATCTGGATCAACAGGACTACTCAAACATGAATTCAATTTCTTGACCAAGATGCTAGCAAATTGCGTTATTGGAAACACTGGAAACTTTAGTAATCTCTCCGGCACAAAGTTGGACCTACTTTATGTTATTTGGTTCGGAGAAGATTTCAATTGGCAGAGATATATCTTTGATCAATTGGTTGCACAATCTTCTGATGTACCCAAGAAGAAAAACACAGAGAAGAAAGGGATATTCTATCTCACGAAGTCCCTTGCTATCCTAGCTCAAAGTATTATTGATCATTATGGGATTGCAAAGAGGAAGGAAACTGCAGCTGTTGAAGGTTAAATTGAAGCCAAGGAAGAGAAATCCAAGAAAAGGAAAGTTGGAGGTTCTGAAACTGAACCAAAGAAGAAGAGAAAGAAGTCTACCAAGAAAACTGAAACTACTGCTGAGGCTCTAGAACATCTTGAAAAATTAAGAGAAAAGAAAAGAAAACTGGAAGAATTGGAAAAAGTCACAACATGACAAGTTGTTGAAAAAGCAGTAGAAGCTTCACCAGCAAAATCAGCCACCTCAGTTGCTGAAAGCCAGGGAAAGAAATCCAAAACTGAGGAAACCCTCACAAAGCAAATCATTCCTGAATTGGGACCGGTTGCTGAGGAAGTACACTTTGAAGAATCAACAAAGGAATTTCAAGAAGCTGTTCCATCACTACCAGAAACTGATATTCAGGGGGAACAAACCTTGAGAGCCGAAGGTGAAATACTGATAGTGATGAGGAACTGGTTGGAACCGGTGTGATCGCAATGCTCAATCTGATATCATTGTCAAGATCCATACCACAAAAATCAGCATCCAAGGTCGAATATGAAGAATCCATCAAAGAACTGGAAGCTTCTCAGTCATAAGAAAGAGAAGTTGTTGAAGTTGTTTCGAGACCAGTATAAGTCATCACTTTGGATGAGCTTGTTGATGATGCTGAAAAGGAGAAAGAACCAGTTACGGAACTGGGAATTGAACCAATTTTAGAACATGTTGTTGCTGAGCCACAGGTAACTAAATCAAAGAGAGATTCTGCACAAGTCACTTAACATGCAGCTGAAGTTGAACCTTTCATGGCAACGGAAGCTCTACAAGAAGAAGTTGTAGTTAAAGAGAAATTGGAAACTGAACAAGTTGTCTCAGTTCTAGAAACTGTCACTGAATCGTCAATCAACCCCGGTGTTGCTGAGGGGGAAGCCAGCAAAATTGAAGCTGAAAAATCTGCAGCAGAAACTGAAGATCCAAGTATCAATATTGGGACTGATCGAAGTTAACTGCAGAAGACTTGATGATTATCAGTATTTGAAGTTCAGTTCTATTTCAAATCAAAGAAGTCAGTTTTAGGAAATGGAAAGAACTAAAAAAAATAGGTTTTTGAGTTATACGACATCACCCATCTTTCTCAATTGTTCAGATCTGAAGAATTTCTGAGTACTGGCTACTCACTCATAAGAAACAGATACTGGGAAAGATATGCCAAGAAGGGAGACTCAAAGACAAAAAAAGATGATGATGATGATGATGATGATGATGATGATTCTCAGGGAGACGCTGATTTACAGAAAGGGATTCTTGCCTCTATACAAGAAAAAAATGAAGCAAAGGATGTTGCTGAAGAAGAATCATCTGAAGGCAGTTTATATGATAGTGAAGAAACTGACTCTGATGGTCAGTCTGAAGATCAAGAGAAGGAAGGTTATCAGTCTCCGACTAATAAAATATCATGGAGATTGAATTAGCTG